>OV170226.1:2400000-3000000 GCA_921882275.1 Brenthis ino | reverse complement strand
GATATACGAGCTAGCAGCTATTTATTTACGGCGTCTGACAGATTGCGAGTTTTGTTCTACACCCGCTTAGATAACTCGCACGTTTTTTCGTCGTATAAGTGAATATTTTCCTTCAAGGCCACTCGTTATATTTTTTCGCTAGCTTTATCTAATATTATTCAAATGTAAGGGAAAAATACTCATTAGGTTACTTGTATTTTTTTAAGATTTCGAGTGTATTACGTTTGAATTATTTATTTCGTAAGAGTTTTACTTTTAGTATGTTTAATATTTTTTAAATATTATTTTTTTTAATAATAAAAATATGTAAGGTATGAAATACCAAATAATGAGACTTTAGAAAATCGATGAGTTCTTTTTTTATTATTATAGAAAAGAAAAATATTATAGAAAAGATTATTTTTTATTATAAAAAATAATAGTTATTAGTGAATGTTTTTGAAATTATACTTCTTTTGGCACGTTTGGAAAAAAACTTATGAGTAAAATTTTTACCATGCGCACGCACAACGACAGCCAAAAAGCGACACGATGAAGTTAGCTGAAAGCGACAACAGCGTCAAATTAGCTGCATTCCTTTTATAAACAGAGAGTTGTGACATACGGGATGAAAGTTTTAGCTATTTTTGTTCTGTTACGCCAAAGAAGTATAACTTCTTACGTGCGTACATAAGTACACATACACTTTTTTTGTGGTACTGACCTTGTCTAACAAAATGGTTGTACATACAAGTGGTTGTGTTGTATATGACACAAAAGTTACTGATTACATAATTGATGACACATTTGGCTCAGTTTGTAGTTACCCTACTTGCTGTGCCAGCGGTCGCGAGTTTTAGTCCCGCTTGGGGCATTCAATTATGTGATGAGTACGAATGTTTGTACTTCAGTCATCTACTATCAGTCCAACTATCTGGCATCCATAACACAAGCTTCGTAACTTACCACGGAACTAGATGGTGGTGGTGTTAATGTCCCAACATATTTATTTATAGTTACTTTTAAAATTAAAGTAAATTCTTTCTAATTAATCCTCAAACCAAATTATACTTTATTCAAATAGACTTTTACACGCACTTTTGAACCGTCAATTTTACATTTTATAAATTTAAATTAAGTGTCAGTGTTGTCAGTCCGTGAGGATCTACCATCGGCTCGAACAGCAGTTCTGCTATTTAATCAATAAGATTATTACAAACACATCTGAATTGCGAAGTTAATATAAAAAAAGCCACTACACCACAAGATAATCACTCCATATGCGAAAGCGGCCACGTTATGAATGCAGTTCTGCTGAGAAGAAGGTGAACAGTAGCACTTTTAAGTTTCGAGTTTGCAGTATTTCTACATTGTTATTTTAGCTTTAAAATCTTCACAAGGTAAATCAAAGACAGGTTATGGAATCTCATAACATATTCACATAGTTAAGCTTATAAAATAAATATTCACTTTTTGAATAAATGTGGTACAAACTTTGCAGTTTGCATTGAAATTAATTAAAACTTAACACTGCAGCTCCTTACGTTATGCAAAAAAAAGAAAATTTCTAACATATGTACCAGAGTGGAAGATATCGCGTCAAAAATGCGTTAGGAACAGTTGACCTCTTCAAGCAGTAAAAGTGGAGCAAAATATTTGCCAAAGTGAGCAAATGTCTCTGAAGTAGTTTCGTGCGCAGAATAATGAACAAACGTGAGGGATGCGTGATAAAATTTTGATCAAGTGCGTTCCATATGTAAACAGATGCTAAATGACAAAATAACATCATTTACGTGTAAATATTATATATATAGAAAAGATAGCGACTCACCCTCGCTTCGCTCGGGTTCGTCCCTAGATTGCTTCGTAATACAAACTTTCATCCCTATTTTCACCCACTTAAAGGATGATGTCCTGGATAAAAACTATGCATGTCCTTCTCAAGGTCTGAAACTATCTTCTTACCATATTTCATCTAAATCGGTTTAGTAGTTTCAGAGCCTATTCGGTACAAAAAAACCAAACAAACAAAAATGAATCTTTCCTCTTTATAATATTAGTATACATAATATTAAAAATGAATACAATATTTTAGTATCGCTCAGTTTCTTTCGCCAGTAATTCTCAGTGATAATCTCAAAGTTCAGTTAAAAATTGTAATAATTTAATGCTGAACTTGAATTTGAACAATTGAAGAAGCTTTAAAACGTAGGTTTTATAAGTATTTTGGACTTACCCATGTCAAATGTATCTTTTCGTCTTTTTTGAATAGCGTCATCTATCAATAAGCTCAAACTATGGTAACATTAAATTTTAAATTAATTCATAGTATGAAAAATAAAATATGTTTCTATATTTTTTTTAAATCGTTGTATTAAGAAAGGCTGCGTAATATATGTAGTCAATAATTAATTATTTATTAATCAATTACTAATAGATACATTCGATTTAGAATCGAAAAACACTGGTTGATTTAAATCAACGTAACAGCAAATTGACACGACCCTCGGAAGTTGACCCTATAATAATATTTCTATCTCGTCTTCTAACATTATTTTATTACGTATGTAAGTGCCGTAGCAAAGAAGCTCTTACAACAGGTACTTCAGTGTATAAAATTAAATTTGTATTATGTGTAATACTTTCTTAGGTTTAAACGAGTATTGTACATTAAAATCAAAGTATAATTTCGTATTTTTTTCGTGTTTTATTTCTGTCGACGTTTTGTACGCTTTCATCACGCGATTGACTAAGTATAAATATTATAAATAAATAGCTATGTTGGGAAATTAACACACAGCCACCACCTAGTTCCATGGTAAGCTACGAGGTTTGTGTTATGGATACCAGATAGTTGATACACTACACATATATAACTTTAAAAACATACGTATCTTCTTCTATCTACATAAATAAAAATTAATGTTGCTAAGCGCAAAACTCGAGAACGGCTCGACCAATTCAGCTATTTTTTTTTGGTATTCCTTATAGGTAGGTATAGTTCCTTAAGGTACAAGGAAAGTTATAATAAAGAGAAATAATAAAAATTTTACGCAAAAAAATATATATATGGCTAACGCTGGGTAATAACTATTTATATCTATTTAAAACGTACCTAACGACGAACCCGAGCAATGCGAGGGTGAGCCGCTAGTTATAAATATGAACACCCATGACTGGAGTACAAACATTCGTGCTCATCACAAAAATGAATGCTCCCAGCGGGACTCGAACCCGCGACCGCTGGCACAGCAAGTATGGTCACTACAAACTGAGCCAATCGTGTCGTCAAAACAAAGTAAGCTTTTAAACACAATTATTATAGCTGTTACAGACGGTGTCTAGTGTCTACCCACAAAATTGTACAATTTTTTGTAAAAAAATGGCACCAAAGTAAGACATGAAATATCCATAGAAACGGTTTTATTTCAATACAAGAAGGGCGGACTCAAACTACATGCTTTTGGCAGTTCAGGTAACAATTACTATTCATGCCCATCTAAGTATATCTTAAATAACTATTAAGATTGTCTTTCTGTTATGATAACTTTTTTCATAAAAATAATAACTGAAAACTTGATTTGCTAGAAAAAGAAAATCCGAAATAAAATTTTAACAGAAGTACCCCAAATACTTTGATTAAAACATACTAAATTTATTCCAATTACATAAATCGAGCAAATAATCTTCTTTGAGCGTTTTCTTTGCGATCCTTCGCACTGTCTCTGGTGATTTGAAAAATTCAATTTACACGAGTCATCGGTCAGCAGATTCATCTTCGCACAATCTCTTAAATGTGATTAAAGCTAATAAACATTGTTTTCTTGTTCCAATTTCTGTAAAATTTGTAATCTTTGTGTTCATACAAAAATTCTATATATAAAAGCGCTTTCAGTTTCTCCCCGATTTCTTTTCCAACTTTCTGGATATCTTTTCCAAATATTTTCTCCTAAAATTCTTCTTCAAAATAGTATGATATTTAAAAAAAACAGGCGATCTCAAGTTACGGAAATATATTTAAGAGAATTCAGATTCAGATTATGGTATTTGCGTAATCTTTGAATATACGAGTATAGTCCGTATACATTTTGAAGGCTTTTTAGGAATTTCAAAGGAAGCCATTTAATAAGCAAATTATTCTAGGATCTAAAGTATAAAGCCACTCAGCCCGTTTACAATCGTCTGGTAATGTCCTGGTCTACCAACCCTGCAGTTAAACCATTATAATATGGATACGGGTTTTTTACAACATTATTCCACTCAGTAATCAAAGTGTATACAATAAAATATGAAACAATATTCCACAAAAAGCTTTAAAATGAATGAACACAGGCAATCATTTAAAATTCCACAGCTTTGTTTTGGTGTGTACACTGTACGCGGTCACAAGTGTTTTATTACAGTGAAAATGAAATTTTTATTTTTCAACTGTAATCAGATCTCCCAACTAAATAGATATTAAGAATTCATTTACTTAACACTTTCTTAGATTTACGCGAATATTTGACATTTTAAATAAAACTATCTTTTCGGATTTTTTGGCGAATTTATTTTGATATTTGGTTCCCGACGTTTCGAATGCTTTAGTGATATAGGTATAGAAGATAAAAGTTTGTATGAAACCTACCTTTTTATAGTTTTTTTGTAGTTTTGAAGCCGAGGGTTCTGCTAGTACATATATAAGTAGCACACCTTCGCTTCGCTCAATCCCATCCTTATTGACTTCTTACGATGTTGCCTGCAAAAGGACAAACATATAAACACATTTTACATTCATAACCATAGTTAGTATTCGGTTGGTATCAAATGAAAGTCGCCAACGAAATGTAGTTTCGGACTTATTTCTCACATAGTAATTACGGCGATAAAAGGACCCAACGAATTTTAATTAACGCTCCGTGAATTGCTTTGTGCAATCAAACTGTTTACTTTCTTCTTATCTCAGTCTTTTATACGGGCTCCACTTTGATATGTAATTAAAATTCTAGCGCTGTGTGACCTAGAGCTTTTATACCTAAGTTTTGCACTCGGTAACCACTTGTAGTGCTTTCAGAATGCAAATTATAATAATATTATTTGCAAGGTCGCTATTTATTAATATTGTATAAAACATGCCAAGCGTTTTAATGCTTTGAAAGTTTATGTAGAAAACTTTGAACAAAAATATAAAGAATAATTAGATAGCGATTTATACATATAGTAGTTTAAAGCTTATTTTAGGTCGTGCATACTTTTAAATCTATACATATAATAAAACTCTTGAGTCGAATCTGTACATTAAATATTTTTTGGAAAATCTTATTGAAATAGTCATTATTATCGATATGCCTGTGTATCTATCTCTCTGTCTAGGAACGCATCACAAGAAATCCCCTGGACAGATTTTGATGGCATTTGGTATGATGATAGCTTGTTATCTGGGTCAACAGAAAGAATACTTTTTACTGGGGGAAATATCTCATCTCTAAGAAATCTCTACTAAACGTTAAAACATAACGAGAGACAAATCCCAGCGGAGCTAGGGTGAGGCGTCAGTCATAATATAGAATAGATCTATATTTAGAATTTACTAATTTATAAGTATTTATTTATTGATATACTTTAAAACTAAAGTGATCAAATTTTGATGATCAAATTTTCAAAACCAATAGAAAAGTATTATTAATCAAAATCATATGATCTGCGAATGTACTATGAGATATTATTACTATTGGTAAATGGGTCTGTGTTCGTAAATGGTGTGTGTTCGAAAACTTGCTAGGTTCTCTCAGACATGAAGGTTTGCTCACGATGTTTTCCTTCATCGTGAGACAAGTGGTAATCATGTTGGAAATGATTCGCACATGAATATATCAGGTGGGTATCCGGGATTTGAACCCGCTTCACTCGGTTAACCAAGCGAGTGCAAGGGCATAAATACAAGTGAATTCTATTTTCTCACTCTCATGAGCAAACGATGGAAGGAGTATCTGATACGACACAAGAGAGAGAAAGAAGACCCAAGAAAGACAAGAAAGATCCGGTGTAGGATCGACGGCCATTAAACTTCGGCTGCAAATAGGGGCGTCTAGATAGAAAAACCTTAATATTTATTATATAGTATAAGTATAGTAACTCACCATCCATATTTCTGAATGTATTTTTTTCTCGTTTGAAATTAATATAGGTAGTAATTAAAATTTTATTTTAACATTTTGAAAGTAAAAGTTTTTAAAGGTATGAAAATATTTTAAATAAAACTATCTTTTCGGATTTTGTCGCGGATTTATTTGGATTTTTGTTTCCCGACGTTTCGAATGCTTTACAGCATCCATGGTCACGGGAGAGACTGAGGTGTTACATGTCTTGAATGTATAGTTGTTACAGACAGCCTACCCACAATTAACAAAATGAAAATTGCACCAATTACATTACAATATTTTTTAACTTTAAACATTTTTATAATTTTAATTATAATTGAATATGGAAAATTATTTATTTAATTTTGCTATTATTTTTATAATTATTACAATTTTAAAATATTAATTAGTAATCTATATTTAGTGTTGCCATTATTATATTTATAACCATAAAGAAAAATATAAAATGTAGTATTAATTATTAAAGCCATATAATTGTTCTATGTGTAATTTAAAAAGTTAAAATTAATTAAGGATAATAATTTTAATTTAGTTTGCTATTATTTAAAAACAACTTACTAAGCAACACTATTAATATATACTTTTACAAATGAAAAAGCTTATCAGACTAATATTTTTCATATTTTTCATTTTTCATTTGTAAAAGTATATATTAATAGTGTTGCTTAGTAAGTTGTTTTTAAATAATAGCAAACTAAATTAAAATTATTATCCTTAATTAATTTTAACTTTTTAAATTACACATAGAACAATTATATGGCTTTAATAATTAATACTACATTTTATATTTTTCTTTATGGTTATAAATATAATAATGGCAACACTAAATATAGATTACTAATTAATATTTTAAAATTGTAATAATTATAAAAATAATAGCAAAATTAAATAAATAATTTTCCATATTCAATTATAATTAAAATTATAAAAATGTTTAAAGTTAAAAAATATTGTAATGTAATTGGTGCAATTTTCATTTTGTTAATTGTGGGTAGGCTGTCTGTAACAACTATACATTCAAGACATGTAACACCTCAGTCTCTCCCGTGACCATGGATGCTGTAAAGCATTCGAAACGTCGGGAAACAAAAATCCAAATAAATCCGCGACAAAATCCGAAAAGATAGTTTTATTTAAAATGTCAAATATTCGCGTAAATCTAAGAAAGTATGGTATGAAAATATGTTTTACGTATGAAGTAATAAATTAAAACCATATATAATTTAACTGTAATTAACAAATTTAAGTAATAAAAAAAGTATGTTTTACGCACGAAGTAATAAAACAAAATTATGTTATTGCATGTAGTTCCCTTTATTAATGCCAGTTTATAATTTTTAACTATACACAGTTAGGTGGTTAATTGGATATTTTATAGTTGTGGTATTTTAACCGTAGAACTTTTACAGTTCATATTTGTAACATTATTGTACCTTATAATTTTACTGCCTACTTGGTTTATAAGAATTTTTTCCTTAACAATTCTTAAAAACACATTACCCTCCTTTGCGTCGCGCAGTCGGGTATATATATATGTCGGAGACGGTCATCAATACGGTCGCTAAACGAAGCGCGGCACGACGCCTGAGTGATGGCAGCACCTTCGGTATTATCGCCAACACTCGGCGAGCTTCGTGCTACGACGGAGCCTAGCTAAGGGAGGGGTGCTAAGAGGGCTGAACACTTGCCTTCGAGCCAAGCCAAGCCTAGGACCGCTCCACTAGGAACTGTCTAACGTTTCGTTTAGAATAATTAGTGTGAAGTGTAATATAGAGTGATTGTTGCATACGGTGTATTCTCTTTGTTCGATCTGCCCTACGATTTGCCCGCAAGATGTCAGACGACAGTAATAGCGTTACCCATCCGAGATCAGATGTGGGATCGAATCGAGCAAATGAGAATACAAGAGGTGAGAATCCCGAAACTACACAATGGCGAATGATGTTGGAAATGCAGAACGAGCAAATGCGAGCGCTTATTCAATCGCTGAACGAGCCGCGACCTACTACCCATGTGACCCTTCCCGAGTTTAATCCAGATACACGAGATGCTGATCCTCAAGCATGGTGTGCGACCGCCGACCTGTGTCTATCTGATAGCTCTTTACAAGGCTGTCACCTAATCCTCACGCTCAGCAAAGCCTTGAAAGGAACGGCCTCAACCTGGTTGTCACAAGTCACTTACCCGGGGATAACATGGCAACAATTCAAGGACCTTTTTTCTGCGAGGTTCGTGCCTACGGAGACCATTCCTGCTACGCTTATCCAATTGAGCGCCAGTAAACCTAATGAGGGAGAAAATTACGTAGCCTACGCCAGCCGATTGATGTCATCCCTGATGAACCGTTGGAGAAACGCGAGTACTGAGCAAATTGCTGTCTCTGTAGTGCTAGCTCATTTAGCCCAGATAGATACGAGACTACAGCGACTCGCTTTCACTACTGAGATTAGTTCACGTCATAGCTTGCAACAAGAACTGCAAGCATACTCCTATCTCAAACGCAAAGCACCACAAGATGTTAACAACACTCCAGATAATGTGAAGCAACCCAGAACGTCATCGCCACCGCTTAAATGTTACTTATGTGGCAAGCTTGGACATAGGCTAGTCGATTGCCGTCTTAAAAAAAAAGAATTTAAGAAGTACCCTACGCCTTCTGCTACTAATGCACGTTCAGCTCAACAGCCGACACCTAAGGGAAAGCTCATCTGCTTCAAGTGTGGAGAGCCTGGCCACATCGCCATGCGCTGCGGGAGCGCTGCCCCCGCTGCTGCTGCGAATATCTCGCCCTCCACGGAACGCCGAGTCGACCTATGCATGGTGAAGCCCCCAACAGGATCACTAGCTCATAACGGTCAGTCGATAACATTTCATTTTGATTCAGGAGCCGAGTGCTCATTAGTCAAAGAAAGTTATGCAAAAAATTGTCTGGTAAACGTTTTAACAACGTTATATTGCTTATAGGTATAGGTAACAAAAATGTACATAGCACTGAACAGATTTTATGTAATGTTGAAATCAACGAATATCCCACTGAAATCTTATTTCATGTATTGCCCGATAATTATTTACGCAGTGATGTTATGATCGGTCGTGAAATATTGCTTTCCGGTTTCGTCATTAATATTAGCGCAAACGAGTTTACTTTAACAAAATGCAATGTTATTAATTCGTGTGTAAATACAATAAATACTCAGAGTGATTTTGTGACAAATAATCTTAATAACGTTGACACTGACATTTCATTTGAACTTAAACAATCACTTGTCAGTTTATTAAAAAAGTTTTCTCAATATTTTATTTCTGGTTTTCCAACTACCCGCGTTAACACTTATAAACTAGAAATACGTTTGATAAATCCGAATAAGACTGTACAAAGACGGCCTTATCGTTGTTCACCAGAGGAACGAAAAGTAATGCGTGAACGAGTGAATGAATTATTAGATGCTAAAATAATAAGGCCTAGTAATTCACCTTTTGCGAGCCCTGCGTTGTTTGTTGAGAAATCAGATGGTACGAAACGTATGTGTGTTGATTATCGTGAATTAAATAAAAATACCATTCCGGATAGATATCCGTTACCGTTGATTTCTGAGCAGATTTCGCGTCTTAACGGAGCTTATTATTTTACCAAATTAGATTGTGCAAGCGGCTTTCATTTGATACCGGTTAGTGAAGAATCTATTGAACGTACTGCGTTTATAACACCAGAGGGACAGTATGAGTTTTTAGCTATGCCTTTCGGGTTACGTAATGCAATCTCGGTTTTTCAACGTGCGATAATAATTGCGTTAGGTGAATTGGCTTACACCTATGTAATCGTTTATGTCGATGATTTGTTAGTAATTTCTGAAACGGAAGAACAGGGTTTAGAGAGATTAGAGACGGTTTTGAAGGTTTTATCTAAGGCAGGTTTTTCATTTAATCTTAAAAAATGTTCATTTTTAAAAAAGCATGTACAGTTCCTTGGATATGAAGTAGAGGCAGGTGAAATTCGTCCAAATAAAAAGAAAATTGATGCACTTACGGTTTTACCTCCACCCGAATCAGTAACGCAGCTGAGGCAGTTTATTGGGCTTGCTTCATATTTTAGACAGTTTATACCCAATTTTAGTTGTTTAATGGCACCTTTACATAGACTTACTTCAAGTAAATGTTCCTTAGTATGGAAGTCTAATCACGAAGAGATACGTCAACAGGTAATTTCTATTTTAACAACAGAGCCTGTATTAATTATCTACGACCCTCGTTACCCAACAGAACTGCATACAGATGCCAGCATGGATGGTTATGGAGCTATGTTGCTACAGATTGTTGATGGTAAGAAACGGGTGGTTGGTTATTACAGCAAGCGCACTACATCAGCTGAATCGAAGTACCACTCATATGAGTTGGAGACTTTAGCAGTAGTGAATGGTGTGAAGCACTTCCGTTCTTATTTACATGGGAGGAAGTTTGTTGTTGTAACCGATTGCAATTCATTAAAGTCTTCTCGAGATAAAATAGATCTAACGCCAAGAGTACATCGGTGGTGGGCCTACCTGCAATCGTTCGACTTCGACATTATCTACAGAGCTGGTAAGAATATGAGTCATGTTGACTTTTTGTCTCGCAATCATTTACCCCGCCAACAGGCGAAACAGGTGACTAAAGTGCAGCAAAAGCGGGTGGACTTAACCGAGCTTTCAGACAATTGGCTATTAGCCGAACAACAACGAGACGCAGAGATACAAAAGGTAGTTACTCAAATAAGCAATGGGGAGTTGAGGGATGAGATTGCGCAAACATATGAGGTACGATCTGGTTTACTTTATCGTAAAATTCAGCGTAATAGAAAGACCAAATGTCTACCTGTGCTACCACGTAATATAAGGTGGTCAGTAATCCATAACATACATGATTCCATAATACATCTAGGTTGGGAGAAGACTCTCGAGAAGCTCTACGACTACTATTGGTTCGAAGGTATGTGTCGCTATGTTCGTAAGTTCGTTGATAATTGCGTTACATGCAAAGTAGCTAAGTGTCACTCAGGCAAGGTACAGGCGGAGTTACACCCAATCCCAAAGGTAACGGCACCCTGGCACACAGTTCATATGGATGCGACAGGTAAGCTCAGCGGTAAGCGAGATAACAAGGAGTATGTGTTCGTACTTATAGATGCGTTCACAAAGTTTGTGCTGCTACATCATACAATGCATATTGATACCGCCAGCAGTATTACAGCGGTGTCAAAGAGCGTGGCGCTGTTTGGAGCACCGGTACGTATTATTGCTGATCAGGGTCGTTGTTTCGCTAGTCACGAGTTTAGAGAATTTTGCAAAATTAAAAACATTAATCTCCATTTAATAGCAACGGGATCGTCCCGAGCTAACGGTCAAGTAGAGCGCACAATGAGCACGATAAAATCTATGCTTACCGCAGTCGAAGCTAGCGAAGATAGGTCTTGGCAGGATGCATTAGAAGATGTGCAGCTCGCTCTAAACTGTACTGTTAATAGGATTACAAAAGCGAGTCCTCTCGAACTACTTATCGGTAAAGTCGCGCGTACACTTAATTTAATGGCTAATGAAGATGATATTGAAGTCGATATCGGAAAGGTTAGAGAAAATGCAGCTCTTTTAATAGAAAAATCGGGTCTATATGACAAAAAACGGTTTGATAGTACAAAAGCGAAATTGAACAAGTTTTCAGTGGGAGATTTCGTATTGCTTAAAAACGAAGAACGCAACCAAACTAAATTAGATACCAAATATAAGGGACCATTTAAAGTTGTAGAGGTGTTAGACGGGGATCGCTACATATTAAGAGCGTTAAATTCTAGGCGTACTTACAAGTATGCACACGATAGGTTAAGGAGAATGCCCGAGGGCCAAGTACCACTTGAAATAGAGGAGGATGAATTGAGTGATAGCGTGGAATCTTAGTTCGTATGGCCGGACCGTACCAGTAGCCATTTCACTACTTGGAGTCTACTTGTAGTAGTCCGTGAATGCGCGGTGCGCGGGTGGCTCTGGTGGAGGTCGGGGTCTGTTATGACCATAGTATGTAGTCATCGAGAGGGTGATACATACGGTGATCCCGTAGTGGATATGTTGACCGTACTAGTAACTATTACGTAGTCATAGCCTGGTAAAAGTCGGTCTTTTGAGGAAGCTCAAACTATATAGACCGTGGGTGTGTGATGTGCGTTTAGTTCTGGCGGAGGTCGGGTCTGGTAGAGACCATAAGAGTCGTGTGGGACTCGGCATTTGTAAGGAATGCAATAAAACAAACGGGGGTTTGTTGGAGAGGCTAAATGTAAAGCCATTGGCCGCGAATAAGATACCTGCTTAAATAATAGTTAATTTTAATAATGATTTGTGTTTACAAGTGGTAAATTAAAAGTGTACTTGGTTTCTCTAGCGTTATTATTTGATTTTATCATTTGTCTGTTCTTAGGTTTTCTAATGTTTGATGTAGAATATCAGACTCAAATAAAGCTTGTGAAATGAAAAAAAAAATGATTAGTGAAATCAAGTTTAAATAGTTTTTTTGTATTAAGTTAGTGAGGAAAATAAATAATGCTGTAGTGATGAAATTTAATTTTATTTTTGAAATCGATTATAAAATTAGTGCTAGAATTATCTATTGTGTCAGGAATGACCGAACAGCATATACTGTGGTATTTGTTTTCTTTGTCGCAGAATGAACACCCGAGGGCGTGTGTGACGTAGGATGGCCGTGTCGGAGACGGTCATCAATACGGTCGCTAAACGAAGCGCGGCACGACGCCTGAGTGATGGCAGCACCTTCGGTATTATCGCCAACACTCGGCGAGCTTCGTGCTACGACGGAGCCTAGCTAAGGGAGGGGTGCTAAGAGGGCTGAACACTTGCCTTCGAGCCAAGCCAAGCCTAGGACCGCTCCACTAGGAACTGTCTAACGTTTCGTTTAGAATAATTAGTGTGAAGTGTAATATAGAGTGATTGTTGCATACGGTGTATTCTCTTTGTTCGATCTGCCCTACGATTTGCCCGCAAGATGTCAGACGACAGTAATAGCGTTACCCATCCGAGATATATATATATATATATATATATATATTTAGATTTTTCAAAAAATATTTACTGTACAGATTCGACTCAGTTAAAATTTTATTATATGTATAGACTAGCGACTCACCCTAGCTTGCTTCCCCATACAAACTTTCATCCCCATTTTCAGCCCTTAAGGCATAATTTCCGGGATAAAAAGTATCTTATGTCCTTTCCAGGGTCTCAAACTATCTTCCTAAGAAATTTCATCTAAATCGGTTTAGTAGATCTAGAGATTACCTACCCCCTACTACTTCACAAACTCACAATTCACAAACTCATAAACTTTAACTCTTTATAATATTAGTATAAATAGATTGACGTATTATATATGAAAAAAAACCATCTTATAGAAATATCACTCAATAGGTTACGACGCGGTCGCGGTTCCATACCTACGTGTGTGTCGTATTATCTCTTTAACCATTTGTCCAAATTACGTGCAGTAAAAAGGAAGTTTTTTGTTTTAAACATTTTAGATTCATTCTGCGGGTTAATATATAGAATATGACACTCAGACAAAACTTGGCTTTCTATTGAACTTTGAAAATTGGTTCAGTAGATCCAGAAATTACCCCCTACAACGTCACAAACTCACAAACTCACAAATACTTGTTTAATCTGTGCTCACACCCACAAACTCACAATATCACAAACTTTACCTCTTTATAATATTAGTATAGATTATTTAACATTTTACTTGGGTTTGGATTAAGTATAGTATAGAGATAGATGTGATCTGGAGTCAACTAGAAACACACCCAAGGGAACTGGGTAAGTCGCTAGTAAGCGCGTAAGCGAGCCGTTTTCAAATCAAAGATATTTTTCCTTATAACTAAAAAAGTTTAGTTTCGTTTTTTAGTTATATACGGAACAATATCATTGAGCTTACAATCACTTAAAAGGTTCACTTCTAACTAACATACTGAACTAACTATTACTGGTAACGAAAATCCTTTCAAAATTAGTTAAAAGACTTTGATTTTCAATTATCTATATAAAAGAAGATAAAAGGGCTCCTAAAAGGCATTGCAAAGATAGCGTATCAAATAATATTATTACGTCGCTTGAGACAGACGACGCCTTGTTATAGCTTTATTTCCTTTAATGTGCTTCCTTACTCGTTCAGAGATAAATGCCCTGACTGGGTTTCATGAAGCTAAACTTCTAAAATAAAATGGCAAATTATCAATTTAATCATTATTAATACGTTTTTAATGCAATATTTTCATCAATAAAGTACTAGATACACGATAAGCGACAAAAAATGTCCTCACGGAATTAACGCTCATTTGAACATTTAAACGTGCTTTTAATTTTTTTTAATATATTCATTTCTGTGTACGGGCCTACCTTCAGTACGAGGGGGATTAGGCCATAGTCCACCACGCTGGCCAAGTGCGGTTTGGCGGACTTCACATGTCTTTTTGGTCGGTTCTCTCAGATATGCAGTTTTTTTAATAAACAACTTTAATTGTTGTATATTTTTTTTCAACTAAAATTATTACCTAAACGCAATTGGTGACATTTTAGAGAGAACTTTTGCATGGGATTGTGTATCTATAGGTATAGTACTTTTTGATTTTTGATCGATGATGATTACTGTTGAAATTAAATTATAGAATATGCATTATTTTTTCAATGAAATATACTCGTATAATAACATTTGTATGGTACGATAACGTTTTTTAACAAATAACACATTCTGATCTCTTTAAAAGGCTTTTGTTGATTTAAACAATAATTAAAAAGCAACGAGATATATTGGAAGTGTTATTTTACTTATTCTTTTGCGATTATTAAAAGTAAAATTACTTTTTTTTAACATAATGCCATAATAAACGTGAATGACAAGTTTATTGAAAAATATTTATAGAACCCCATTGTCTCCCATGGAAATGGAAGACGAAAACTAAAACTACGTATAATATATCTCTAATTTGGTATGTCAATACAATATGACTCGGGACATGTGAGACGCATTGTACGAGTCTGTAGTCTATCTCGTGCGCTGGATTCCTCGTAGCAATTATTAGTACAGACCCCGCGCGTTTCAATTAACGACACAAAGAGGCCAGATTGCGATAAATCCAACACGCCTTTAGTGCTAGTAATCTATCGCCCAATTCCGTTTGGAATTTTTCCTATAAATAACGGCCAGTTTCTTTAACGACCTCGTAAAAAACATTTGCCAAAGAAATTTAATGTGACATGAATTATTTTTGTAATACAAAGAAAGTGTAAACGGTACAATTGTATTTGTTATTTCAAATTTTATTATTTTTTTCTTTAGAAATTGCATACTCAATAACACTATTATAAGAGAAAAAATATAATGTTATTATAATATAATATGCATAATATCACTGTATTTATATCTCGTTTCTGCATGGAAAAGACTTTTTCCCACAAAAGAGCTCGTTCCACTGCCCAATGCAAAACCTAAGTACTTTTGATAACAGCACTTAAAAAACTGTACTGTTAAATAGGGTTGTATAAAATATTTTTGATATTTAGTTTATATTATGATATTACAAAACTAAATTGATTTGTAAATTTTAATTCTAGGGTAGATTTATCTTTTAAAATATAATACCATGAAAAATGAAGAGTGAATTCATTTTATTTGAGAACTCGAAATAGTTCAGTGGAAACAGCCCTTACACGATGAACGGATGGAGACCGCGGTAAGCTTTCGCTATCAAGAAGAGTATCGAGATTAATTGAAGGAAGGTTGCGCACTCAGAAAGCGGTGACTCTTGTTAGATTAAACTTTGGTTCAAAGTCAAAGTTGAACTTTGACTTTATGATGACGTTTATTTTATAAAGAAATAACTAATATATACACACATACAAACTTTGATAGGATATTTTAAATAAAACTATCTTTCCGGGTTTTACTCATTTTGGTCATTACTGGTTATAGACGGTGCCTACCCACAAATTTATTTATTTGTATATATGACCTTTGAGACGTATAAGATCTAAGTCTCTTCCGTGACCCGATTGTTGTAAAGTATTCGAAATGTCGGGAACCAAAAATCAAAATAAATCCGCAAAAAAATCCGAAAAGATAGTTTTATTTCAAATGTCAAATATTCGCGTAAATCTTAAAAAAAAATTAAAAATTTTGGAAATAATGCAAAAGAATTGGTGAAACGTTATTATTGCTACTTTTAATAAAAAAACCGGCCAACATCCTCATTCCATTTTAGATCTAAATCTGTGCATAATATTTCATAAAAGTCACCGCCGTAAACAGGGATGAGTTCGAACATGTGTTGCAGATAAAAAATGAATATGAATGATTGATAGTTGCGGCCAGTCACTTCGTGGGCGCTCACGTGCAGGCTCGCACGCGGGGCTGAATTGAAAAAAAAAGAATTTTATTAGAGTCTATACTAAATTTTACTTTTTGTTTTTTTTTATTAACTAGTGACTCACCCTCGCTCCGCTGGGGCTCGTCCCTAGGTACTTTTTCCTTTTTTTGAGCGAAACCCTAATTCTTTTTCTAAAATAAAAGTAGCGTAAGTTACTCCTTATAAGATCAGCTATCTGCCAGTGAAATTCCCATCTGAATCAGTCAAGCCGTTCGGAGATTAGCCGGAACAAACAGACAGATAGAAAGATACAAACAATAAAAAATTGCGTTTTTCTTATAAGTATCGTATATAATTTCGTATGCATTTTGTAAAAAGCTGTTATTTTGACATTACAAACAGACATTTCAATTTAATTTTCTGTATAGATTAACAGAAGTATACATAAAGGTACAATGATCAAATAATTTAATATTTCTACAAATAGAGAGCACTACGCGACTACTAATTACAATTTATTTAATAATGTTTTCATCAAAGTATCAGTCCATCGAATTAAAGTTCGCCCCACACTGTTGTGAATAAGCAAGGATGTCGTTAGATGTTATTGCCACTCAAAAGTACATTAAGTAGGGCATTGTTTCGCATTGCAGATGAATGGTCGAGTGCTCGATTGTTTATTTCAGATTTTATATTTTAATAGCATTTTATATTTGTTCAATGTAAGAGTTTTATTTAATTCATACAAATCTAAGGAAAATATATTTTGTAATTTCATTGTTTTTAATGACCATGTGGAATACTATTGGTTTTATTCATAGGATATGAATACTATGTATTCAATGTTGCATTTATTTGGCATATATATATATATATATATATATATACCTCATAAAAATATCTTATCTTACCACTAATTATGAAAGCGAAAGTTTGGATAGATGGATGTTTGTTACTCGATCACAGCCAGAACGGCTGAACGGATCTGGATAAAATTTGGCACAGAGATAGATTTTAGCTTTGATTATTTACACATTTACGTTTTACCACGGAAAAAAGTAACGTCCGTAAGTCTAGTGGAATAGATTTGGTTTTATTGTTTACTAGGAACGCTGTGAGTATCTAGTTATTTCTATAATCTGAATAGCTTTCGCTACCAACTTATTATCACTATGTCTTACCATCAATAGTAGATAGTAAAATTAATTTGTAAGCGTTAATCCTCTAACAATATTAATGCGTGTCATAAAACCAAATGTAAAGTCGTAAACAACGTGGCAGATATTAAAGTGGCATATTTCATGGACAAACACTTCAAAGTTTAAATTACAGTCCTCTGCACACGTTACTATATCAACAATAAAGCTATATAGCTTAACTCCTCGCGTTAGATATGTTTACTAGTAAATCGTTAACTATGCAACGGCCGACGAGGGTTACTTTTTATGGCATCCTTAAATATATAATCCTTAATGTTTTAAATAAAACTATCTTTTCGGATTTTGTCGCGGATTTATTTGTATTTTTGTTTCCCGACGTTTCGAATGCTTTACAGCATCCATGGTCACGGGAGAGACTGAGGTGTTACATGTCTTAAAGATATAGTTGTTACAGACAGCCTACCCACAATTAACAAAATGAAGATTGCACCAATTACATTACAATATTTTAACTTTAAATATTTTTATAATTTTAATTATAATTGAATATGGAAAATTATTTATTTAATTTTTGCTAGTATTTTTATAATTATTACGATTTTAAAAATATTAATTAGTAATCTATATTTAGTGTTGCCATTATTATATTTATAACCATAAGAAAAATATAAAATATAGTATTAATTATTTAAGCCACAATTGATCTGTGTAATTTGAAAAAGTTAAGATTAATTAAATTTTATAATTTTAATTTAAATTTGCTATTATTTAAAAAACAAATTATTAAGCAACACATTACTACATACATTTACAAATGAAAAATTGAAAAAATATTATTAATCAGAAATGCTATCATTTTGATCTACACAGTAAGAACTTACTACATCTACCTGTCTGTTATGTTTAGATTTATTATTAGAAATTAAAAAACATCCTAATTTCAATAGGGAAGATGGCTGGGTACTACCATCGTCATGGGATCCTGTTATTAATATAATAAAATCTAATAATAAATCTAAACATAACAGACAGGTAGATGTAGTAAGTTCTTACTGTGTAGATCAAAATGATAGCATTTCTGATTAATAATATTTTTTCAATTTTTCATTTGTAAATGTATGTAGTAATGTGTTGCTTAATAATTTGTTTTTTAAATAATAGCAAATTTAAATTAAAATTATAAAATTTAATTAATCTTAACTTTTTCAAATTACACAGATCAATTGTGGCTTAAATAATTAATACTATATTTTATATTTTTCTTATGGTTATAAATATAATAATGGCAACACTAAATATAGATTACTAATTAATATTTTTAAAATCGTAATAATTATAAAAATACTAGCAAAAATTAAATAAATAATTTTCCATATTCAATTATAATTAAAATTATAAAAATATTTAAAGTTAAAATATTGTAATGTAATTGGTGCAATCTTCATTTTGTTAATTGTGGGTAGGCTGTCTGTAACAACTATATCTTTAAGACATGTAACACCTCAGTCTCTCCCGTGACCATGGATGCTGTAAAGCATTCGAAACGTCGGGAAACAAAAATACAAATAAATCCGTGACAAAATCCGAAAAGATAGTTTTATTTAAAATGTCAAATATTCGCGTAAATCTAAGAAAGTATAATCCTTAATGTTTAAAATTAACAAATGTTTTAAGGTATTTTGATGCCATTATTGTATTTTTGAAAGCATTTTATAATATTATGGGTAGGTGCTGTCTGTAACAACTATAGTCTTTGAGAAGTCTTAAAAACCTTCTCCCGTGACTATGATTGCTGTAAATCATTCGAAACCTCGGGAACCTAAAATCAAACTAAATTCTCGAAAAAATCGGAAAAGATGGTTTTGTTTAGAATGTAAAATATTCGCGTAAATCTAAGAGCATAAGATATTTATTACAGACTATGATATCTCTAAACAAAAACTTATCAAAATATCTAAGAAAACCCGTTAGAAATGTTAAAAAAGCAAGACCACGTACAAGTAAACTTATAATAGAGAGTTGTCAGAATTATATATAACCTCCATTAATCCTTCAACTTTGAATTTCAAGGAAGTGCAGTAAATTACCGAGTCATATTACAAAGTATATTTTAACGTCATTTCACATTCTAAAGTATGACCCCTGCATTATGACATGACATTTAATACTTTCATATTGTAAAGAGTTCTCGACATTTTGTTTCACGCCCTGGTTTATTTACGACGCGGGTCTGAGGGTGATATATCACTACACTTCTCTTGCGCCGTCTAAATATTTGATATCCTTGCTATGTGCATGCACGATTGTTTTATTAAATTAGATTAACACGTTTTGACTTTTGCTGTATTTCTATTTTATCCGGCTACGGCAAAATCGAAACTCCTATTTGGTTTTGCCGCAGTCAGATTATACTTTGAACTGTATATATATACATACATATGTTTTTATGTCCAAGCGTACTTCTAAGCGGCGAACTAATTTTGATATATATATATATATATATATATATATATATATATATATATATATATATATGTGTGTGTGTGTCTTTAAATTCGTTTTGATAACCCGAGTACTCATCGAACTACTATTTTAAATACTGAAGTTTATATGATGATACTAATTCCAGCTGAAGCGGCTAAATGGCTTTGGATGAAATTAAGTAGATACATACATACATAGACCTAAAGTAACACATAGTCTGTTGGATTTAGATTTTCTGGGAATACTCTCTAGACCATGTGTTCTATTAAATATATAAAAAAAATCGGAAATCTAACTTAAAATTAGAAAATAGTTTTATTACAATAAAAAAGTTTTGATAAACAAAATTAATTATCTATATACCACTAAAAATCAAGATGGGAAGTAGAATAATCTCGAAATAGGCTCCAATTTCAGTACTATACGCATAAAGGCCGATAACAAAAGTTTTCCTTTAAACGATGACGCTTAATGAAATTCGTCGTCATTGACGCGTGGAATATGTGGGAACTTCGAGCAATGTCTAATACTTTCTTCTTTTACTCCGACATTATAGAGAAAATTATTCCAAGTTTCTTGTTCGAACTTGTGTTTCCTGGCAGTCGACTCGGCACTGTATCGTACGTGATTAGGTAACACGCTCACGTGATTTTTACTTTTGCAACAGTTCTAGTATTTCTCTAAACGAAACTATAACGGTTATAGAAAATATCCTTTCTTTGATTTTTCAAATAACGTTCAAAAACGATCTTGTTATTTCTATATTAGATTGTTTGTAAAATAAAAATGGAAACGCTTACAAGTTTAATGAAAAGATAATATTGCTATTGCTGATAGCAGCATATATAGGGTCATTTTTAATTTACTGAAAACCTTTTGGTAATACACTATTTAAAACATAACAACAACATCTGTAAGAAAAAAAAAATAATATGTCTTAAATTTTACAAAAATAAAAATATTTTTATTGCGCCTTCTCAACGGTAATAGTCCAGCATTAGCAAAAAAAAGTGCGTGTCCGGTGGAGGGGGAGGGGTGGAGGGGTGTAGGAAGCCGCACTTACTCATTTAAACTTGGCTAGAACTTTTAAGTTTTGAAAGTGCCAAAAAAATATTTTATTTTTGTATAAAAATAAAAATTTAAGAAATATTAATTTTTCTTGTTACAATTAATGTTGTTGTTATGATATAAATAGTATATTCCCAAAAGGTTTTCAGTAAATTAATAATGACCCTGTATAGGTATTTTTTAAATTTATTTTAAAGGGTTTACGAGATGAAAAAAAATATTTCGAAGTACATATATATAAGTAACATTATAATTCGTCTTCGACTAAAGTGGCTCCATATTCGCCTTCGCCAGTATATGCGTATACTTACAACGTTATACACTCTTTTAAGTAATTCTTCTTCTACGTAGTGCGTACTTACGCGAGCATTTTCAGCTATCGATCCTTAGCTCAAGACCCGTACGTGTGTTAGGCTTATGAGAAATCCTTCACAGTTCAAGCAGCAAAACTCCAGAACTCCCTTTCCGATACGATTATAAATGGCAATCCATTGCTAAAACTGTTCAAATCTTAATTCTTAAGCTTAAAAAAACTTTATCTAAGTCACTCCACATAATTTCCTTATTATATACCTAATATATTTCTTGAAGTATGTGTATGTATGGATGTATGTATGTAATGTGCGTATGTATGTTTGTATTTGTGTATATTTATATTTTAATTGATGTTTGTAGTTTGTACCTCATTTTTATTATTAGATATTTTTTCTCACGCTTGAGGGTTTCTGGTAGAGCATAAAGAGATAAGTCACCCTTTGTACACATGGTATCTGTTTTATAAGTATTTTTTTGGTTAATAAATAAATAGATATAATAATGTTTTATTTAAAAATATAAACACAGTTAAAATATTTATAAAATTGCTGGAATTTTTGTGAAATATTCATGCATAAGTGTATAAACATACAATCACACTACTATTATAAATGAATATCTGTGCGTATGCGCATATGTGTGCGAGCATGCGCTTATACATATTTTGGACTAACTCGTAGGTTATGAGTTATCGACTATGTGAGCCGTGGGGTCGCTGTTGTGGACAAAAACTAGTATATGTTACTTAGTTTCTTAAAAATCTTTAGTTCTACTTGTTTTTTTTTTTCATTATTTTTTATGTTTACTTATAAATTATACATGCATATAACATAGTATTGTTTGTTTTTGGCAATTTTAATCTTTCGATTCCATATTAAATACATGAGTAGGTACATCAACATGTTCCCCAGAGACTATATTTATATTTCAAAGATCATAATAGCTCACGATATCATTAAAGTGAATATTTTATAAGAGATCAGCGAAATAAAATGACCGAAGTATTCGCGGGAGATTCAGAGCGATGAAATATTTATTTTTATTTATTGAATTTCTCATAATTCTCCGAAAATACACCAACAACGAAATAATAATGTATATTTGTAAAAAAACACAAGCGACGGAAATTCGAATAGATGAGAAAAACTTTGAAAGCTCCATTCTTCTGAGTTTGTCCCAAAATGCTTGGGATATTCGGTTTTCCATACACTTTTAAACGCAAATGAAAAGGAAATTTAGTTAATCTTGGATATATCTATCAAGGAATAAAAAATATGAGTTTTTCTACAAAATTATTGTTTACGATAAATAGAGCTTTTTATTGTATTATATTATCAGGCATGCACCTGTTAGCTTGTTAAGGTGGAAAAAAAAATTCACAACGCTATCCTATATCCCCAACTTTTGGTACTTTGTAAAATCAATTAACAAAATTAGTACAAGTTGTATACATAATATCAGGATTCAAATGAGACTCATTTAAATTTTCTTTTTTTCTCAGAAATGCTTAATTTACTAATGAAATAAAATTGGTAAAGCGTAAGTTTTTTAATTAGCATGGTAACCTTTTTGAAATTCGCCATCTTGGTTTTTTATTATTTTTTTTATACCGGGAATAGAAATACACGAAATGCACACTCTATAAAAACTCTCTACCTATCATGGTTCATGAGATACATCCCTCTGACAGACGGACTTCCGTTCGGAAGGTTCCGTTGGCAGTCTTCGAGTACGGAACCCTAATAAAAAGCATACCAAAATGTAAATAGTATTATATTATATTCCTAACTCAGTAATGTCTGTCTTTTACAATAAATTAGTACAAGAAATGGAAGGTTTTGTTACGAACTTACTCAAAGTTCCGTTACTCAGAAGACATTTAACAGATCGTTATAAGCAAAGTCTATCAAAGGCAATAATTTAATTGTGTTTTAATTTAGTTGAAACTTGCTTCATTCGTTTTATATTTCTTATGTTCATTTTAAAGTATGTTTGTGTATATATTATATATATAAAGAGGTAAAGTTTGTGATCTTGTAAGTTTGTGAGTTTGTGACATTGTAGGGGGTAATCTCTGGATCTACTGAACCGATTTTCAAAATTCTTTTACCAATAGAAAGCCACGTTCTTCCTGAGTGTTATAGACTATACATTAATTCGAAGAATGAAAATGCTTTTTCGTGGTAGTCGGATTTGCAAAGTAATTCGGAGAAAAAACGGTCGAACGAAAACGTTTCTTACGAACGCTGCCTTAACAATGAGAGATATATGATTATGAACAAGAGAAAAGTTGTAGAACTTAATATTGCCTACAAAAAAGTCAGCGACAGCATATGTCTAACTTTTATATTTAAGTCACAAAAAGTAGTTTTTTATATTAAAAAAATAATTTAAATCGTAGGTCATGTTTATTGGTCATATTATCAACAATTATGAATTCTTATCAAAATAAGTAAATTTATCGTCTAAAATATTTAAAACAAAAGACTTGTCCCTTTTACTGCATATAATTTGGACAAATAGTTAAAGAGATAATGATGATGTTCTCCTATCCGATTCCGGCTACGGCGGCCAATCTCATTGAGACTAGCCAACTGCGCAGGAGATATTATAGTGCAGCGCGTGTGAGAGAGAGCGCAGACACAACGTGCACTCTCTATTCCTGTCACTCTCATACTCCGGTGGGACGACTGCTCGACACGACCAGTGAAAGTTAAGGCGCAGGACCGACGGCTTTACGTGCTCTCCGAGGCACGGGGGTGAAACACCGCCAACTTCCCAACTCCGGGCTGTTACTGAGGCTTACTTATACAGAAAGACTCAATAACTAAACTTGGCCCGACCCGGGACTCGAACCCAGGACCTCCGGGTGTGCAGCCGTACATGCTAGCCGCTACACCACGGAGGTAGTTAAAAGAGATAATACAACATATTCGTAGGTATGGACGAACCCGAGCGAGCTGTTTTGTCTGTCTTTCTGTTTGTACGGGCTAATCTGCGAAGCTATTGGACCGATTTAAATAAAATTTTGCATGGTGGTACCTTATATCCCCGGGCAACAACTTAAATACTTTTCATCCCGAAAAATTAAATAGTTCCCGTGGGATAGTTAAAAAACTGTAACAACTTATACAGCTTAGTACACAAAAACTACTGGTTGGATTTTAATGAAACTTTACAATAATATAGTTCATACATGACAATAACAAATCAGCTACTTTTCATCCTGGAAAATTAAAGAATTTCCGTAGGATAGTCAAAAATCTATAGTAACTTATACAGCTTAGTACACAAAAACAACTGATTGGATTTTGATGAAACTTTACATTTTTTACTTTATGAATAACAAAAAGGTTACTTTTTATCCCGGAAAAATGAACGGTTCCCGTGGGAACTAATAGATCTCTATTAGTGTTTTTCTAGAGGCGAACCCGAGCGAAGCGAGGGTGAGCCGCTAGTTATAAAAATATATTTATAATACTTTATTCATCAGCTATGAAATAACACAAAAAACCCCGAACGCCTAAAGCGAGCGTAGGCTTAGAGCCTTTATCGAAGTATGACAGCCGTCTAAGTTTGAAACTTCCAAGTTATTTGCGCTAATGCGGGCTTCAAATAAGCAGGAAAAGGCATTATTGAAAGGCATTTATGACGAGAATATTAATGAAATCGAATATAAATGTAAAATAACGTGGTAAAGTTAGAGTTTGATCGCGCTTCTGAATATTGATTGGGTTCGGCGGGCTTTCGAGATTTGTTTTAGACGTTTTGAATTGAGAAATTTAGGTTTAATTTAATTTACAGCGAATATTATTATAATAATAATTATCGATACTTTAAAAGTAAACAAAGTATTAAGTAAGCATGCCCTAAAACTACGTAACAGATGTTATGGTAGCACAATTGATATTTTATTCCAATTATAATAAAGCTTATATTTGATTGGTATAAAATATATGCTGTAATACAATAACTGTTCAATTTTGAGTTGACTTTCGGTGAGACTACCGCTGCGCCGACAAACTTATTGTAAGTTTCGAAACGCTGTTTTCTAATTTTTATGCCACATTTTTATCTCTCTCTCTCTCTCTCTCTCTCTCTCTCTATATATATATATATATATATATATATATATATTTAAAATTCTAACTCAGTCAAACCTGTACATTTAAATATTTTTTGGAAAATCTAATTGAAATAGTCATTATTATCGATACAGACACTGAATCTATAGTTTATGAAAATTTTATCTGTCTGTCTGTGAACGCATCACGAAAAAACCACTGGAAAGATTTTGATGATGATAGCTGGTTATCCGGGTCAACACATAGGATACTTTGTACTTCGAGAAAATATCTCATCCTTGAGAAATTTATACTAAACGTTAAAACATAACTAGGGACGAACCCGAGCGGACCGAGGGTGAGTCGCTAGTTTTTAAAATAATATAAGAAAAAACTATAGTAGCCAAATTTTTATGTATATTGTTATGTTATGTATGCATAATATTGTTTGATTTATAAGCTAAGCGTAGAAAGTGGATCATATTATTATTTAATATCTTGTAATAAATTCATAAATCTTTTATAGATAATATAATATTTATCAGGATAAAGAGAGGCCTATATTGTACACAACTCTCCTGTTACTACGTAGAAAAAGCAAACTCAGAATATATATTTGTATTAACAATTATTTTAAAATACTTGCGTAATATAAAATTCCTTGTAACACGAAATTCTTGCTCTAAAACCGCGATAAGATCCGGCAAAACCCGAATACCTAAGTATATTTTCTATTAGCATATGTAAGTGGGTAGGTATTCCTTAAAAACCCTGACTCTCTAATTTAATCTTTACAAGTGTTGGGTTATCTTGTTAAATAATAAACTACCTTCCAAAGTCGGGTCTTTTTAATGTAAATACATAAGTTCTTATCGCTCCGGCCAGAGCTTTCTGTTTGTCTGAACTACACTTCATTATCCCTCCTACAGAGATACGAGCTATAGTTTGCTCTACCAATATTATCATTTACAAATGACAACAATGTGGATAGAGGGACTCTACTATTACAATGAATTTCCAACGAAAAAGTTTAAAGTTTTCCCATAATTTGTAGTACACTTAAGCGTTAAGTTTTTTTTAATATGAAACTCTCTCTGACTTAACAAGTATTTTATTTCTGCCACAATTCAAGTTTCTAAATGGTATTATTTATTAGATTTTTCCATATAATCCCTTATCGTTAATTTTTTTCTCCTATAAGGACTTACAAAAAGTCCTTTATCGTATCAAATTTTGACAAATCAATTTTTAGGCTTACACCTCACACTCACGGTTACACACAACTGAGTCACCAAGCAACTGTATATACCTATGTATTAAGTTAATTTTTATATTACTTTTTATCCCAAAATGTCCGAATATCTACAGACTTTCTCACCAAAGTTAAAAACTTCTGTAATATTTTTACGCTACATTTTTTGTGATGTAGTTTGAAGAAAGTTATAAGCGTCGTTAATTATCACATTGGCTAGAAAGTTTGCATAAAATATTACGTGTGAAAGTGTATTTGTTAAATTATCCCCTTAACGCTGGGATACAGAAGCAGGACCTTGTGATAAATAATAAATATAAATATGTTGGGACATTAACACACAGCGCCATCTAGTTTCATGGTAAGCTACGAGGCTTGTGTTATGGATACTAGATAGTTGATACACTAGACATATATAACTTTAAATACATACATATTATAAATATAAACACACATTACTGGAGTACAAACATTTGTCATCACACAAATGAATGCCCCCAGCGGGACTCGAACCCGCGACCGCTGGCACAGCAAGTAGGGTCACTATACACTGAGCCAAACTTGTGATATGTGAATACTTTATTTATCTTATTTAGAGTTTTCTTTTTCATTTTAAGAACTATTTTTATGTATGTATTCAGCCCTTTTTAGCGTACCACTGCACTGGTCTCCCTTTAATACGAGAGAGATCAGGCCAAAGCCCACCACGCTGGTCAACTGCAGGTTGGCGGAATGCACATGCCTATCGAAAACTTACAAGGTTCTTTCAGACATGCAGGTTTTCTTCCGATATTTTCCTTCAATACAAAACAAGTGGTAATCATGTTGGAAATAATTCGCACACGAAAATATCAGACGTGTAAGATTCCCGATTTGAACCCGCTTCACTCGGTTTTCCAAGCGAGCGCATAAAAAAATTATAATCATATTTATAAAGGTAGAGCTCAAACAATATTTTGCCAACCGCTGGCTCTTTTAAACAAATAATATTCATTTAATAAAACAAAACCCCATTGAATAATAAAAAGTTAAACACTGAATCGTTTTTTTTAATAAGTAAATGTAAATTTCAACTTTGTTCTTCCTCCACATTTAAACGAGCTTTAACTTAACAAAATTTTATTACATAATCGTGGTACAAATGAGTACAACAACTGTTATTAAGTTATTTAATAAACTTAGCGGTTAAATCGTTCCACTTGAATGGAATGGGTGAAATATCATGTACACGCGATGCTCTTTCACGCAAACTTTTTAACGCTATATTTGCTTATAAAACCTTTGTACACATGCTTTATATGTACAGAATAGCTTGCTGCCCATGGAATAATATTTTTAATATTTATCAGTTTGCTTGCACTAAGTTTATGTGAAATGAAAAATTTTAATGTTTTACTTTAAAAGCTATAATACACTTAAAATGTACATATTTCCTAGTACTGTCATGCAATATAATAATTGTACTAGTATTATAAAGAGGCAGAGTTTGTTTGTTTGTTTGTTTGTTTGTTTGTTTGTTTGTTTGTTTGTTTGTTTGTTTGTTTGTTTGTTTGTTTGTTTTTTTGCTTGTTTGTTTGTCTGTTTGTTTGTTTGCTTGTTTGTTTGTTTGATTGTTTGTTTGTTTGTTTGTTTGTTTATTTGTTTGTTTGTTTGTTTGAACGCGCTGATCACAGTAACTAATAATCCGATACAAAAAATTTTTTGCATTAAATAACCCGTTTATTGACGAAGGCTATATATCATCATGCTACTATCTAAGGGAGCGGAGCAGTAATTACAAATGTCAAGAAATCGGTCAGATTTCTATACATTATTACTAATAGCATAAAGCCAAAGAGTTTTTTTTTGTAGTTTTACCACGTGCGAAGCCGCGGGTTCTGCTAGCAATTAATAATTCTTTTATATATATTAATTATTTATGTAAGTTATAGATATAAAATTTGTCGATTTTGTATTTAAAATTTCTTTGTTATTAGCTTTTGCACGTGCTTTCGCTTCCTGATCCTCTATTGTTCCTCAATAAAGATACTGAATTTGGACGTACACCAGAGATTAATACGGTCAATGAAATAAACACATCAACTTGATATTATATATGTTTAATATTTTCATTTTAAATTTTGTGTTCTGTTTACCTTATTTACCTCACTCGCTTGTTCGAGAGTCGAACCCCCACCGTCACATATAACGCGCCACTACACGAGATCACCGCCAGTTGTGTAGCACGCAGTATTTAATACAGCCTCTCACCCATTAACCGTGTAAATTATTCCACTTTACAGCGCGTATTTTGCAGTTGATTTAAGCACAACTTTGTTTCGTACAATTGATTAAAATTGTATGACTTCATACATGGATTATTCCTATTTGTAGAGTATAAAGAGAGAGAGTAAATAAAATTTCATAGCAGGTCTTATTGTAGACGTATAGACATCTAAATATTCTATATTATATAAGTGATACACAAAATCTATACATATAATAAAATTGTGACTAAGTCGAATCTGTACATAAAATGTTTTTTGGAAAATCTAATTGAAAGAGACATTATTATCGATACAGAGTCCGAATCTATAGTTTTTAGAATTTTTGTCTGTCTGTCTGTCTGTTACCGCATCACGAGAAAACCACTGGACAGATTTTGATGAAATTTGGTATGATGATACCTGGTTATCCGGGTCAACACATGGGACTTTTTACCGCCGGAAAATATCTCATTTCTGAGAAAAAATACAAAAATTGCATTGTAAGAGTATACTAATATGTAAAACCGAAGAATTTGGTTTTTGGTCATCTAAACGCGGGTGGAGCCGCGGGCAATGCTTGTTTTAAATATATAGCCTTATACGTAACTAATACTTCCAATCAGTTGAATCGAAAACCAGGAACGATACAATTCTATTCAAATCCAGCTAGCTATACTTCAAAATAAAACCTAAAGTTTTTGGTGTGTTCGGTTAAATGAAAATATATTTTTCATAGATGAGAATGAATTGTTTTCAATAAAGCAAATATTTGTTGCAATTTTAGAAACGGCTGGAGATAAACTGCAAACAGTCGACGAGTCAATATGGAGTATTGAAAATATGAAAGCTCGCCTTCGACGTTGCTTTATTTTCCTTTACACTAGAAATTCATTAAATAAGTGAGCTTTTAAAAATCATCGCATTGAAAGCTTGACTGACTCTTTTAAAACCTCTGCCTATAAAGTTTATTGATATTATAAGCACTTATAGTCTACACTAACTAGCAAATAGTTTATACCTCCTATGGGCAAGTTTGTTTTCATACAGTTTATAAGGCTGGAAACTGCCTCGGTGGTGTAGTGGCTAGCATGTACGGCTGCACACCCGGAGGTCCTGGGTTGGAGTCCCGGGTCGGGCCAAGTTTAGTTATTGAATCTTCCTGTATAGTAAGTCTCAGTAACAGCGCGGGGTTGGGAAGAAGGCGGTGTTTCACCCCCGTGCCTCGGAGAGCACGTAAAGCCGTCGGTCCTGCGCCTTAACTCTCACCGGTCGTGTCGAGTGGTCGTCCCACCGGAGTATGAGAGTGATAGGAATAGAGAGTGCACTTGTGTCTGCGCGTACACTTGTGCACTATAATATCTCCTGCGCAGTTGGCTAATCTCATTGAGATTGGCCGCCGTGGCCGGAATCGGCTAGGAGAACATCAAGGCTGGAAAATGAATGGGATGATAGAAGGATAATTTTTCGGAATTCAGTATTTTGTAAATATCATATGAGTCCAATATAGGATAGCCATTTTAAAATTTAAAAAGGCTACTTCGATCCTATTTAGTAGTAAATAAATCTAGTATGCCTGAAGACTTTTAAGCATTTCTAGAAATTCAATGTTCAATTCATTTAGTATAGTTAGTTAAAATTCGTATTTATAATTTACTTATAGCTAAAACTTGTTGTAAGTTCGAAAGCGCGGTTAAGAGGGTCATTAATCTAATGTACTGCCACAGTTTTCAAACTAAAATCTATTGAAGTACTTAAAATGTAGAGAACTTTCTACTTTAAGTATAAGTTTCTTTCACAACTTCAATTGTAAATCTATACTTATTACTTAGGTTTAAATAATATTAAGTGTCTGTTTTGTATTATTTAATTCATAGCTCCTACATTAAATACATATAATATTTAGGTAGCATCAGAGCCCAAAAAAAATGATTATAACATCTCCTGCGCAGTTGGCTGGTCTCAGTGCGATTGAACACCTTTATCGAAGACGTTTAGGTATTATTATTATTATTAAAATATCTATTAGTGACTAACCCGCTTTGGGTTCGTCCCTTGACAAAAACAAATTTATCCCACGGGAACCGTACATTTACCGGGATAAAAAGTAACCTATTTGCTATTCCAGACTGTAATCTATCTCTGTTCCAAGGATAAAACCTATGATAAGTCATTCCCAGGTTCTCAAAATATCTTACCAAACATCTAAATCGGTTCAGTAGATCCAGAGATTACCCTCTACAAAATCACAAACTCACAAACTACCTCTTAAGAATATTAGTATCTATAGATACATATTAGTATGGATTAAAATAAAGGTTTGGGTTGCTCAATGCGACAACCTTGCTATAAACCGTAATGACGTATGTCATTACCGTAAGGAAAAAAATAATAAATCGTAAATTAATTAAATATTTTATAATTAATTAGCGGCTCACTCTCGCTTCACTCGGGTTCGCTTCTAAAAAAACAAAAGAAAATCTATCCCACGGGAACCATACATTTTTCTGTGAGCTATGTTATTATAAAGTTTCATTAGAATACATTCAATAGTTTTTGCGCGAAAGAGTGATCAAACATCCATACATCTATCCAGAAATCCTCACAAATTTTCGCATTTATAATATTAGTATAGATAGGAACTAAACGAATGATTTGATTTCATAACTATTCGGTAGCTAACTGCAGGCTCTAACTTAGGTTGTATGACTCTATATAAATTATAAACCCAACCTTTTAAAACGTTATTTGTCTAAATGACCTATACGTATTTTACTTTACGTACAGTTGAGTTTTTTTTCCAAAAACCACCTTTTTTTCTAAGATTTTTTAAGAAAAAAGGTATTTTATTTTATATAAATAAAATATTGTATATAATATGTATAATGTTTTGTTATATGTATATATAATATATATTTATTTAAGTATTTACATTTGAGTTACTGCACTTTAGCCTGCATTTTAATACTATCTCTCTAACTCACTTAGGTTGACTGGAAGAGATCTCTTCTAGAGATAAGTCCACTTTTGCTAACTAATTTTATTATTTGTTACTCTCTGTATTTTACATATAAGTGCAATAAAGAATAGTATATATAAAGAATAGTATATACCTTTTTTTAGCAATATTGAAGTAAAACGTGTATTTAATATCAATAGAATTGGCATTTAAAAACCAATGATTCTGTATTATAAACTCTGTCGGTAAATTGGTTATTTGGACAAATATTAGCACTGAGATGACAAACTAATACGAAAAATGCTGACTCTTCAGTTTATTCGAGGTATTACCTCTAACAAATGTATTCACAACATATTGTGTAAGTAGTAAAAGGAAATACGATGGTAATTTTGATATTTTACTGGATTTTCCTTTTAAATTCACGTATTATCACCTAAAACACGGAAGCGTAATTTATACATATATTCATATTAAATATGATGCGATTTCATTATTTAACACAGTGTTATAGCGTTTTAGCAGTTTATTACTCTCTGATGCACCATTAACTTTACAGAATTAATACGCGATACATTACAATATTACTAGTTAATGTAAAATGTAAATATTATTTACTTGTAAAGTATATTATAGAATACGAATAACTGCATTTATGATAACATCCGAAACAGAAATGAAAATTTCGAAGAGTATTGTATAGGTGGATGTATATTTTATTACTAATTGTAAGAAGAAATTCACCCGCGCTTCGTATTAGCCTTCACTACGCCTCATGTCGGCATTAATAGTTTTTTTTCTTACTTTACAAGATAAAAATAGCTTACTCTCTAGTAGCCAGTGAAAATCCTTCTAAAATATATTAGCACTGTCTTCTTCTAAAGTGTGTAATACTTTTACATGTAAATACTTGGGATATTTTTTACTTTTGCCGAAGCAAACAGCGACATGAGCTTATTATGACCAATTATAAATTTCAGACAGACTCTCCTTTTTATTTAAAGTAATAAATATTTATTAAAATAGTGAATACAATTAAATAATTAATTATTAATTTAACATATACATTTAAAAAGTAAATTCCTAGTTGAAATGTCAATTTGAATCCACCATCGTGGACTTAGTGATTTTTTATACTGGAAATGTTTATCCGTGTAATATTGAATAAATATAAATACAAATAACATTATGTTGCCCTAATTTAAAGTAATATTTTATTTATAATTTTGTAAAAATATCACATAAAACGTGGGAAGTATTATTTATTTATAATATAAAACATTAAATAATAATAAAAAGGAGTTGAGTCAACAGAAGTTGACTGGAGGGCGGTGCCGGAAAGACAAATGGTGACCTCCCGTCACCAGCAGACACTCCGGACCTCTAGCTGAGGGCACTAAACACTTGTCACGATAAGCTCGTCCTATGTCAAAACCACTGTGTAGTGTGTACATATGTAGGTGTCCTTCAGAAATACGCGCCTTAATCTTATTTAATTTATTTTACTATATTCCGTTGAAATAATTTTGAAATTATTTATCTAATAACTTGGTTCTGCGTATTTACTTGCATATTTAACAAGCAAAAGAAACTTACATAAACACTAACTTACAATGTTTTCATTGGATTACTTATTAAGAATATGAGAAATGCAATAAAAATATAATAATAGTTACATATTAGTATACTCTTACATTGCAGTTTTTGTATTTCCTCAGAAATAAGATATTTTCCCGCGGTAAAAAGTATCCTAGGATCGCGCGCTACATCGCCCTTTGAAAATAACGTAATGTTTTTAATTAAAAATGTTAACATAAAAGTGGTTATTGTAAGGTTCCCATTTGGCGAGATTTTTTGCGACCTCTTCAAACTTATTTTATAATAAGTATAGATTACAATAAAAAATAATGTTATTCAATTATTAAGTATATCCTATATTATTACTTGTGTGAAAAAAATATAAACTTTAAAATAGCTTATATTCCCGTTTATACCTCGATTCGATTTTTATTAATTTAAATCGATCCCAAATTTTGCCCAAATTGATAAGGCGAGAAACAATGTCAATCTCTTAAGTTGGCAATTTGTAACAATATTAATTTGTTATGGTGGCACACTGTAAATATTTCGATGGAATGCGAAGACGAGTTTCCCGCGCTAACGAAGCTTTTAGCGGGAAATTGCTTATTTCTGTTTTGTATCTGTCATCATTTCAGTGAGAATTTAAAGACTTGTCAGTACTCATTTGTTAATATCTTATATTGTGTTACGTTTATGTAATTAGTGTATTTCCAATAAAAGTTGTGTTTCAAGACTTTCAGTTAAATTGAAAAAATATATTAATAAAACTATATATATTGAAGTATTGATATATAAAAAGTTTGTTTTTCGTATTAATTATCTTAAAGACTATTCAGACGTTTACGAAGCAAACATAAACTAGTTATCTAACAGATTATACAATATACATGTACGTACCTTAATTTCCTTCTTCATAAATATTCCAGAGCAGGTAAATAATTTAAAGCTATGCTTAAAGCATTTCAACCATCAAAATTGGGTTCGCCCATTAAATATTCCCCAATTTAAGTTTAATAATTCTTCAAAATGCCAGCACAATTTACGAACGATTAATGGTAAACAATATATTGTAGGCTGCTTATTAATTTTCGTTGTCTCTTACAAATTATTCTAAATATCTTCTAGTACCTTTTAAACTGTTGTATGTAATATTATGCGTGTAAAAGAAAATATGTCTGTCTGTTTGATTTTGTAGTTATGTTTGGTATATTGAACACGCCTAGACTGAGTAGACTCTCATGATTGATACTATGACTTGAATGAAACAAAGCTTTGTGTAAATAATCAGTGTGCCTATTTGTTTTTATTTAAAATTGATTCTACATATTAATAATGTGAAGCACATCATATCTTATTATAATATAACTATTGAAATTATAGTGAATTCGCAAAAACTATTGATAAAAATATTAAAATTAAAAAAAAAAAAAACTAAGAACCATTCTATCTTGATACGTTTCATTCAGATACAATACCACTACAAGTATCCTTGAACCTAAACAATCTAAAATATTAATCCAAAAAACATATTTCTAATCCATCCATAGCTTTGTTCCGCAGTATACACGATACAGTAATGTTTGTGACAGAATTGAAGCAGATATCCATCTGAAGGACCCGCCGCAGGTACGACCCATATCATTACGTACCGTCCGGCGTCCCTCGCAGACCGTAATCTACATAGGATCAAGGGACGCGTCCCGATACCAATTGAAAGGGAAGTCAATTTCATTTTGGACTCCGAGAGGTTTTAATTTAGCTAATTGGAAACACAAAAAATATATGATAAAGTACTGCATATATTATAATTGTATACAAATACCGACTACAAAAAAAGCTATTATTGAGATTGAGAGGTAAATTATTACACGGACTGTTACGTGTTATGTTTTGCTATACCTATATGTTTAACCTACTTGTTTAAAAAAAGTTGATATGAAATATATGAACTTCATAGTGACACTATTCATCATTTTCCATTATAATTACTATTTAATCGAGCTTTTTAAATATTTATAGTTAATTTTAGCTTTTTAAATATTTATAGTTTATTTAAAACCGTCTAAAAACCAAATTATATTAAGTACTAGCGACTCACCCTTGCTTCGCTCGGGTTCGTCCCTAAGTTGATTCCCCGTACAAACTTTCATCCCTATTTTCACCCCTTTAATGGATGATTTCCGAGATAAAAAGTATCCTATGTCCCTCCCAAGGTCTCAAACTATCTTCTTACCAAATTTCATCTAAATCGATTCAGTAGTTCTGGAGATTACCCCCTACAACGTCACAAACTCACAATTTAAAAATTTTATCTCGTATAATATTAGTATAGATTAACAAAACAAAAACAAATCTATCCCACGGGAACCGTACATTTTTTTTTCGAGATAAAAAGTGCCTATGTGTTATTCCAGACTATAATCTATCTCTGTGCCAAATTTCATCCAGATCCGTTTAGACTTCAGCTGTTCTGGCGTGAAAGAGTAACAAACATCAAAAAGAGTAACATACTCACAAACTTTCACATTAGTTGTACACACCTACTTAGAAATGCAGAAAAAAATAATAAGAAATAAACTAATTTAATTATTATAAATCCATGTTTTTCTTTTGGTATTTAAATAAGAAAACTTAACAAGAATAAAACTATAATCACGACTACAACAGATCTTTAAACGACAAAATTACATTAACTTGTTTTAATTATTATAAAAGATTCATTAAAGTATAAACATAATAAATACGATAAAACAATTTAAACAAATTTAAACGAAACTTGTTGAAAAATAAACGGGAATTAATTATAAAAGTTGATTGAGTTACGTACGGTAATTAAATTTACATTATATTGTGAATGTTTTCGAAAATCATTTATTTATAAGCAATATTATGATCATATTACTATAAAGTATCACATATCGTAATATATGGAAATATCCAATATTAGTATATTTTCTTTACTAACATTTCTTACAAAAATTTTGTTCGGAATGATGAACCTTTTGAATTGATACATTACTCAAATTTTTTTTTTAATTTTGTAGTTTACACTACATCGTCATGTTTTATCTTTTAACACACAACGTGCATCTTTGGACTTACAAATTATCTATACATATAATAAAATTCTGAGTCGAATCTGTACGTTAAATATGTTTTTTGGAAAATCTTGTTGAAATAGTCATTATTATTGATACAAAGGCCGAATCTATACTTTTTAAAATTTTTGTCTGTCTGTCTGTCTGGGAACGCATCACGAGAAAATTACTGGATAGATTTTAATAAAATTTAGTATGATGATATCTGGTTATCTGGGTCAACATATAGGATACTTTTTACTGTAGGAAAATATCTCATCTCTGAGAAATCTATATTAAACGTTAAAGCGTACATAATACTCGTAAGTTTATACATAATTTACAAAGTTTTCAGTTTAAAAGAAAAAGGACAGTCAACATTAGGAACAAAACGATTACCAATACACGTAAAGACTTCGCGGAGGTTACCAACCGTTACTATTCCACAGTTTAATTAGCTCCGTCGTTAGTGCACCGATTTCGTGCATCCAGAAATGTGTTAATTAATCCCGGTAATGCGTGCGAATAGATCGGCGCGTGATAATCTAATTAGATGCTAAGCATACGAGAGAAGGTATCTATTTACCGAATGGGGGATATTCGGTATTATCATAATCTGAGGAAGAAAAGAAAAACTATCAGGTAATTAAGAACATCAAATATGCTTTAAAATTATTTTTTTCGGAACTTTTCACGGAACCAAAAATAAAAATCGGAAAAAATATCGCATTATCAAACATGCGTGATAGATTTTTATACAGAGTGTGTTTCTATAAGAAAAGCGATTAAGACACAAAATTAACTAATTTAACTTTATAAATAGTTACGTCACTATAAAGTATAATTTGACTGTTACTACTCGCTAATCTTTTATTAATAAGAGATACAAAATAAAACGTAAGTTATATTACGACGCGTTTGGCTCAGTTTGTAGTGACCCTGCTTTCTGTGCCGGCGGTTGCGGGTTCGAGTCCCGCTGAACGATGATTGATCACACAAATGAATATTTGTATGATGAGCACGAATATTTGTACTCGTCATGGATGTTTTTATTTATAATATATACCTATTATTAAAATATATATAAGTGTATTGTATCAACTATCTGGTAACCATAATACAGGCCTCGTAACTTAGGTACCAAGGAACTAGACGGTGTTGTGTGTTAATGCCCCAACATATTTATATTAATAAAGGGTGGTATATAAAAAGAAACTATTATTGGGAAGAAGGGGTACTTGTAAGGCAAACATATAGCTTATTCGTTTATATGATGTTTGTTGTTGACGTGTAAGTTTGGTTATTTAATAGGATCCCAAAAAACGTCCAAAAATCTTTAAAAAAAATTAAAAAGCCTTTTTAGGCTGACTATTGTACTATACATAATTTCAAGAAGATAATATATCTTGAATTAATAACGTTATTATTTTTTTATTCATTATTATTATTAATTTTTTTCAGGACTAAGTAATTTCTGTTCGGAACTGTTCGGTAGAGATTTAAACCAACAATAAATATTATTTATATTCTTAAAATACATAAAAATACTATAATAAATGCATAGGTATGTGTGTATTACACCTTCACGTTGCACGCGCAAGTAGCTAATAAGATGTATAAGGGAAGCTATCCCTTATAAAGCGTATGTTCATAATATATTTCTGATGTATCAATATAGAATAATACGTTGTCGACAGCCAAGCGTCGCGTGATGGCGCATGGAGTGCGCGCGGACGGCGTGGTGTGCGACGCTGGCGCTGGCGGTGCTGGCGGCGGCCGGCCCGCGCTACAGCTCGCGCATCGTGCACACTCACGCCGGTCAGTACCCCCACACCCCACCTACAGAACTATACACCAATGCTACTCACTGGATTCAGCCCATTTTAATGTCCCACTGCTGGGCACGGGCAAATACGAGGGGGATCAGGCTATAGTCACATATCTTTCGAAAATTTGCTAGGTTTCCTAACAATGTTTTCCTTCACCGTAAGGCAAGCGGTAATCATATTAAACATGATTCGCATCATGAAAGCATCAGAGATATGAATCTTCGGATTTGAACCCGCTACACTTGGTTTTCCAAGCGAGCGCGTTACCACTAGACTACCACTGAACAATACTCATGGTTCAACTCTTTTTTTAATGGCTTCAAAGTTGAGCATATACTATTTCGCGAATGTCAGGCCATGAGAGAATGGCCGGTAAAACCTCACTGTTACCACAGTCTAGACAGGTATTGGGACTGTAAAGTAGTTTATAATCTATTAATTAAAATCAGGAGAATCTGTCGATTAGTTTTAAAAAAAAAATTAAAATGCACTTTTTGTACATATTTATTATCTCGTGTAGTCAATATAACTATTTCTATGTTGGAGATTGCGGTTTTGAACCCTTTCTAAACAAATATTTGTTAAGGCTCGATGTATCCGTGTGGTCTTTAATATAAAACACCAATCAGTTACATACGGTAAGGTAGTGGGAACTATTAAAGAATTGGCTCTGCTAATTTAAAAAAAAAAAACTAAATCTTCTAACAAAAATATTATATTTTAAACTCTGTAAATTAAATAGTTTATAACAGTAATTACACAGATCTGTAAAATTAATTATTTTAAAAGTTTGTCCTAAAATAATATTATTTTTTCTTAAAATTGTGATTATAGTAATATAAAACAGTTTTTGTAAGATATACACTACGTCTTTACCAGATATAGATGGTATTATGTTTGAACGTTGAATATAAATAAGTGCAAAACAAAACAATAAAGAATATAAATAAAACTATTTTTTCAGATTTTTGGTTACAGTTGTTAAGTTGCACTACTTTTTCAATTAAAAGGTTTTATATTGAAGGACCGATTCTTATTTGATAGAGTACGTTATTAAATAAAACTATCTTTTCGGATTATTTCGCGGAATTATTTTGATTTTTGGTTCCCGACGTTTCGAATGCTTTACAGCATCCATGGTCACGGGAGAGACTGAGTTGTTACATGTCTTGAAGGTATAGTTGTTACAGACAGCCTACCCACAATTAACAAAATGAAAATTGCACCAATTACATTACAATATTTTTTAACTTTAAACATTTTTATAATTTTATTATAATTGAATATGGAATATTATTTATTAAATTTTTGCTATTATTTTTATAATTATTACAATTTCAAACAACAAATTTCAACGTCGGGAACCAAAAATCAAAATAAATCCGCGAAATAATCCGAAAAGATAGTTTTATTTATTAATGTCAAACCATGAACGAATTAACCACTGGACCAGACATATAAGCGGACGTACCTTTAACGGTCATGTCAGTAACCAGGGAATTTTAGCCTAGGTCGTTTGTTTTTTGTGTCAGTCTCAAGCACTTACTTGTCAACAAAACATCTCCCAAAAATGACTAAATGTTCTGTTAATTGGTGTAAAAACTATAACGGCGGAAGCAGCACTATTTCTTTTCACTTGTAAATACATTATTTTATTACATTTATTGTTATTTATCACAAAATTTAATTAAATGTAAAATATAATGTCATATTATCCAACTATGTTAAATATAGTCGATATTTCTATGTATTGTTGACATCTGACAACCATCATAAGCGGGCTGGATTATACCATTCAGAACAAATGACAAAACTGTCGAGTGAGTCCATTTGACATCGACTAGTGCTTGACAATGTCGAAAAATATGTCGATATTTGACGAAATAACTGAACGAATTGTGGTATTTGTACAGTACAATAACATAAAATACTTTTATCACAGTGTCCCACAATCTGATGACAATAAATTTATAAAAATATTTTCTAAATCAAATAAAAATATAAATGCAAAAATTATAATTAGTATGTGTACTTAATTTTTTATTTTATACCACATTTATATACTTTGGAATAATTATTCCATTGTAATAATAATAAAGATCATTTTTATTTCAACACATAAATTACACAAAATCAAACAATAATGTTTTAGCACTAAACTTCTGGGTTGGCGATTTGTAATAAAACACTTTACCACTTGCACTAATTATTTACTTTCTTGATCCAACACTCACTTTTTCACAATTTGCAATCACTTTTTCTTTTTCCTAATTTCACAAATGTTTATTAAGAACTGAGCAATATTAGGACAGTGTCACATTTTTATAACTACCCGAGACAATCAATTGCCAATTAAAATAGTTCAATAACAGAATCAACAAAATCACTTTATTTAATTAAATAAGCTTCATATTTTTTTAATCTTTACAAAATAATATTTATTATATATTAATGGAATATACACCAGATATTCATTTGTTTATTAACATTCTTATAGGCCAACAGAATGTTGCCATCAATGCCATCGTATTTATATAAATCAAATTAAAAAATAATTATTATTTGACACATTATTATTGCCTCTTTAATTCATTTATTTTAATTTATTATAATAAATACAGATATTTTAAATTAAAAGATGTAAAATATGATGACTATATATATAAAATTGCTAACCAATGTCTAAAATGTCATTCATTGGTTCATCGAAATATGTATTTTATCGATTACGTTTAAGCACTAGAAATATTGTATTGTGTATCAGTGTTTATAATAATGCAATAAAATCTTTGTGTGCGTTATGCGTCACTTGGTTGAACTAGTTTTCATACATTTGTATTTTATGTCAGGTCCAGTCTCTAATTCGTCCATGTGTCAAACATTCGCGTAAATCTAAGAAAGTATTATGATAGAGTACGATCGACTTCACAATAGAGACTTGTGAAAATTAAATAATAATTTATAATTCAAGAAACTGCTTTTGTATTCAGCCCTGTTTAACGTGTCTCGGCTGGGCGCGGGCCTCCCATCAATACGAAGGGGATCAAGCTATAGTCCGCCACACTGGCTAAGTGCGGGTTGGCAGAATTTATATATCGGTTTCCTTACAATGTTTTCATGCACCGACAAATGGTAACCATGTTAGAAATGATTCGCACACCAGAATACCAGTGAGGAGGCCCAGGATTCGAACCCGCTTCACTCGGTGTCCCAAGCGAGCGCATTACCACTGGGCTACAATTGCCTATTAAATTGCTTTTAGTCACTAATTATTATTTTTGGTAAGAAAGGGAATCATTTTTCAGAATACCACCTTAAAAGGTTATAAGGGTTTATGAAAATCTGTTATTCTAAAACGACGCAGGCAGAGCCGGGCGGTAATGCTTGTATAATATATAGTATATTATTCAAAGTGAATACTTATGTTTGTACCACTTGACATACTCGTGTTTAGATAGGTAGACCGAAGCAATTATTTCCGACGTTTCAACATTTGCCGTCATAGTTTATAATATACACATAATTCTACGCCAGGCCTTTATGAATATGTAATACAATTCTAACTACCCTCATTAATTTACGTAGAAACACCGCCGATATACTCGTGAATACATACATACATACATACATACAAACACATTTGGTTCTTGTTATAGAGACTAGAGACTAGAGAAGACTAGAGACTAAATTTTTGGTTTCATTAAAAAATATGTAAACAAAAACATGATTAGAATAAAATGTAATTTTCTATACAGAGATAAAACTTTAATATGAAACTGTTCTGTTATTTCGATATTAGCAAGGAAAAGTAATTATTGAAATGTATCAATCAGTAATTTTGATACAGTGTGTTGTTTACAAGTAGGTATAAATACTAATATAACTTTTTTCTAACAGACTCATATTTCACGAGCATTATGTAATTGATTATAATTTAAAAAGTATAATATGTCTTCTTATAAATGCGCATGATTTGTATGTGTGTGTAAAGTGTGTACGCACATATATGTTTGTCCTCCAAGTTTTGTACTATCTCCGTACTACTTTTCATCCATATTTCTCCAGTCTTTACAGTGAAAAGGTGTAACAAGCACTAGTATAGTATTATATGATCTGTAAACAAACATACACACAAACTTTCCAATTTGAGATAGTAGTGTTATATTAATAAGATTATTTTACGTAAAGGCAAAGCCAAACAGAGCATACAACTTAACTATAGTTATTAAAAGAACGGATACCTGCGTTTAGCGCGTAAGTTCTTGATGCTTCCGGAACACATCCCGGGTTAGCGTAATCCCGGGACAATTCAATCAGACGGAGATCTGCGGGAATCCCGGAATATTCTAGGTGAATGGCGTCATCCCGCTTTGTATTACAAAGCCACGGGTGTTGGGCCAAATTAATAATTGTCGGTACCTCACTCCTGCGTAATTGGATGAGATTGACCGTCTATAGAAATGGTCCGGCGTCCGGTTGAAGGAGAATTGGGTTTTTTGGTTAATTAATAATATTTCATTACGAGCGTTTGTTATGCGAGGCTTTTGTTAAAAATCTAATTTAGAATGTCCATTGGCATGTTCGAACACTCATACATAGTGGTATTTGGGTTCATAAAACGACAGTCTCGTAACGTATTTACTGCAATTTCTGTTTACACTTGATCAATTTTCATATAATATGTTCATAAGTCATATATTATCATAGTTCTAATTCAAAGAGTTCTTAGGTTTATATTGAAATGTTAATCTTTATATTATCTAATGACTTTTTAATGTAACCTAGATTAAAAATAAATTTAAAAATAAAATACTGATATTAAATAAATATATGTGAACAGTTAATGTACCGTTATGTGTGTGTAAGAGTGTATTATAATTTAGTCTTCAAAAGTCTTGATGTAAAACTTTTTATCTCGAATGGTATGTGCTAAGCTTCTGGATATATTTCTATCAATCCCAAATGGAAAATGTAAATCTTTGACCTCAAAAAAATACAAATATATTTTCTCGTCGGCGAATCAAAGCGATGTAATACCGCATGTCTATCGCACTGGGGATGTATTATCAAATATTTTCAACGAAACTTGTGGCCAAATCACTGCTAAATTATTCAGTCCCTTCCATTCCATCAGTTTTCTTCATCAAACCCGTTGAAAAGGGTGCGAAACTTGTGGGCCGATATTACCAGTACAAAGTACGCTGCGACCATTGAACCCTAAACTCCGGCTCCTCATTTACTAGTTAGAGCCCTTCACATCAAAACCACCTCATTCAGTCCCCTGACTAACCGCAACTGCATGCCCTAAATGAAGTAATAATTAAACTTTGAAATTTGTTACGCTACAACTTCGCTATAATTTACTTTGTTACTTAAAGTTTCCTGTACATTGTGGAAAATTTAATAAACATGCAGGTTTCAAGAGACCTGCGTTGTTAGTGCTACTACGTTATTGACTAAAATTAGCTCTGGAATATTGCGGTTATTTATATTATAATTACTTGTAACATAGTCTTAATTTATGTTATCATTACTTAATATTATACATTTAAAATGTGTTTGTTGGGTTATTTGCTCCCTCTTCATTCATACAGCGACGCCATTATTGGCGAGACGTTTTGTATATAGATAAATATAAATGTAGTTATATTTGTTTACTCAATACAGAACTGTCGATTTAAAATAGTTAGCCGACATCATATCAGAATAAAATTTAAATCAAGAAGACCATTATCATGTGTAATATTTGGTGGTTCTATAGAAGGTAAAAGTATCCTCTGCTATCAGTGATCATCAGAGAAGTTAAAACAAGGAATGTGCGATACTTGCTCCAGATTTATTACTTACTATTCGGTTACCAAGGCCATTATCTACTAATATTGACGATCTTCCAAACTGACACTACATTTGTCTGTTAGACGCGTCAATACTCTCATTACAGCCGTCAATGGCATGCAAATGACTCTCTGTGAGGCAAGTTAATTGTACATCGAATATAAAGCTAAAGTGCGTAATTGGATCTGAAATCATGAACAGATCAAGATCTCGGCAAGTTCTAACAGATGTTACTGTAAAATCTATTGATGTTAACTTATGACGAAATAAATTATACATATACATAATACGAGTATATTCTTATAAATTTAATTCTCTTTACTATTTCATTATTATCATGATATTCATCGTGCTCGGTGCTATGTACATCCATTTACGAGCTTGGTCCTTTAAATTATTTGTCATGTCGTTTGTCCTCCATTTTGGAATACCAACAATCTTGTGGTCTTGATCCATTCCCTCTGATCGGCTAAAATTTTCACAACTTATATCTTCTATACGTGTCAAGCCCATTTCAATCTATCCAGATTAATATACGTAGCCGCATATTACTTCATGCCATTCGACCTTAAAATATGTCAAGGAAAGCTAAAAAAAGATAACATTGCAGGAGCAATCCGAGGAATCATAGTGGAGCCAGCATCACGTCGTATGGAGCCAGTGGAGGTGTTCCGGGGGGTGCCGTACGCCGGCAAGCCGCCGCGGCTGGGCCCGCCGCCGCCCGCGCCCACCTGGTCTGGCACGAGACTCGCGGACACCTTCGCACCAGTCTGCCCACAACGGTATCCCGACATATCCAACAAGTAAGCTATTGATTTTATTCATTAGAATGAAAATTGTATTATTCAGGACGAATCGCAAGCACAAATTGAGAGTGGTCGAATTAGATTTTCGACCAATACTCGAAAGTGTAGCGTACTCTTAGAATATTAATAGGTAAAAATTATCGATACTGTAATCTTAATTGTGGTGTATTTTAATCTTGGACTTAGAGCGAATTTCTTCATCTAGCTTTTACTAGAATGAGCAATACTCCATACTGACTTAATTTATAAACAATCTTAATGGTTTAGGGTACTTTTAGTTAATGGTAATGAAGTTAATGTATTTTTAAGAAGCAAATGATTTTAAACTAAAATAATATTTTTATATAGCCACTCTACAGTGTTCTTCTTTCCAACTCCAGCTGAACTGCTTTCAGAGGCAGTGGCCATATATTGAAATTAATTATAAAGTATTGTAAAATTCAATTCAATTTATATAAAAATATATTCGATTATTGAAATTCATTAATTTTGTTATATGTAAGAATTATTCTTAAAAATGATTCAAAATCTAAACGTAAATTATTAAAACGTATAAACAAACCAACTAACATAATTACAAACAAAACATTTTTTCTCAAAATGAACTAAAAAGCATGTTTTAATGCAATTTTAATAATTAAGTTTACTCAAATGCTTCCAAACATAACCATGATTAGCGCCCGGCGTGTGTCACGCGGATGCGGATACTTTAGCTTATTCAGTGTCCATTTATTACATAATTGCCTTGTTATTCGTTTAATTTTATGCCTAATTTTCCATGACGCTAATGATAACACATAATTAACATACATTATTCCATACAACCCTCTTGTAATTAATGCCGCAATATATCAATTTAGTTGACAAAATATACGAATATATATATTTAAGTACATTATAATCGTTACTTTGTTTAATATTTATATTCAATGTCAACGAAAATTATAGTGTCAAAGCAATTCTATCGATATTACATACATTGCAAGTTGATGATGATTAAACATTAGCGCGATGCTCGCTTCTGGTGTAATGAGCGCTAATTTATTCGGAGTTCACCGAACATTTTAATCTTATATCACGTAATTTAGTAAAAACGCTGTGATTTATGAAATGAAATGTTACTTTATTCAACTAGACTTATTACGAGCACTTTTGAATCATCAATTTCATTTAAGAGTCAGTGTAGTCAGTTAGTGAGGAAGCTACCACCGGCTCGGAAAGCAGTTCTGCTGAGAAGAGCCGGCGAGAAACTCAACAGTTGCTCTTTTTAATATCGAAGTTACATTTATTTTATTAACATAACAATATACATAGCCCGCATATGAGTCAATGATGGAATATGTTGCCCTATTGTAATACTGTACTTTCTAGATACTAGGGATGGAACTCAAACATGTAAGGTTAAAAAGTCTTTCTAAGTTTGGTCTACTCAACCATAAAAATGATTAATTTTAGTTTTAATTACTTGTATTTAATGAGAATTGAACCCATGACCACTCATAAAAAAGGCAGTGTCATACACTTCGCTACACAATGATAACCATAAATAAAAATAATATTCCAAAATATGTATTAAATTTTATTATATTGTTAGCATAGCTAGTTCAAATTGTGTAACAACCTCGCAGAATTTGATACAGTATTATAAACGACAAACAGTGAGTCCGATGGGATTTCTTATTAGCAATATAAAGACAAACAAACAGCAATTTCCATATATTTTCTAACTACAAAAATTACAAACTTTTAAATGGTCTTTTTAAGATCTTATTTAAATACCATAGAGGATAAGAATATAGTTGTTTAGTGCTTAACTTCTTTACAGCATAAGGATCTTTTGTTCAGAATTTCGTCCTTCTAGAACGAATGTAAGATCAATTGATGTTACCAATAATGAATATAGTTTTCGTTAAAATAGCTTTCATGATTTCTTTGAAAAAATACTGTTTATATTATTACTAACGGCTTACCCTGGTTTCGCTTGGGGGCATTCTAGGGTGCCTAACAGTAACCAGTGTGTTATTTTAAGTCTATTTGTGTGCATGTACCGCAAAAGTTTGTGAGTATGATTGTCATTTCTTCACGCTGTAGCTAGAGAGCTTACATCGGGGGGCACGGAGTGCCCCCGCCAAGTCGAGCAAAAAAGGGCACGACAGTACCATCCTTTTCTCGAAGCGATTCAGAGCATTTTCCACCCCCCAATAACTTCGTTATGGATAAAGCTAGAAGCCTGAATTTTCAGTGACTAAAAGAACATAATAAAACTAGGCATATTTCCAAATTACATTCAATTTGAACCTGTAGTTTAAGAACTGTTGCAGATCAAAATTCGTTAATATCGTCACTCACACACTCACTCACTCACTCACCGATCATCAAAATTCTAAGGTACTTCTAGCAGACATAGGAGCTTCAAATTTTGAACACAATTAGTGTTTAGCCTATAACGGAAGGAAAAACTCAAACATCATGCAATTTCAATCCTGTTTTCGAGATATACAAACTGCATAAGTAACTTTGTATTCCTATACAAATAGATATGCGATATATGGGACTACAAAGTTATTTTTGCAGTTCATACATATCATTTTTCGTCACTTAAACTACCCAAATGTATAGCAGGGTAAATAGTGGATATACTGTAAGTGTTAGCGAATAAAATGTAATTATCAATATTGTAAAGAGTTTTAAGAAATAATATATTTAATATATAAATTAAAACTTATATGTATAAAAGATCTTAAATATAAAAAAAATATACAAGTAATCGAACACTCGTGTGTTCCGTAGCGAGAGTCGCCCGGGGGAATTCGGGTGGTATCCGTAATAGGATTTCCCAACTATAAAAAAAAAAGTACAGAGCCCTCGGAGCGTTAGTTTGTCTTCTACTTGACTAATACATACAATATGTATTTATCAATATTTAGTTTAGTCATGTTAAAAAAACACAGGAATAACTCATATATTATTTTATTAACTTAAATATCCAACTTAAAATATATCTTTCTCAGAGTTCCGTTTGTTATCACTAAGTATTTAATTTGTTAGTCAATTTCTCCACTTTAACGACGTCAAGGAACGCTAGAAGGTTTAGGTATTTTTTAAATAATAATAATAATATCCTATCAGCAGTACACTGAAGATGTACTGCGCCGACCCCAAGTGATTTGGGAAATGGGCAGGGAGAAGAAGAAGGTCACAATAAAATAGCACATAATATAAATATTTTGATATAAATAAACTTCATCATAGCTTGCCTTAATTTGTGCCGTTATGTCAAATATAAATTTCGTTTAAAAATCATAAAATATTTTAATTAAATTTACACTATTTTTTCCTTACATTATTTAAATTAAATATTATTTTTTCATTTCCCGATATCTTACTTTTATTTTTTTCACCTCATTCATATATTCTTATAAAATTTATAATTAATGGTAAATAAATTATACAATAGTTGCACTGTAAAAGGGGGTTAGGTTAGTGTTTTACCTGTAGGTATGTATGTTTGTACGTCCGATCCTATGTTCCCTCGTAATTACTAACCTAATTTCGATTGGTCTATTTATTAATGTTTATATTTGCAATTATATGTATTAGAAAAGTATTTTTAAACGCGAAAATAATATTTTAAGCTTTTTTAGTAGCTGTATACATTTTTATGCATATACAAATGGGTACATAAATGTAATGTGAAGCGTGTATAGTTTATACCTACTAATATTCAATTACTGTTATTTATAATGAATTGATTAAAATATATACCTAATTAAGAAACAACTTGACGATTACTTAATTTTGAAACAAAGCTCGTACATTTTCTTTTACAAAGTATGATGTTGATATGAATTAAACATAGAATACATACCATATTAGAAAACCTTCTCAACATCTCATTGCTCGTAATTGTACCCACCTATTAGAACATGGAATATAGAGGTCATGAAATATCAATCTCTTCGAAAATTACTTTTAAAATGGAATGGAATACAACTTTCGGGATTTAACTTCGATGCTGCAGATAGACACATAAATCTACACATCTTATTAAACTTATGTAAGTCGAATATCAGTATCGGGGTAGGTATTTAGGGTCAACAATGAAATTTAAATATTCGTTAAATTAACTATACATATTTATTCTTAATGCATAAGATAGTAGTATTAAAGTCCAGGAGTCCGTAATTTCCCAATACAATAGACTTAGATTTTTTATCATCCAGACTTGTCAAAATTTGTTACCTATATCAAAGTCTCTGAAAAAAGCCCACAGAGACAAGGAGTGGGCTTTTAAAAAGTCCTTAGCTGACACACAAGAAATAGTACAAGAAAAGAGAAAAAGAAGAAATATTTACAAAAAGAAATGAGATCCCATCAAAAACATTCTGTAAAAATATTGCAAGTCTCGCAACGCATTTCTTCTACCTCAAAAAGCTATGAGATGTAATGTAAAACCAAATCGGTTAATTTATTCATTACCTATCTATGAAAGCATCTATCCGACAACTTTGTCATAAATCGTTACCGAATTAGTTAAGTTACAACATTTTATAGTGACCGTATTAATATTAGATATATTTATTTCTTTAATTAATAGAATGACTTGGCCATCGCACATGATAATAGAATCTACAAATAACAAAATTTACCTAAAATTAGCGTTCTGAGTGCATTATTTATGTTAGTGTAGGCATAAATTTGACCCGCTAGTGCTATGTTCAGTTCATCTCAGCCCAAACACACACACACAGCTGGACATAGGCCTCTCCCACAAAGTTCCACGACAACCAGTCTTGTGCCATCCGCATCTAGTGGGCTCCAGCGACTTTGACCAAGTCGTCCGTCCACCTTGGTCATGATATGTTTAATTAGGGCTATTTAAAGTAGTAGACTCTTATGTGATTATGTTTCCGTGCGATGGCCAAGTCATTCTATTAATTAAAGAAATAAATATATCTAATATTAATACGGTCACTATAAAATGTTGTAACTTAACTAATTCGGTAACGATTTATGACAAAGTTGTCGGATAGATGCTTTCATAGATAGGTAATGAATAAATTAACCGATTTGGTTTTACATTACATCTCATAGCTTTTTGAGGTAGAAGAAATGCGTTGCGAGACTTGCAATATTTTTACAGAATGTTTTTGATGGGATTTTGAAATTACACGTAGATTACTTAAATATAAAGATTATAAGGAGAGCTGGCTCGTTTTCCGCCCAAAGAATAGGCAGCGGGGGAATGCGGTGAGCAATCTTGCCTATAATATTTTACGCGCACATGACTTGTGCAGTAATAATTAATGAACATTTGTTTTGTGTATAATTATTTGTAATTTCTTTTATTGTAAATAAATACTTTTAAGATTATATAATGTATGTTAGAATATGTGTACACCCTCCGCCCCCACAACAGGACGGCGGCGCTGTCCAAGATGCCGCTGGGCGTGTACAAGGAGCTGCGCGCCACCATCCCGCTGCTCGCCAACCAGAGCGAGGACTGCCTCTACCTCAACATATACGTGCCCGGTAGCGGTGAGTGACCAACTCTAAACCCACTCTGAACCCACACTGAATCGTTTTTTTTTTATATTTATCTTTTTACAAGCTTTTATTTAACTTGCAATGTTTGTATGTGTGTTTGTTCGGGTCAAATCTTATAACTGAATTTTAAAGCAGTTACCCTCAATCGGTTGAGCTGATACTTGGCATACACGTTTAGTTTAGATGACAATGTGTGGTTAGATAAGTAACTGATACTATAAAAATTATGTATCAAATGAAAGGGTTTGATGAGAAAAATACTAATAAAGACCTAAAAAAAAATTTAAATTAAATCAAATCCATTTATTACATACCACAACTTATACAATATATAAGCTTGTTTTTAAAAATGGTTCTAATTTTTTTGTAAAAAATAAATTTTAGTATTAATTTCTTTTATATTTTTCTTTCTTTCGTTTTTATTTGTTTTAAAAACACTCGTATTAATTCCGGTTTATGAATACAATTCTTTAAAAACTATCCAGTGATGCACCGTTTCATCAAAAAGTAAAGTCAATTTGACAGCTTGATGTAGCACAGATTAATTATTAAAATAGTGATTTTTTATATATTACCTATCTTTATATATATAATTCTTCTGTGAGTGTGTATGTCACTGAACTTCTTTGATTTTGATAAAAATTTTTGTGTGTGTTCAAGGGGATCTGGGAATGGTTTAGATTCACAATTTGAATAATAATTTTCATCAAAAAAATTATTAAAAAAAGTTTGAAATTTTCAAATTAAAGACGTGTAGACAGGACAACGTCTGTCGGGTCCGCTAGTATTATTATAAAATAGTAACAATAATACGAGGTGTGCGTGGCGCAGGCGCGCGCGGCGTGGAGGCGCCGTACGCGGTGGTGGTGTGGGCGGGCGCGGCGCACGAGTGGGGCTCCGGCAACGCGCTGGACGGCGCGGCGCTCGCGGCGCGCGGCCGCCTGCTCGTCGTCACGCTCAACTACAGGGTGGGCCTGCTGGGTGAGTGCCCGACGGTGGACATGCGAGTACATACATGCTATACGTACTATATTTAATTAAATTTATTATATGATTTATGTACTTCATATTGTGTTTAGTGTTTTAGTTTAGTTGTCGTTAATGCAGTTAATTTTCCATTTGATAAAATTTGAAATGTTGTTTCTGCAACACATTAAAGTTTTATTTGTTAAAACGGATGTATGAATATATAAAACAAAAACTATCTTATATGCATATATACATTTAATAAAAAATACTGTGTGTGTGCGGGTTCTCAGAAATATTCATTTTCATAGTGTATAATTTCGAAATTGAAAGTTAAAGTAAAAATGTGTAGTAAATCGGTCGAGCTGACTGGGCGTGTGGGTGTGGGGTGCAGGGTACCTGACGTCGGGCGCGGCGGGCGACGAGGCGGCGCGCTGGGGCGGCGCGGCGGCGCTGGACGTGGCGGCGGCGCTGCGCTGGGCGCGCCGCAACGTGGCGGCCTTCGGCGGCGACCCCGCGCGCCTCACGCTCGCCGCGCACGCGCACGCCGCCGCGCTCGCCAACCTGCTGCTCATGCTGCCGCTCGCCAGAGGTACGCCGGCGTGGGGACTGTGGCCTGATCTCTCTCGTGTTAAGGGAAGAACGGTGCTTAACAGTGAAACGTTAAATAGTCTAATAAAACATTACAAATAAACTTATTATACACAACAAATGTAAATTTAATGATGATGAATAATAACAAGATTACTAGTCACATTCCCCCGCTGAATGGTAACCGTATATCTGGGCAAAAAATGAGCCAGCTTTCCTGTCACAAATAGAGGCGACAAGACGAGGTGTTATGTCTTTTAAGTGCTTAGCACTTTGACTCCATAGGCCAAGAGTTTTTACAGGGAATGGTTCAAAAACATAATTTTGACTAAAGGAGGCGTATTTACACAATTAGAGTAGTTCAGTAATTTGGTCCGAGGGCTAAATGATTATAATCCGAGTATAGCTAAATAGACGCCCTCCCCCAGGGCTGGTGACGCGCGCGCTGCTGCTGAGCGGGTCGGCGCTGAGCGCGTCGTCGCTGGCGCCGGACGCGGCGCTGGCGCGCGAGCACGCGGCGCGGGCGCTGCGCTGCGCACGCGACGGCGACCACTGGTACCTCATGTTCTCACGTTCCCTGATTTTCCCGGTTTTTCATTCGACTCTTTCCAAATCTTCCCTAAAAACTTTAGAACCATTATGAGTATTTCAATAATTGCTAAATCATCCCAGCCGTTTTTAAGATACGTGCTTGCCAATAGCATTTTTTATTTATTATACATACGAGTATGCTGATATCTTATGCACTACGATGCTCCATGATTTCTTGCCAGGAACTTTAGCAGGCAGGCATACGACAGCATACTAACATATTTTAGCAATCAAATGCTGATATTAAAACAAAAACGCCTCCGTGCTTAGTTTCTGGGAAATCAATTGTTAACTGACATGAAAAAATGTAATTTTGTTCATACTCATCAAATTCCATAGCAGTTGTCCTATGTTAAAGCTCTCATCGATAGGTAAAGAAATTTAGTTAGTTAAATCTGACATACGACAGGAGTGAGAGTATAACTAAATTATATTATAAAAAGCTTATATAGTCTACAAATCCTACAAAACACCATTACACCCAGGCTCACAGAATGTATCCGGTCGCGTCCGCTGGCGGCGCTGCTCGCTGTGGAGCCTCCCCGCGCGCGCTTCCTGGCGGGCTGGGCGCCCTCGCTGCCCGCGCGCGACGTGTGGGGCGCGGGGGCCCCGGGGGGCCCGGCCGGCGCGGGGGGCGCAGGGGGGCCTGCGGGGGGCCCGGGGGGCGCGGCGCGTGCGCTGCACGCCAGCGAGGTGTTCCTGAACTGCGCGCTGGCGGTGGTGGTGGCGACCACTGAGAGCTATCACTTCTTCAACGAAGACGAGATCAGACACGGCTTCGAGGAGGAGCATAGGTTAGTTTTTTGTACAGTATAAAATAAGACAAAATGTGGTGTTGATTTCATTTACTATTAATGATTTTTCCTCGTTTCGGTCAAGTGCGCCGAGTTGTATTTAAACACATCTTTGTCTAAATAAAAAAAAAACTTTTAATATTCGGTAGTAATGGAGATTTTTGTCATTGAAAGAAAAATGATCAGTAGTTTTACCCGAACTCACAACTCGACATCCTCCCGAGACAGGAGCCGCATCCTCCGCACGTACGTGCGCAACGTGTACCGCTGGCACCGCAACGAGATCTTCGCGGCGGTCCGCAACGAGTACACGGACTGGGAGAAGCCCATCCAGCACCCCATCAACATCCGCGACGCCACGCTGGAGGCGCTCAGCGACGCGGCGGCGGCGGCGCCCGCGCTGCGCCTCGCCGCGCTGCACGCCGCGCGCGGCGCGCGCACCTTCCTCGCGCACTTCGCGCACGCCGCGCGCTCGCCCGACTACCCGCAGGTACCGCGCCCACGGACGCTCAGTCACGGCACGGAGATGGATTTAGCCAGTGTGCTCTGAAGTGTTTATCTACTTATGGTTTCCCGCAGCGGCTGGGCAGCGTGACGAGCGACACGCTGCCGTACTTCCTGGGGCTGCCGCTGCTGGCCGGCAACTACTCGCGCGCGGACGCCGCCGTCGCCGACACCGCCGTCTCGCTGCTCGCCGCCTTCGCCAAGACGGGGGACCCCTCGCCCGGGGACCCCCCGCGCGACCCCCCGCGCGACCCCCCGCGCGACCCCCCACGCGACCCCCCCGCCTGGCCGCGGTACGACCTGAACACGCAGCAATACTTGAGTATAGGTTAGTATTAAATAGATAAATTAATCTATCCAGTAGAACATTTGTCACGTTAAGTTTTGGTTTGCGGTTACTGTTTAATCGTGTTTTTTTTAAATAGAGCTAGACTTTTAGAATTAGTGAATATGAGAAACACAAACCTTAAAACCTAGCATTATTTTTTTTTAAATAATATTAAAAGTAATTACGTTATACATCATTAAATATACTCTAACATTAACTATACTGTTGCTCAATTAAATAGTATCAGCATAGAAGACAGCGGGAAAATTTGGAAGCATAATAAAATTAGTTAGAAATATATTTCTTATTACTTTATATGGTTCTATTTGAAGAAAAATAATGCAAATATATGAGTACAAATATATGTACACACAAAAAAACTAAAAGTAATGAAGATATAATTTATAATTTTCTGGTAATCGCATTTTATAAGTCCTTGTAAAAGTATATTCGAATAATATTGTTGTTCGTAGAAGTAATACTAGTCAGAATTAACTAAAGACGTAGTAAGTACATGCAAATATCAAAGTTAAACAATAAATTGTATCGTCTTGTACTTGTGTATTTCGAGCAATCTAAAGCAAATTATTATTATACGAAGGGTCCAGTGACCTTATATTCCGGGTTCAGATTTCAACATGAAATTACAGTTAGGAGTATTATTTGGACCGACTTTCAAAAAGGAGGTGGTACTCCAATTGATAATTTGTTTTTTTTGTGTGTCTTCACTTTTATGGTTATTTTGAAGTTGATGAAGCTTCTAAATAAAAAAATATATGTAAAAGTATGATATAACATATGAAAACCGAGTAAGCCACAAGGTTTTCTCACGACCTTCATACAGACATAATTTCTAATAAATGGTAAAAATTATCGGTTCAAGTGCTTGCAAAAGTTTTTTTTGACTTAAATTACTATTATAATTGCGAAAGTCTGTATATTTGTATGTGTGTGTGTAACGGGTGGACTGGATTTGAATGAAAAGTATCGAAAATAGTTTGAGCTGGAGTAATATAAGCTGTGGGGTAGCCGGAGACTGTACTCGAGTGAAACGAGGAGAAGTCACATCGATTAAAAAGTATTAGATACAAAAACGACGACAAAAAATATTCTCACCGAATGAATGCTCATTTGAACATTTCAGTGCAAGTTTTTTTAGTAAAAACAACTTTAAGCATAGCATTTATAGTTGAGTTTACGTTGAGTTGTATATTTATTTCAAGTAGAATAATTACGTAAACACAATCGGTGACACCTTGAAGAGAACTTTTGCATGGGATTGTGTATCTAGTGCTCTTTCGGTCGATGGGAAGTGTGTAATAAAGCGCACGCGCACGTCCCGGCAGGGTCGAAGCTGCGCGTGAAGAGCCACTACCGCGGGCACAAGCTGGCGCTGTGGCTGCACCTGCTGCCGCAGCTGCACCGCGCCGGCGCCGCGCCGAGACACCACCGCTTCCGCGCGCCGACACCCGACATGTTCGCAGGTGACGCACACATACACACACGAGTTTAATCGATGATCTAAAAATACTATACTTTACTAGCATTGCCCGCAGCTCCGCCCGCGTTCAGATGACCAAAAACCAAATTCTTAGGTTTGACATATTAGTATACTCTTACATTGCAGTTTTTGTATTTTTTCTCAGAAATGAGACATTTTACGACGGTAAAAAGTATCCTATATGTTGACCCGGATAACCAGCTATCACCATACCAAATTTCATCAAAATCCTTCCGGTAATTTTCCTGTGATGCGGTAACAAACAAACAGACAGACAAAAATTCTAAAAACTATAGATTCGGCCTCTGTATCGATAATAATGTCTATTTCAATTAGATTTTCCAAAAAATATTTAATGTACAGATTCGGCTTAGTTACAATTTTATTATAATATGTAGGTATAAATGATAAAAAAGTTATATACAAATTCTTGTTTCCCTATTCGTAATGAAATTGATAATGAGCTTTACAAATTTCCCATGGTTGTTGTTATGTCTCTCTCGCGAAAATAAAATAAATCTTTCGCGCAAAGACTTCGGCATTAGATCGTCATAAAATAAGAGCAAAATTCTAGTTCAGTAGCGATGAGTAATTCCACCTCTCTACGGCAACTCGTAAAACGTTCAAGCATTTAATGCCACGGACGCAAATATTTTAGGAAAACTTTCAGAGAGATACAAAGTGCCCGAGTTTATGTTAAACTAACGTTCACTTACGGCTCAAACTACTTAGTTCATAGAGTTATTTTAGAAAAAATATTAAACTATTTTAATATAATTAATATCACTTTAATTACTTTTTTAATAAAAATATACTCGTACAACGATTTAAAAGCCACTTAACAAACCAAAATAATCATTCTATTCTCAGTGACCAAATTTTTTTAAATATATATGGGACCAGTGACTCACCCTCACTTCATTCGGGTTCATCCCTAGGTTGCTTCCCTGTACAACATTTCATCCCCATTTTCACCACCTTAAGGGATAATTTCCGGGATTAAAAACTATCCTATGTCCTTCCCAGGATCTCAAACTATCTTTTTACCCACCTAAATCGATTCAGTGGTTTATTCAGTACAAACACTTAAGAGGGTGAAAATTTAGATGAAAGTTTGTATAGAGCGAAGCGAGGGTGAGTTGCCAGTATTATATAATCACGAAATTTAGTTCACAATTGACAAATATAACGAGTAACAAACATACAAAAATTAGGTTCCTGCTGCTTTTTAAAAACCGGTCAAAAACAACCCTAACAATCTAATAACTAACAGAATAAGTTATTACCGAAAAGTCATATTATTTTCTACGAGCGAAGTAAGAGCGGATCACTAGTACTATAGAAAAGCAACGATCATAGCTTTAATAGCAACATTTGTCCGCCTTTCATTCCGCCCCACGTTTAATTTCACATAATGGATGTATCTAGTTAGCGAGGTGCGTCTTATCCGCGGCCATTACAGCCATTTCCTCTCACTCCGCGAGGAACGCCCTCATTAACTGCCGTGCAAACGTTTTTCCACTAAATAGTGAAACTTTAGTTCGTCTCTAATGGATATCCGCGTGTTGGTAGCTTAACATCATTTGCTTAATAAAATGGAGCTTAATTGTGGAAGCTTGTCTTACAAATTGGTATACATATAAGGTTATTGCTTTGATATTTAAAGGGCTTGACAAAGTAAATAAACTCTATTACACTGCCTCAGGAAACCAAAACTTTTTAGATTATTTATTAGTTGCACAGTAACGAAATTCGTATTAAAGCTAAAATATCTGCTTAAAAAGTTTAAAGTTCAACTTTAAGCTGCTAATTCTTCCAAATGATACATCTTTCAAATATTTGTATATATGTAAATGATGTTCAAACATTATTGCAAAATGTTATTCTACCCACAATTCTCGATAGAGATGAGAACATTTTAATAATAACCATATACCATTTCCATTTAAAAATGCCATAAATCATATACTTTTATGAATCGTAACCCTTGTTCAACAAATACATCCCAATCTGTAACAATAAAAGCGTCCTATCATAAAAATACAAGATAGACCTACTCGCTATCGCGTCACACGCCCCATATAATAATACGACGCGACTCGAAACATGAAGCGAATCGGAAGGAAATAATCGGCCAGATTAGGAGAAACATTGATGTTACCGATAAATGACGAAACTGTGAAGGGAGGGAAGGGGGTGGGGGAGGGTTTGGGAACAGGGTAGTGATAATATACAGGGTGGTGTGATGAGGCCATCATTAATTACCAGGTGACTCAAATTCCTACATAGTAAGTCCTCGAAAGTTCAAACAGAGCGCTTCAGAGCTCCACTAATTGCTATTACTTCGCCGTACCGTCATTTTGTTAGCGACGATATTCTCTATACTTTTATGTTTGTCGTAAGCTTGTCGTCGAGCTGCGCCCAGTCCTGCAGGGAATTAAGAAAAGTGTCAGAATTTTACATTGAATGTACGAATATAGTTTATTTCGTAACTTTCAAAACTATTGCACTTATTTTCTTCTAATTTCTTAATACTACTATAATTAAATAAAATATTTTACTAATATTAGAAAATGTGAAAGTTTAGATGTTTGGATGGATATTTGTTATTCAATGACGCCAAAACGGCTGAACAGATCTGGATGAAATTTGTCACAGAGATAGATTAAAGTTTGGAATAGCACATAGTCTATTTTTATCCCGGAAAATGTGCGGTTCCTGTAGGATAGACTTTTATCTTTTTCTATTATAATTAAGGTACTTCTTTCTTGTCGTTTGCAATTCACCAATTTTCAAAAGTTTACAGAAAGCGAAAATCGATCAATAATAAAAGTAAATTAAAACCAACACTACTAATATTGTTTTCCTACAATAAGATAAAACTATCCAACTTTTACAATCAAACCTTTTGTAATTTGAGATCCAAGACCCAAGAAAATTGTAATTCCTACGCGAATTGTTTCAAAAGCTGACTTCACCTCAGCCGTTCTTTGAACTAACAACTGTTACCTTTGAGAATGTTTTTCTCGGAAAAGTTGAGAAGTTTCGGATTCACATTTTCTTTGTTTTCGCTGCGCTGAAGTTTGCTCGAGTCGAAAATGGCAGTGTTCAGGGTCGCCGTCGCGACGGAACGTACGTGTAGAGGGACACCTTGCGGGGGACTGGACCTTATACATATTATATGTCGCGACACTGTGCCGTGTTGCTACATAGACTAGCTGATGATACTTTGTGCTATATACAAGTTATATACATTCTCAATATTTTCTTAGATTTAGGGGAATATTTAACATTTTAAATTAAAATCTCTTTTCGGATTTTTTGGCGGACTTATTTTGATTTTTGGTTCGCGACGTTTCCAATGCTTTACAGCAATCATGCCTCTCACGTGACCGTGGCATTCAAAACGTCGAGAACCAAAAATTAAAATAAATCCGTGGATATATCCTAAAAGATAGCTTTATTTAAATTATAAACATTCTTTATATATAAAACATTTATTTTCAAGCTAAACTCAATTTGCTGACGTATGTTTAGTAAAATAATTTCCTCCTCAATTGGATTAACATATAAAATACTCAACTCCCGAATAACATTAATTTCCATCTTATATTATGTACTTTTACTATTTCATGTGTTAATTTAAGCCATTGTGACAAAGGCCCAATTTGAATTTTTGCTTGTTAAAATGGAGTAGAATCTATCTAGTGATTTCATATTATGCTCTTTATTAAAAAAAAAATCTTTACTATTATTATTATTCACCTTTTCGAGGTTATTGACGATTTATTGTTATATTCTACTCTCGCAATAAACTTTACTACACAACATTCACTAAAATACCAACATAGCACGACAAATTTTATGCGCTCATAAGTTTTCCCCCATGAATAAAAGCTGCCAACATAAAGTGCACTATTTAAAGCTTTAACACTAAACTATATATTAACAAAAAACATTTACACAGTGTAGTCGCACTCATTGTATGGCCGATGTCATCTCGTCGCAGTTTGGCCACTAGTCTCTACTCGCGCAAACTGCATAATAAAATGCTTACGTAACACAAAAGGCCCATCTCTGTAACGTATTCTGTTACTTTTGGTCCTTTCAAGCCGAACAATGCTGAATTGTATTTCTTGTTAGGCCCACAAATAAAAATGAGGACACTCCGCCGTAATATTCTGTGTTCGCAATAACATGGGACGACGTGAAAATGGAACTGTTCGAAAGAATATCCTCGAACATCGGTGTACCGGAATCAATTGCATGAAACGGAAAATGGGTCGGAAGCTGGAACTTACGTCCGGTCGAGTAGAACTGCTTCCTACTTAGGAAACTGTTCAAATTACACCCACACCTGTCCCACCTGTGCCTTTTAAACTTTAGTATAAAAGTTAAGAAACAATTTTGAATATTGCTTCGTTTGACACCTAGAAACTTTGTTTTAGAACAAGTGATATGGAAGAAAGAGATGTTTTTCTAAAATTTGTTTTTGACCTAGAAAACGTCTCGCTTTGCATTTGAAATTCAGCTTTTTTTATTACAAGCACACGGCGCCGTGCCTATAATCATTTGCCTCAAATAAGAATAGAATTCATTCCCTTTCCATTTATCTTAAAAGCATACAATCCCACTGCACCGCGGCGATTACCTTTAATTACTGTAAATTAAACTCTACAAAATCCAGACACGGATTATCCTGTCATAGAGCCATAGCTTTAATCAGATGGCTTATTTTTTACTAGTTAGGGAGAGTGTCTTCGCCTGTTTATTAAACAATAAGCACTAAGCTTGAATTATTTTAATTATTATAATATTATGTTTTATTAAATTTATACGTTTTCATACGTCCATATAAGTAGAGATAAAAATAAGTGACTGCAGTATTTAGTACTAAAAAAAGTCATAGTATAAGCGTTGTTATATGTGTATGTAAAGTAAATAAAGACAGGCTTGCTTTCGGTAGCGTTGCGCTGAAAAACTTTCCACAGCCTTTATGCCTTTAGCTGTAGTTACTGACCTCGTTACGAAATGTACGTGGGTTAAACAAATTTACCTGCGCAGGTTCCAGATTTTAATTGATTGCATAACTTTATTGCCAAGCACAGTAGTTGGCAGTATTTACGATCTCCGACTGAATACATGTCGATTAATAATATTAGAAAATTGATAAATAAAGTTTTTGCTATTCATTTTTAGCCTAAAAAATCGGGCCATGAGTATTTTATTGAATGGGATTTCTATAGATGAATAATTTTGTGCGATGCTTTAAAAATTGAGATAGCTTTTATGGTTCCATGCTCTAAAAGTTAGAGTTCCTCAGCTAAAAGCAAAATTGAAACCCTGATAGTTTTGTTACATCTGTATGTACATACTATATCTTAATTATTTCTGGTTAATTCTAAGTTATTCTGGCTGGAAGATATACTTGGGCCAGGTCTGGTCCACCATTCCAATGATACATGTAATTAATTATAAAGAAACTCTAAACACGTCAAGTATCTTGGATAGATTTTATAAATGAGATTGAACTTTATTACAGAGTTTTCTCCTTAAGCCAAGAGGGCAAGTGGGCAAGTCCGTAACTCCCTCATTACGATACCATAATATACGTTGTGTCCCTCCCACTTTAACTTTTAAAGAATACAGTGAAGAATTCTTAAAAAATGAGATAATAAAGATTTCAAGATACTTTCAAGAAAAAAATATTTTTAAAGAAATTCATAAATGTACGTCAAGTAGTTTTGAGATATGGGATATTTTTAGACACAAGCTGCGTGAATTCAGCGAAGGTAAAATTAACTTATTTTCTCACTCAATGTTTAAAAGGTACTATGAAATATAAACTTATTTTAGCATTCGAAAAAATGTTCTAATTTAGTAGTAACTTAAAATATTCCATAAATAAAACTATGCTATTTGGTGACACGAAACCCTCGGTATGCGAGTCAGACTCGTAGTTGCCCGAGTTTTCCTTTTGAGGTAGGCGTGATCTTTAAAAGTACAAAAAATACTTTAAGTTATTTTAAAACGTTCTGGGTATTATCTGTCCAGATAACATATTTTTATACAAAAAAGTACTACAAAGTAGACCAGTGGTTCTCGAGGTAAAATCTCACATACGGAAAGACACACATACAGGCGATGTATTTCACTATCTGTATCACAAGAAAACCATAAGAAATTCACGAAATATATTTCACTAAAGAATTTTCTTCACAAGGCTTGTACGCGATCCTCTCTTACATAAGCGGGCCACTTTATAACTTGGCTGGCTCACTTCCTTTACTTCCTGTACATGTGAATAGCAGTACTTTAGATGTATAAATGTAAACAACGTCGTTACACGCTCACTAATTTCCATTTTTCAATGGTTTATTGTTTATTTGTGACTCATATAGTTATTATTTTAGATGTAAGATTACCATTTGCAGATTTTAGGTCTAAGTTCGTATTGCGAGGGTTTTAGGAGCGCGAAATAAAGCTGCTCACTTGCATTATAATATGTTTATAAAATTAAATTAACCCACTAAATATATTTTTGTATTATATTCATAATTTTCTTTGAGGCCTTTTTTTTTTAACGTTCGGAAATGCATTTACGCACAAAGTGTGGGACTCACCGGCGAAGCCAGTACTACCCACTAAAACCCAACAAAACCTTCCCCCGTCTTAATGGGGCGTCGCAGGATCGCTTACGCATTCAACTACGACGCCCCGACGGCAGGTCTGCCGAAGCAGACCACCACAACCACGGGGTTGCTCCACAGTCCACTCTGCTGTCAGAGAAGTACCAGGAGCAACCCGCATGGTACACCGCCCTCCGAAGAGGGCCACCTCCCACCGCCCACCGTAGTGGGCAACCTCCCTGTGCGTTTCTTAGCTTCGCGCCCGGTTGGATTGCCGGGCACTACTGAGCCCCCCCACCATGACAAGGTGAACGCACGTTGGGGGGGAATTTTCTTTGAGGCCTACGTGACAGTAAGTATTGCTCTTCGTCATGATATATTACGATATGTATTTATGAAAGATAGCAGAAATAAAGTAAGTATCAAATTAAAACAAAATGACAATTAAAAAAAAATAAAGTAAATTTTTTTATTTTTTTATTTTGACACTGTTCAAAATTTTATATACTTTAAGCCAATAAAGACTTTTTAACTTTATATTTGTGAAGAAACTGCCGAAATATCAATAATGCGAACCTTAAAATACCTATACAGATCTCATATTTCAAAATATACCTTTACTGTATATAATATTTTTCTTAAACTTTGCGAACGGCTTATATATAAGGATTTCGATATCGCTTCAAAAACCACCTATCGTATGCCGGAAACTCAAAAATTAAATAAAAACATTTTAAATCCTAGCGAATAAACGATACGGCATCGTATAACTTCATTAAAAGAAAATCTTTATAAAGTTTTTAAAGTTAAAATAAGTCAGAAATAAGAGTTCCTTTAAAACTGCAAAAAGTATAAAGCGTTTAGGAAGATGGAGTGCCACAGTAACTTTAACGAATGACCTTCCAAATAGTGGCTGCTGTCGGCAACTAGACCGTTTGAAATATCATATCACGCTGCGTTCACAAAACTTTGAACTAATTATAACTTGGGTATACTTTAAAAATATATATGTATATATAAAGAAAATCTCAATTCGGTTTTAATATTTTTTATTGATGAAAGTCCATGGGAAAGTTGGTTTATTTAAGCAGCTTTCTAAAATTATACTTGTATGTACATTTATATATAAGGCATATACAATGCAATACATTATATGTGTTTATGAAAGTGTAACATCGACTTTAAAAAGAAGTAGTTGTACTCAGTCCGAGTATATGCTTTTTGTATACATATAAGAATATATGTTACGCAATACCTTCGTTTCATAATATTTTTTTATAAAATAATAACAACGCCCTCCTGACTATCAGTCAGATATGACGTGGTCGGATCACTTTCCATTAATTGGAGAATGTAATTTGAATGTGTTTCCAATAATAAAAATGTAATCTAATATAAAATGCAGCAAAGTCGTGTGGGGTGACAGGGACCCATAACAGATTGAAACTTACTTGAAGGAATGTTATGAAAAGTTGAGTTTCATAGATTTCCCACATGAACTTCGTAAGTGTGGTAACGTTATTTGCTATGATTCGAGACACAGAAGTATCATAGATAACTTTTACTAATATATTGTAGCTGTTTTAAGTGAATCTGCCATTATAAGTTGTGTACGTAGGAGGGGTGGCAGGCGGGTAGTACCAGGTTGGAATAAACATGTCGCTGTTGCTCACACGGATGCCAGGCTAAAGTTTGAGCTATGGTCGTTGCAAAAAAGGCCGACAAACGGTTCTTGTTATCAAAATATGTGTAAGGCTAAAAGGAAATTTAAATCGCGTTTAAAATGGTGCCAAGACCACGCGGAACAAATTAAAGTGGATATATTAGCATCACATCATGCAAAAAAAGATTTTCGTTCATTTTGGAAGCAAACTAACAGATTGCAACCGAAGCCGGGTATCCCTGTGAGTATTAGCGGTCTAACTGATCCTGAGCAGATTGCTAATCTATTAATGGATCACTTTTCTGTAAAGTCACCACTTGGTCGGTCGAATTATATGCAGGATGCTGGGACCGGAGTGAACAGGTTGACAAAAATAAACACTAAAAGTATTGCTGAAACTATAATGTCAATGATCAGAGGTAAGTCACCTGGTCTCGATGGTCTTAGCATTGAACATTTACAGTCAGCTGGTCCTCACTTACCCTGTGTTTTGTGTATGTGTCTGACTAGCCAACTGCGCAGGAGATATTATAGTGCAGCGTGTGTAAGCGCAGACACGACGTGCACTCTCTGTTCCTGTCACTCTCATACTCCGGTGGGACGACACGAGACACGACCGGTGAGAGTGGCGGCGCAGGGCGGACACGACACGTGCTCTGCCTCGGCATGGGGGTGAAACACCGCCGACTTCCCAATTCCGGTCTATTATTGTGACTTTAATAACAGAAAGATTCACCGACCCGAAACTCGAACCCAGAATCTCCGGAAGTGCAGCCGTACATGTTAGCTACTCGATCACAGAGATAGTTTAGCCTTTGAACTAAATATAAATAATTATAATATAAGTAAGGGGTACAGCTTTCGCGTAGATTTCAGCAAAAAAAAACTTAAGAATATTTGCTTTTAAATTTTATTGCAGTCTGTGTACTTTTAGTTTAACAGTGGCTTATGTAGGTACCTACAGACTAAAGTACGTGTACGAGAGACTAAAGTGAGGTAGTCGATATTCATAAATGATGGAAATTAAAAATAGAGCGGAGTCCCATGAAGCCGCACTAATTGCCGACTCAGATTGCCGTGTTATGAGAATACACAACTCCGTTGCTACGTTTCGGTTCTGCTTTTAGAGTTAGCAAAATGTTTTATTTCGAAGAAAAGGATAGGTAGGTATACTTTAAATAGAAGAATGTATGAAAATTGATGAATACGGTTGTATTGCCCAAACTATTTTTATACATCTCTTTGCTTGTGGGTATATCTTAAAACAAACTTTTATGTATATCCGAGATACGTTCATTCAAAATGTATCCCTAAAATCCATACAGTCGTTACAGCGCGAGCAAACACATTTACACACTGACTTGCACATTTTTAATATTATTAAGTAAATATATAAAAATTTAGAGTATTTCATTCGGATTTTGTCGCAGTTTTATTTAATATTGTTTCCAAATTTATTATTTAATATTCAATGACTTAACTTAGTAAAATGCTTAAAAAATTATTTCAGTACCATTAGTCTATTTCCTCTTACTTATTTATATAAATCGTGAGTAAATACGGTCTGTAACGAATATACAATAACTTTTGAAACCTCAATTACATGAGAAAACATAGTTTATTTAAAATGTCACATATTCGCGTAAATCTAAGAAAATATTATGAGAATTAATAGGTTTTTTATTCGTCCTTATTTCACACATTAATAGAGCATAAGATTGACATGATTTTTGGCACATTACGAGTATTTTCAATCGCAGTACATTAATTGTTTCTCGTGACATTTACACTTTAGGAAAACGATTCGAACCTGCGACCTTTTTCTATAAGATCCAACGACTATATAATGAAAAAAGCACTCTTGAGGCATAAATAAGGTAGAAGATTAAAAAGAGAAGGAAGCCGATGAAGCCATATTAATGACTAGCTCGAATTCCTGTATAATGAGAATAAACAAAGCCCAGACTGGCGTCGCTGTGCTACAATATTTTTTATCCTTACTTGATGAAATGCATCTCGTTAAGATTCATGATTTGATCTAAATTAAACTTTCAGAAGAAATTACATTTTTAATCCATACTATGGAGGCAATATTGGTACTGTATAAAAGCTGACGTAACGAGATTCATGCTTTTCAATTGTCTAAATATGGTCTCAGGTTCAATTCCCATGCAAAGTTAATGTTTTTAATATCTAGTAGGTATCTATCGGCTTGTTAAAACCGATAAGCAAATTTATACAACAGAGTAGCACCATATATATACATATATCTTAATATATATATTTCTTGTGTGCGTGTGTATGTGACTGAACTCCTCCTAAACGACTGGACCAATTTTGATGAAATTTTTTGTGTGTGTTCAAGGGGATCTGGGAATGGTTTAGATTCACAATTTGAATAATAATTTTCATCAAAAAAATTATTAAAAAAAGTTTGAAATTTTCAAATTAAAGACGTGTAGACAGGACAACGTCTGTCGGGTCCGCTAGTATATATATATATATATATATAATGCGTACACCTGTAATACAAGTTGCTATCTCAATAAAAGCATAATGAAGTGTCAACAAATCAACAGCACACTTTCGTATTTATATACATAAATAAAAATGTAAATATTCGCTTATGCAATCGGAAATCTCGGATAGTTCTTTAAATAGTTGTTTTGGAATGTTGTCACATACATACATATGTTATACATGGAGTACGTAAGTGTTTTATATGGAGAAGATTTTTTGAAGGTAAAAAAAACGCGGGCAAAGGCTAATTTATAATATAAAATTCGAATCTAATCCAGTAAAGTATTGGTAATTTTAAACCATAATATGTATTAAAGCCAAGGGCAAACATAAAAAATAGTAAAATTTTAATGAAAATTAAAGTTTGATCAACAAAGCTTACTTGTATTTAAGTCAAACATCGACTTCAGCGGAGCGTGAGGGTGAGAACGGCTTCTCGCTTTTGTTTAAATATTTCACTTTGAAAACTTGTCACGACTTGCGCTATGCCTTTATTACTGTTGAAGAAATATCGAGAAAATACAATGTCTACTACATTTTATTTATAAAACTACAGTTTGAGTTTATTTTGATTGATTATTATTATTATTCTAATAGCTCACACTAACAACGCCAGGGTAAAAGAAAGGCTTTTTGATTGTATTTCTTACTGCTTACAAATTATTTGCTATTAATTTAAAATATTTTGATATTAATTAATTCAGTAATAATTTCAGTATGAATAGAAATATGAAACCGAGAAACCAAATTTGTTTATATGATTTTTTATAAAAGTTCAGCAATAAAGCAAAAAAGATAAATATATGTATAGTGTACAATAAAAGTTCTGTCGCAGTTTGTTATTAGAGTAACAACAAGACAACAAGAGCAAGCTTTGGCATACTCGTAGCCTGTGATATAACATTCACATCATTTCATACGAACAACATCGTCAAAACAAAAACATTAATATCACGAAGTTAACCGAATGTTGGTAGAACTGAAGACTTACACGAAGACTGAGAGCAGCAATTAATTTAAAGAATACCATCAAGAAATAGTGGGCTTTTACCTTCCAATATAAATCTTCAGAGTACTTTTTATTTATTAAAGTTTGAACAACTTTGTGCGGAGTGGAGCATTATTGGGGCTATAAATTTTTTTGTTACCTAACACCGGAAATGTTGCCCAAGTCATGAATATTTACAGAACTAAAAGCATTTTTTCGTCCTGTTGTGTATTGAGTGCACCGAGATAAATTTACTGGAATGGCTGCTTTTATCTATAAATTCATTAATAATTTATCTATAAACTTTAAGTTAAGAAAACTATTTTGTTATATATACCATAAATACTTGAAATAGCTACTTTTAAAGTAAATACAATAAAATAATCATATTGTAGGTGAGATTTTTCCCGAGCTGTACACTACACCGTCTTTGGAAGACGACGAGAGTACAGAAGAGCAAGAGTCAGAAGCGGAAGAGTGCTCGCCGTCGCCGCCGGCGCGGCCCGCGCTCGCCGCGCCGCGCGACACTCAGGCGCCGCCCAAGGAAGACTCGCTCACAACCTTAGATAATCAATATTACAGGTAAATCATATAAGGGTCGTTTTAATTTTGGGGCTAAAACAAAAATTAATACCAAATAGCTATTATTTATATATTTAGCTATATAATATTAAAGGTATTATATAAAGGTATATAGGAGGAGTATGTAGGTTTGTAGGAGTGTTACATAAAGTGAAGGAACATAAAAGAATACCCTAAACAGTCTAAAATACTAACGTTTAAATCAGACCATATTTGTCAGCGCGGTGGACTATGGCTAGCCCCCCCCCCCTCCCCCTCCCCGTGGGTATTTAGGGGTGAACCTTACCAAGCAGGACGACGTGAAAAGGACAGAATTATTGATATAACATTATTTAAACGTTAATAAAATATTTATCATATCACCATCTCAAATATTACTAACTCTTTATCATTATGTCAAAAATTTAATAATTTGTGATGAAGATCACCTCGATCTATCATAGCAGGAATGTGCGTGATTATGTGTAACCGGAGACGCTCAAATTGGGCGGAACATTCGTGTTTTATTTAGCAAACCGACATGGCCGTCTAACAGATAGACGTCGGCGTCCCTCGTGCCCGCGAGCTATAAACAAGATTGATCAGCGCATTTGGTCGGGAGCAATCTCACTAATGTGTTTACCTGTTTACCTTCCCTACAATTTTTGTCTCTGTCTCAAACAACGTCTTAATGCGGGCCCATTTCTCTGCAGCTCTTTTTCCGCGACTGGATACGACTGATAATGGTTATAGATGGCCGAACTTCAGCCAAATTAACTGGACTCGAGTAATGGAGTAATATTTCATTCAGATTCTCAGTTATATTTTCATAGCTAAAAAGCTCTAACCGGGCTGGACTAAAAGCTATTGAGGCAATATATCTCTTCATTTAAATTTAGGGTAATAGATGTAAAATATTTATTCTGATCATGACATTTTTTTTGTTACTTGCCTTTATTTTTGTAAAATACAACAGCAACAATTGATTTTTACATCTAAAATAAAATAGCTCATAAAATTAAAGTTTAAATTGAAAAAGGAACACGTTTGGTTATTTTAATGTTAGCTAACGATAATGTAGATATTTCACATACATAATATAGTATGGAAAAGAAATAATAAATAACAAACACGAAGGGTGCCTAGAGGCAAAGTACTCGGAAGACTATTGCAATTTGCAATACCTCATGGAAAATTAAGTTAAAGAATTAAATCTTTAAATGTTTTAAAAATATTTAAATTCTTACATCTAGAATCTTTAAATGTTTAAATCGCTATACGCGGCATAGTTAGTACAATGATGGTAACATACCGTGTGTCGCAGCTACACGGTGGCGCTGGCGGTGACGGTGGGCGCGGGCTGCTTCCTGCTGGCGCTCAACCTGCTCGTGTTCGCCGGCATATACCTGCAGAGGGGGAAGCGGAGGAACAACCGACGCCCTAGAAGAGAAGGTCATGATTCACTTTATATTTTACCTTTAAATAAGTTTGACTTGTTCATATTTTTTTTAATTATAATTGTGTAGTTTATAGCTCAAGCTTAAATCTTTGGTAATGCTCTATGGCAAAATTCATTTCATTACGCGCGGCTTCAAAATCGATAGGATATAATTCCAATCCCATTAAGGTGTATCAAAATCAAAACCCAAAAACGCGTGATACTCCCTTATTTTATGTACCTAATATAATAAATATCAACATGAACAACCTAAGTAGTAAAGTAAAAATATCAATTTTGTCGGTATATTTCTGCGACGCTGCGACTCATGTACCTAAATTAATTTGCAAGCGTAAGCTCCTTTTATATAAAACATTTAGACAAATTGTTTTTTAAATGAGTCTAATAAAATTATATAATGTAGGTAATAAAAATATTCAATTAATACGAAAAAAGTTGCCCAAAGCGAAGAAAATATTAAGCAACGAGTTTGAAGTTTTCTATAATTAGTATAACATTGCCGTTTAATCTTCATAATACAGGTTGTTCAATTTTATCTACTTATAACAACTGAAGATGAGGATTATCAAAGGCGTACACAATAGAGATAAAGTAATACGTTATATTTCAAAGGGAAGTTAGGAAAGTTGGGAATGTGTCGCGAACAGAAACTCGCTTCTTGTTATAGTACTTAGACTTGTAGTTTGAAATACTTGAAAGTGTGATTTAACTTTACCTACTTTTAGAAAAAATGCGTTCTCACTTTGTGCAGGAAGCGGTCATCGGACCCCCGGCCCCCTGAGCCTGTCCGGGGCCCCCGGGACCCCCAGCACCCCTAGCACCCCCAACACCCCCAACACCCCCAAGAGCGCCGCCACCCCCCGCGCGGGCGCGCCCGTCGCGCTCGCGTCCGTCGGAAAGAGCTCGCTCAAGGTACATTATTGCTCTTTATATTTTATTTAAGTTGGACATTAATTAATAATATATTTTGAAATCAAACGGAGTTATTTTTTCACAACATTGTTGCGGAACCCTGAAAGTAGATTGATGCTTACAAGTTTAAATTTACTATGATTAATTATAAATCAATAAACAATTAACTCCCACTTACAATACTCTCACATCCCTATTTGCATGAGTTCTGAGTTCGATTCTGATTTGTTACATTCTCTAAATTGACCTTAAAATAAGTGTACATGTAAGTTTATGAATTTGCATTCCAACGCGAATGAATCCCTGATAGAGGGGGAAAGAAATATTTATCTCCTTCTCCCTAGATGACCACTGATTTATACAGGGTACTTTTGATCCCGGCACACCAGGGTATTCCACGGGATACTGTAATATCAGTATACTGTAAAAAGGCTAGTGAAGAATCCGAGGGGGTGAGAGTGGGGGATCGCTCGTTTTCTATAACAAATGAAACTACGCACAAGACAGCCCACACAACAATAGTAAATTTATCTTATGAGAGAGAATTGCGACCTCTTTTCCCAACGAACCATTACGAAAACATGAAATCACTATTTTCCGCAAAAAACAGTTCATATTAAGTGCACCATTTCACAAATCGGAGTGATTGATGCGGAGAGGGATAATGCGAGGAGATGAGGTAGCGATTCGGTTTATTGCGACGTGCGCGTGTTGTGTACTGTACAGTGTACATGTGCATGCTGCTTTATCGCTTTCATACGTCTTTATGAGAAAGGAAATCACTTACATGTACTAGTTATAATTTTTTTAATATTACTATTATAGTAGCTTTCTCTAGTAGTTCTTTTAAAGCTATTATGATAATAAAAAGCTATAAGCTAAGCTTATGTCAATGTCAGATATATGTACATCTATTATTATTATCACTATTTATTATACTATCTGTCCTTAAAAGTCCCATAGAATTTGGTTTAGTCTTTATGCAGATTTGTGAGTACAAACATACAAACAAACATCTTTTAGTTTTCGAGCTCAATAACTTCATATATGAGCTTGTAGGTAGCTAAGTTTTAAGTGATGTGTCTTACATACGTCTTATTTAACTGAAAACTAATTAGATTCCTTTGTGGAACTTTTTCATCGTACCCTGATACAAAAATAGAATATAAAACTTTCTTCGATTATTTATAATGATTAATTATATTATGCTTACAAAAATATTGAATCCCACGCACTATCAATACCTTTATACGCCTATAGTTTACGATAGTATGTAATTGTATACATAATTTTAAATAAAATAAATGAAATAAAAATAATATGGAATGCCTTTATCTTTATACAACATACCATATATGGTAGAGCATGCCATACTACCATATAGCATAACAAAAGTAAACGAAACTATCTTTTCGGATTTTGTCGCGGATTTATTTGGATTTTTGGTTCCCGACGTTTCGAATGCTTTACAGCATCCATGGTCACGGGAGAGACTGAGGTGTTACATGTCTTGAATGTATAGTTGTTACAGACAGCCTACCCACAATTAACAAAATGAAAATTGCACCAATTACATTACAATATTTTTTAACTTTAAACATTTTTATAATTTTAATTATAATTGAATATGGAAAATTATTTATTTAATTTTGCTATTATTTTTATAATTATTACAATTTTAAAATATTAATTAGTAATCTATATTTAGTGTTGCCATTATTATATTTATAACCATAAAGAAAAATATAAAATGTAGTATTAATTATTAAAGCCATATAATTGTTCTATGTGTAATTTAAAAAGTTAAAATTAATTAAGGATAATAATTTTAATTTAGTTTGCTATTATTTAAAAAACAACTTACTAAGCAACACTATTAATATATACTTTTACAAATGAAAAATGAAAAATATTAGTCTGATAAGCTGTCATTTTGATCTACACAGTATGAACTTACTACATCTGCCTGTCTGTTATGTTTATATTTATTATTTGATTTTATTATATTAATAACAGGATCCCATGACGATGGTAGTACCCAGCCATCTTCCCTATTGAAATTAGGATGTTTTTTAATTTCTATGGCTTCTCGAATCATTCTAGGGCGATATCGGTTTTCTTTCGCCAGGATTTGAGGTCTATCGAAGCGAATATAATGGCTTGGGCGGTCCTGACTATGTTTGCAGACAGCAGATGTTGTATTGCGACGGTGCTTCACATCAGCTATGTGTTCTTTGACCCGGGTTCTAATGGATCTCTTTGTTTGTCCGATGTAAGAGAGCCCACAATCACAATCAAGCTTGTAAACTCCTGCATCTTGTAGAGGGATGTGGCACTTGACAGGTGGTAGAAACTGACTAATTTTCTTTGGCGGCTTGAAGTAAGTTTTAATTGAAGCTCGCTTTAGAATGTAGCCAATCTTGTCAGTGACGCCTCTCATGTAAGGTAGGACTGCAGGGACGCGCTCGACTGTGGCTGGTTTCACTCGGTCACTGTGACGCAGGCGCGGCACTTGCAGCTTGCTGTCTCGCAGAACTTGCTTGACATGTTGCAGCTCTCCGGCCAGGTGTTGCTCGTCACAGATCCCGCGTGCCCTCTGAAACAAAGATTTTCCCACGGTAGCTAACTGTGAAGGGTGGTGGTGAGATTCACCATTCAAGTACCTATCAGTATGGGTCTTCTTTCGATACACAGTATGACTTAAGGTGTTATCTGGGTTACGTATAACTAATACATCTTGACTTAAGGTGTTATCTGGGTTACGTATAACTAATACATCTTGACTTAAGGTGTTATCTGGGTTACGTATAACTAATACATCTATCAAATACATCAATAGTCATACTGTGTATCGAAAGAAGACCCATACTGATAGGTACTTGAATGGTGAATCTCACCACCACCCTTCACAGTTAGCTACCGTGGGAAAATCTTTGTTTCAGAGGGCACGCGGGATCTGTGACGAGCAACACCTGGCCGGAGAACTGCAACATGTCAAGCAAGTTCTGCGAGACAACAAGCTGCAAGTGCCGCGCCTACGTCACAGGGACCGAGTGAAACCAGCCACAGTCGAGCGCGTCCCTGCAGTCCTACCTTACATGAGAGGCGTCACTGACAAGATTGGCTACATTCTAAAGCGAGCTTCAATTAAAACTTACTTCAAGCCGCCAAAGAAAATTAGTCAGTTTCTACCACCTGTCAAGTGCCACATCCCTCTACAAGATGCAGGAGTTTACAAGCTTGATTGTGATTGTGGGCTCTCTTACATCGGACAAACAAAGAGATCCATTAGAACCCGGGTCAAAGAACACATAGCTGATGTGAAGCACCGTCGCAATACAACATCTGCTGTCTGCAAACATAGTCAGGACCGCCCAAGCCATTATATTCGCTTCGATAGACCTCAAATCCTGGCGAAAGAAAACCGATATCGCCCTAGAATGATTCGAGAAGCCATAGAAATTAAAAAACATCCTAATTTCAATAGGGAAGATGGCTGGGTACTACCATCGTCATGGGATCCTGTTATTAATATAATAAAATCAAATAATAAATATAAACATAACAGACAGGCAGATGTAGTAAGTTCATACTGTGTAGATCAAAATGACAGCTTATCAGACTAATATTTTTCATTTTTCATTTGTAAAAGTATATATTAATAGTGTTGCTTAGTAAGTTGTTTTTTAAATAATAGCAAACTAAATTAAAATTATTATCCTTAATTAATTTTAACTTTTTAAATTACACATAGAACAATTATATGGCTTTAATAATTAATACTACATTTTATATTTTTCTTTATGGTTATAAATATAATAATGGCAACACTAAATATAGATTACTAATTAATATTTTAAAATTGTAATAATTATAAAAATAATAGCAAAATTAAATAAATAATTTTCCATATTCAATTATAATTAAAATTATAAAAATGTTTAAAGTTAAAAAATATTGTAATGTAATTGGTGCAATTTTCATTTTGTTAATTGTGGGTAGGCTGTCTGTAACAACTATACATTCAAGACATGTAACACCTCAGTCTCTCCCGTGACCATGGATGCTGTAAAGCATTCGAAACGTCGGGAAACAAAAATCCAAATAAATCCGCGACAAAATCCGAAAAGATAGTTTTATTTAAAATGTCAAATATTCGCGTAAATCTAAGAAAGTATTAAAAGTAAACGATTTTATTCGCTAACTTGGTAGCCCACGATACGGCAACCGATTTTTTTTCCTTAGGATTTAACGATCGTTGCATGCTAATTTGGCTACGAATTTTTTCTTTAAGATTTAACGATCGATACATATGAAAAAAATCGTTAACTACGTCGGTATTACTGTCCCTTGTATAGTATACAAGTACCAACTCCCCCCCACTCCCCCCACTTCCCCCGCACTCCCCTGACACGTTACTAACATGTGTGGCCTCCCACAGCGCAGCAGCGAGGCAGAACTAAAAGAGAGGCCGAACTCCGCGCCGCCCAAAAAACGCGTTCAAATCCAAGAGATCTCAGTGTAGATGACTTTTAAATTACATTTGAGGCAAAAACTGTAATTGGTGGCGACGGACAGACGATGGGTTTGTAAGAATAACTTTATTATATATAATGTTTAATGTAAAGTGAGTGTAAATATGACGCTAAGAGAAAGTGAGTCAAATTTTATGGTGTATTTGAAATGATGTGGCTATCACCCACAAGGCTGCGAGCGGCCATCGCGGGTACTGAGCTATATCTACGAAGCGGTAAAGAAAACTTTTATATATAAATATTGTATATCTCGACCAATACACGGTTGTAAAATAAATAACATACTTTTCGACTTTATATTTATGCGTCTTAATTAACAGAGTTGTTTCCGTTCCGCGGTTTTGTCGCTTTTGTAAGGTTGTTGTAAGTTTTTAGTTCATTTTATTTACAACAAAAAGTTTTTATTTATGCCGCAAACTTTTTCGTGAAAATGTAATATTTTATTATATTATTTAGACTTTTGCTACTAATTATATTTTATATTATATCAAAAATTATAATATGTACATTGATAAATATTTGCGCTAAAGTGATGAAAAAAGCTGAGACAATTAGCTGTAAAGCCGTTAAACGCTTACATTGCGAAACTAGTGTTACATATGATGGAATTAATTTCACAAAAATATTTTAATACGACATACATATATAAATCCTCAAACAAACAGACAGATCAGAGAACATGTTTTGCGTTTTATTTAACCAATTTCAAAATAAATATGTACTTAATTCCGTTGTGTTTATTTATCGAGATATCTTCGTATCCTTGTGGATATTTTTTTTATTTAGTAGGTTTATTACATGAAATTAGTTGTGTGGCATTAGTTTTATTAAACACATCAATGGAAATCTTTAAAGCGATGTTCTAAAAGTAGTTTTACACTATAATTTCCTAATGTAAATGAAGCTTTAGCTCTTTTTAGGCACTATTAGTTCTATCAGCGATTGAACGATTAAGATGTTAGTATTGTACTGCATTTTGCTACAAAGTACAGTGTATCGATAAATAAAATCACGTGCGCAAATATGTATAAATGATAACAAAAATGTTAATTATAGACAAAATTTATTTCAAATTAAATTAATATATTTGAAAATATTGAATTTATTAGATGTAAAGTTCTCGCGCGAAGTAAAATATTTCGTGCCGCGGCTACCAGTGAGTAGGTAAGTTCGTAACAGACATATTGTGTACATTTGTTGTTATACCTCTATATTTTATTTGACTTTGTTATATCTTTACTGATAGTCGATGTCTGAGTGTTAGGAGTAAGGTATCGTAGTTAGACTAATTAGATTGTACTCGAAGCTTTGAGTGCGAGCTTTTTAACTTCGTTTCTTATTTTTATTAAAATCTGCGGATATTAGCTCATTTTTGTTCTATTCTAGGTTTCAAAATCAAGCTCAGCTGTGTTTATACTAGATTATTTTCCATATATGTTTTTAAACGTCAAAAAAAATTTATGGTGTATTATACGTTAATTGTGAATCGATTTATACGATTTTTTAGTGAATAGTTTAAACTCGCTATAAAATAGAAGACAAGCTGATTGATACCTTTAAGAATGGAAATTAATTTTAAAGTAATTTTGCAATGAATATAAGGTTACATTTATTTAAGTTAAATATTTATTCATTTTTTTATAAACTATACGTTTCACTTCGTTGTACGTAAAGATTACGTGAAGCTATATATAATACAATTAGCGTCATATCGCGTTACTGATACCGTCGATACATAACAACACTTAACACTTTGCAGAGGTTGAGAGTGGTTCATTAGACATTTTCATATTACTTATATAACATAAACTATACGAGTATAGATTTACAATTGAGTAGGTCACGAGTTCGAATCCCAGTCGAATCAAATATTTTAGTGTCAATATTTTTTTTGTGATATTATTTGTTTCATTAATAACTGTTACACATTTTATTTAAATCTATTTATGAAATATTAATATTATATTAAAAAACAAAGTTAAATCGCTTGCACTCTGAGCTCGTTCACGTTTTACATTTACCTCATACGATATTACATGTACGTAGATCATTTGTATAAAGTCTAAACTATCATATATTTATTGTTTAGAATAAATATTTGGTTAGCGAAATTCTAACTAGGACCTTTACTGTTTTCGATTCCATGAAAATATAAATAAAATTGAATTATTTCGAAAGTTTATATAGCATTGTGTATTTAGTATTTACATATTATGTATGAAATGTAAAATTTTATGTTTATGATACTTTAGATATCACTTATTGAATGTACATAATATATTATCTCATTTGATAAATTCATTTAAATATCCCATACTTTTTAAAAATAACAACTTTTTATCAGAAATCATCCCAACTTTTCTATCCCATGTTTAAATCATTGTAATTTAAAAAGCATTGAATATCTGTTTCGCGCTATATTTCAACAAAAGTTTAATCAAAAAAGCTCTACATGTTTCCAATAAACAGTATGTAGAATATCAAAGAAATACTTTCTTATTTTCTTCTGACTTAATTTTTATGTGAGCTTAAATTATTATTTATTACCAAATAACAAACCTATTGTATCTTAATTTTATTATATATATATATATATATATATATATATATATATATATATATAATGTATTGTTTGTTTATATGTAATGATTGAATCATCGTGTCGCACTTCCACCTCTGTACATACTCGTACATAGCGTCGTCGTTTCTGTGACCGGAACATTTCCCATGGATGAGAGCAGGTTTTAATAAAAACCATTTTTCCTGATGATTTCTTTTATTTTTTAATCCTTAAATTAAATTTCTAATAATGAATATTTTAAATCGCTTATGATGTATGAAGATGGCAGATTTGCAAAAGTTCGCGAGATCTCGCAAAGCTGCGCTTTTTGCTAGTCTCACTAAGACTCAAAAATGGTTGGACCAATTTGAATAATTCTTTTTGTCTTGTTGGGTGTGTGTCAGGGGTTTTTTAAGTATAAAAAAATCTAGAGAAAATCCAAAAAAAACAGGTGGAATATCTAAAAGTTCAGAACTGTTTATTTTGTACCTATGTATATATAATATATGTATCTATTCCATACTTACCGTTAAAAGGTACCTAGAGACAAAACCGAGCGAAGCAAGGGTGAGTCGCTAGTTGTATGTAATTTATGGACAAAAAAGTGATGTGGGTTACTAATCTAGGTAATCTAATGTAATTATATAGGAGCTGAGTGAAGCCAGAAGAAAATGCTAGTACAAATCAAAATATACTTTATTCAAATAGACTTTTACAAGCACTTTAGAATCGTCACATGTTAAAAATTTAAATTAAATGTCACTACGTATGTCGTGAATCTATCACTTGCCACTACTATATATATAGAATTTTTAAGTACAGTTCTAATATGTCAGTCGTGTTTTATTGATAGATTTTGTCTTAATTTAGTTAAATAGTGGAAACAAAAAACTATTTACTTCATACAACTTATCATTTTTTTAGTTAAATTATTATTAAACAAATATACAGACATACAAATAGTTTAGTTTTAAAGGTGTCGTGGAATCCAATATGATTTTTTTTTTAGTAAGGAAGATTAATTCAAGAGTTTTAAGTCAATTGTTTATCACTATTTTATACTTTCCAACCCCCACATTACAGCGTACATCAGATGCGGTAAACGGCCCTCTCAGGGATGATGGACGTCATCCCTTACAGGAAGTTAGCGGGGCATTTTCCCTTTCATAAATTCTGACACAGGATCCTTTGATTTCGTTTATATTTTCTAATTTTACAAACACATTATAGAAACATTTTCAGCAACGTAAAAATGAAATTTGTTAAAGAATGAAGCATATAAAATAATAAAAATTCAATTTTAAACACATTGACGACACATTTGGTTCAGTCTGTAGTGACCTTACATGTTATGCTAGCAGTCGCAGGTTTGAGTCCCGCTGGGAGCATTCATTTGTGTGATGAGCACGAATGTTTGTACTCCAGTCAGTGGTGTTTATATTTTTAATGTGTAGTGTATCAACTATCCGGTATCCATAACACAAGCCTCGTAGCTAACCATGGAACTAGATGGTGATGTATGTTAATATTGGTTATTATTATTATTTATTTATTGTATGATATCTTTGATTATTAAAAAATGTACTAGAAGTAAGTTACTTTTGCCTGATTATTTTATAAGAAATTACTTAATACATACACATGCACTCTCTGTGTGCAAGTCCGACTCACGCTTGATCAAGTTTGACTTTGTACCATTCTCATTCATTTGATATCTGTATACTCAATACTAATATACTATTACTGATATTCACATGAACGGAACTCGAACCCCCAACCATGCTAAACAGACAGTACAAGTTCAATTACCCCACATTCCACTACGATCCTCAATTTGTAGCTGCTGTATACAAAAATAATAAATTTTAAACTTCCATTGTATATTTTTGTATAAGCTTTAAATAAAGACGCTATTCTAAAGCCGCTATCGCGATGGTCCAAACTCGGCTCTATCAGAAGGAAAACTTTTAATGCCGCTCGACAGGAACTTCCAAGTTAACTACTCAGCCGACCAACGAAATTACACTGATCTTTATTGTTCCATATTTTTTCAGGAAATATCTTGCGGAAGATCTCCGTTCTTTTGTTATCTTGCCTTTATTCAGTTAAGATAAAATATCTTTTGGGGGTTTTGATAAATTATGTTTTATTACCTCCGTTTAAAATTTCAATGAACACTGCAATTGATTACAGTTTGGGTATATTAGGGGAAGTAGATTATCTATACATATAATAAAATTCTGAGTCGAATCTGTACATTATTTTTTGGAAAATCTTATTGAAATAGTCATTATTATGGATACAGAGGTCGAATCTTAGTTTTTAGAATTTTTGTCTGTCTGTCTGTTACCGCATCACAGAAAAATCACTGGAGGGATTTTGATAAAATTTGGTATGGTGATAGCTGGTTATTAGGGTCAACGTATAGAATACTTTTTACCGTGGGAAAATGTCTCATTTTCGAGAAAAAATATAAAAACTGCAATGTAAGAGTATACTAATATGTAAAACCTAAGAATTTGGTTTTTGGTCATCTGAACGCGGGCGTAGCCGCGAGCAATGCTAGTATTTTAATAATAAAAATAATCTAATACAGTGTCAATTTAAATAAAATTTTATTTCAGATACTATTTAAGTTAGCATTTAACCATTTGGTGAATTAAATATTTTACTCTACTTTTCTTCCTTAAGAAAAGTAGAAAGTAAAAGAAAATATTTACTGAGAAAAAACAATATTACCAAATATATGTATTTACCATGCACAAATACATACATACATATCTAATGAGATATGAAAACCAAAAAATATTAAAGCGATATACGAGTATGATGATGATGCTCTCCTGACCGATTCCGGCCACGGCGGCCAATCTCATAGAGACTAGCCAACTGCGTAGGAGATATTATAGTGCACAAGTGTACGCGCAGACACAACGTGCACTCTCTATTGTCACTCTCATACTCTGGTGGGACGACCACTCGACACGACCAGTGAGAGTTAAGGCGCAGGACCGACGGCTTTACGTGCTCTCCGAGGCACGGGGGTGAAACACCGCCAACTTCCCAACTCCGGGCTGTTACTGAGGCTTACTATACAGAAAGACTCAATAACTAAACTTGGCCCGACCCGGGACTCGAACCCAGGACCTCCGGGTGTGCAGCTGTACATGCTAGCCACTACACCACCGAGGCATACAGATATAGAGAAACTTTAACATTTTTTATTAAAACTAATATGTTGGAAACATATTTGCAATTTTCGCTTAAACCAACAACTCGCCCTCTTTTTGTCATGTTTCTGGCAACATCCACACCCTGCGCGTCCTTCAGTGCCTTTGGCAATATATTGATATCCCATGATTATTATCTATTTACAGGGATGAAAAGTTGCGTATCAATTATTTATTTACCCACCCCTTAAACCCATAGAAATCTTGTATAGCAAAAACCATGTCTACCTACTCGTATTGCCTCATTATAGTGAAATCGATAGAATGACTGATAAAGATTTTAACCTAGAAATTAAAACGTATCTGAATTATATTAATTTAAGATACAAAAACAATATATACAGTAATATTGTAATTTTAAACCTACTCTGGAACTCGAGAGAATTATGAAAAGAGTTTACACTGGGCGCGTTCATTTGTTGATTCGCTTTTAAAATCGCGTTCATTAAGCCAAAGTCAATTTTCATCAAAATTGGGAAGGAAAAATATTCATGCCGAATAAATAGCGTTTGGCGTGAAATTTTCCACATTTTCAGAGAAATTTAATTTTTACCTCCTTTATTTTTAGGGTAAGATTGAAAAATATTTATAATCAACTATTATAAATAACTTTTTAGGAACACTAAAAACGTTTAAAATTTTGTAACTGTATATTTATATGGATTTTTAGTATTAAATCAAGAACATGCGAGTATATCTAGTACTAACTAGTTGTACTTTAAAAGAAATTAAAGGTAGAAATTAGTATTTCTCCCTATAATTTCTTTAAAAATACTAATTTAAAACACTAACGAATAATTAATAAACTTAATTTTATTATATGAAACTTTGATGTTTTTAATTTTAATAATATTTCAGTTTAACATGTGAAGTCTACACACTTATCTATACTGTTCCCCTCCACATTGAAGGGAGGCTCGAGACCAGCAGGGGACGTTAAAAAAACTGCATTCAGCTCAGCATTGATGAAAAAAAATATTTGACTATGTTACACTTGTTACTAGCTTTAAATCTGGCAATAAATTGAAAAATAGAATTAACGAAATGAGGCATGAACTAAAAAGTATTTACATGTTCCATACTAAGTTGTTTAATGTACGTAGAAGTTAGTAGTAAGTATTTAGCTACGTTAGAGCGGCTCGCCCGTTCCCGCGCCCAACCAGCACTTTCGATACTCCGCGAAACTTTCAATCAAACAATGTTTATGGTTTTCCTTATGTTGCTTCTTTTTCTTTTAACACGCTTTTCTTATTATCACTCACTACTTTCTCGGAAATTGATTTTAACCTACTTTTAATTGTCAGATCTTACTTTGAAAACTTGTGAATTCCGGAAGACAATCCAATAATTTCATAAGAATGTGTTGATCTGAGCTGATCTAATGACGGAGTTAGAACGTGGGCAATGGAGCTCTTGTAGTAAAAAGTTTGAATTTGTGCTTATTTTCATTGAAAAGCACCAAAAATTGATAAAGTCCCATATGTAATGACTAAGTATTATCCACAATTCTCGTTAGTTTTCCATTTCACCTGTTGGTATATTTTACAACTTTATAAAATATTTTTTTATAAAAGTGATTTATATTACCTACTAAAATGGCAGCAGTTATTTAAATTTAAAGATCCAGTAACCGCTAGTCTCTTTTATTGTAGCGGACGTTCAAACGAAGTGCAGTTAAGTTAATTTATGATCGAGTATGAATACTCCTTCGGGATCTCGGAGGATGATCATCAATCACGCTTTCAAAGACACCGCCTGCCTTGAGTCTGCCGCCTGATATTCTATTATACTATTGAGATATCGGCCCATTTGTGTCGATTTATGTTATTTTATATTTTATATTGATAAAGGATATATAAAAGAAGTCCATGCCAAAATAGATCTGTCGTAGATTTTTGGGGTTTTTAGAGTTACTGGGTTTTTCCGTTAATAATATTATATTCTTAATATCATCGAATTTTGTAGTCTTGAAATGAAATGAAACTATTCGAATAGACTTAAGTACTTTTGAATCATCAATTTAATTTAAGCGTCAGTGTAGTCAGTCAGTGAGGAAGCTACCACCGGCTCGGAAAGCAGTTCTGCTGAGAAGAGCCGGCGAGAAACTCAACAGTTGCTCTTTTAAATATCGAAATAACTTGAAGACTAGAAACGGTAACCAAATATAATTTAATGTTTTGAGATACCTATACTTGACTTATAAAAATTATCTTTGTTTGTTTCGTATAGGATGATAATTTTATTTATATAAAGAAATGTTACATAAACTAGATGTTGAAAATTGTATTAAACAGCCTATAAGATACTTATAAAATACATATATTTTAGATAAGAAAAATATTAAATCAAAAACTTAAAATTTAAAAAAAATAATGAATTGACTGAAAGATATTGTAACATTTTAAATAAAACAAATATGACTACTGTTCTTCACATTAAAAATATTTAAATATTCTTTCAAAATGGAAGAGAAGATAAATTAATATAATATTACTAGCAGAAACCGCGACTTCGCCCGCGTTCAATCTACAAAAATAAACTCTTTTGCTTTATGATATAGTATAGCGACTCACTCTCGCGTCGCTTGGGTTCGTCCCAATATACATATTTGTGTAGGTAATACTAAATTATTTGGATATTATTCATACAAAAATACAAAAATCTCGATTAAAAAATGAGTAGTGGGGGTAGAAGAGTGAAAAATACTTTACGACCTACTCTCATACCTACCAAATATACAAAAAATCTTTAAAATCGGTCGAGCCGTTTTGGAGGTGGGCGACCACAAAAACCATGACACGAGATATTTATATATTAGAAGTAACTACGTACATACATAATGTGTGAATGTTTTAAATGCGACTTCCGCTGTTAAATGTTTGATAACTAGCTGTTATCAACCCTAACCAGTCCCTCGAAACCAATTCATCACTTAGACCCTTTGCCACAAGTAGTTTTGACGGGAGACTATTTGCCTACTATTAATACTAACCGTTATACCAGTGATTGAGGCTACGCGCGCTACACTCAATTTATAGTGTCTATTGCAAATGAGCTGAAAATTTTCATTATTTTTAAGTTTTAAAATAGTAATAATATGCTGTATTGTGGTATAATTTAGGAGTTTTCTGATTGTCGCTGTCTCTTACATTTTGTTATTGTTGGTCCTTCTAGTTCCATGGTAAGGCATAAGGCTTGTGTTATGGATACCAGATAGTTGATATACTCTACACATATTAAACTTTAAATACATACATATTATAAATATAAATACCCATGACTGGAGTAAAAACATTCGTTCTCATCACACAAATGAATGCCCTCAGCGGGACTCGAACCTGCGACCCCTAGTAGAACAAGTAGGGTCACTACAAACTGAGCTGAACATATAGTATTACGTAGAAGATCGTAGGTTTAATCCTTGTCTATGTAAAACCTTCGCGTTGAACTCAATTAGGTATTTATCATAGATTGATTTAAGTCAAATCAAGCATGCACTGTTTTAAGATGCATATACGAGTAAGTATAGGTGGATAAAGCCGTGATAAATCTCAACTAAGAGAAACGAATCGGTTTCAGAAGATTGTAGATAGCAAAAATGTCAAGTATGTATAGTTGTTACTTCTATTTGATCGACTTCAAAAAGGAAGGACTACACAATACGAAAGTATGTTTTCTTATAGTTACGCGATATCGTCGCAATAGTAAATAGAATAAAGTTCTTTCCAAACTGTATATCTTACATCTTTAAACGAGCAATTCTTGTATATATATAATCTGAATCTCGGAAACAGCTCCAACGATTTTGCTGAAATTTTATGAGAGTTTTCGGGGTTAAAAAAATCGATCTAGATTAGGCTTATGTCTGAGAAAACGCCTGTTTTTGAGTTTTCATGTGGTTTTATTTCGCATTATTGTACACAAAATATGGTCGGTAATTTAGCACGCTCTGGCATAAGCATCGTGATTAAGCGGCCTAGGCGCACGATCAACAATCACAGATGTCCAGGTTCGAATCTCGGTAGGATACAAAGATTTTACTTTTGTTATTTTTTTGTTATTTTTATATTTATTCAAGTTTTTAGTTTAAAAAAAAAGAAAATTGTACCTTACGCCAAAAACTCCGAGCGAAGCTCGGTAGCTCAGGTGCTAATATACTAAAATTATAAACTTAATATTGTTCCTATTTGACAATACTGTATATGCTTCCTTTCTAATAGGTAGGTATGTAAATCCTTTACACATTATAATCCATCTGAATTACAAAGTCTGTCAACCTGCACGGACAGGACGGACAGACGAGCACGATGTAAATATAATCACATACATAACGTCAAACTACAAACCCATTTAGCAATCTACAGTCATGTCATTTCCATTTCCTGCATTAAGTGATTACATTTCGCAATCAGTCGTTGCGACACAATAAATTGGTGTATGATATAGCAGGTATACGTTGATGCCTAAAACCTTTTCGAGGAGAGCGAAGTTTGTGGATTTTTAGAACGGGTTATTTTTTTACAATTCATACTGATACCAATCTAAACTGCTTCGATGATGGCTAGCGTGTACGATTGCAGGTCCAAAGATCTGGGGTACGAGTCAGTCCAATTTGTACTTCGTCGGACCAAGTTTAGTTATTGAGATCTTCTATTAAGAAATAGAAAATCCGTGTAGTAGTTTCTAAGATATTCCTGAACAAACACAAACATAGCAGGGCAGGGAGTTTAAATTTATAATATGTAGTGTTATAGTTGTGAGCTTCAGTTCCGAGATCGGAAATGAAAGCGCGTCACTTGCATCTTAATGCTAATACATATTATTATTACGGACAGGCACCATTTCAGGCGGTTCACTCTATTATAAAGTGTAAATGTATATGTCACTTTGCAACAATATCAATTATACCTTAGAAAATCAATGAACGAACGCCTTCTGAAAAGGAGCCATGAGGTAAGCCAAGACAATTTCAATTTCGCAGAAGATATTATAGTGCACAAGTGTGTGCAAAGACACTCGTACTTTTTTTTCACTCTTCAAGACCAATGAGACTAGAATTTTATGTTCTCAGAGAGAGATCATGTTCAGGACCGTGGGCTTTACATGCTCAGATCGTTATTGAGAATTTCTTGACAGAAAAAAAAAACAAAAAATAAACTTCGCCCAACAGTCAATAAGAAATATAACCAAATCATTTGCGAACAAAGAAAAAATGTTATTATTAGGAATTTTCTCTGCTTGCAAATGCATTTTCATATTTAAAAAATAAATAAACGAAAGAAACTTGATGTGAAAGGAAATAAATATATTTCACGAATCTAAGATATTGGTACAAGATAGCGAACTATTTACTGGGTCAGTGCTTCTAGCGGATCCGCCTCGCATCGGAGATAGGCGGCTTGCCAATTATAGATACTCGTACATGTAAATTATGGAAATAAAGCCTTCGAAAAGAATGCTGAGTTTTGTTCGCCTTTTAAGTAATTTTAATTTATTTATATGCAAAATAACACGAATACGACTTATTATCTTTTACAGTATGTCATAAGCGATATATGTACACAAAAAATCACTTGCGCCTTACCACATCAAAATTAGGCTCAAGAGGAGAAAGGTGTAGGCAGGAGTAGAAAAAGAGTACATGAGGAAAGTGGAGGTAGGTGGAGGTTTGGTATAAGCTTATTTTATTAATTAAGGGAATTTACAGTGAACATAAACATATTACTTACATATTATTTAACTTTAGAACGTCACTGATTTATATTATTCCAGTTCACGTAAAAATATTTTTAATCCTGAAAACATCTGGCGAAAACTGCTTACACCATATTTAAATATACAGCCTCTTTTCTCTGTCGATTTTATTCGTCGATAACAACGAGAGTTTTTACTTTCATTTTTCTTCTAAGGAATTTGCATAATATCTTACAATTTTTCGATGTTGAAGTTCTATCCAAAGTCGATTGTCAACTTGAACTTTTAATGTGAATTTCACGGGTCGAGTAACCTCTGGATTGTTTGCGAATACAATTTGTAACTCATTTACGTTTGATTCGTCCCTTGTTTACTGTTCACATTTTGTTATTATCCTAGCAAGTTAAATTGCTTAATCTAATCACCCAGATATGGGAATAGATATGGACTATTATATTTTATAAGCTTTGTATTGTTGATTAAATAACATATTATGACACTATATATTATAAATTGAAGCTTGTGTTTGTTCATTTTAATTTCAGAAACTACTACACAGGTTACGATTTTCATACGGTTTTTAGCAAAAAAATGAGGAGTTTTAAGTAGGTCAATCAAAGAATCAATCATCTCGTAAAATAAATTACCGGTACAATGATATTCGTGAATTAAGTGGAAATAAATTATCAATAAAAAATTTTATTACATTCTGAGATTATCATTATTATAAATTATATAATAAATATATTATATAATAATTTACAAGGAGTATTTCTTAAAACCGAAACCCGAAAGACAAAACAAACCTACCAATAGAAATTTAAACATTAAATTAATTATTCAATGAACTTAGCTACAAATAGATATTTAATTAAGGAATGATTCAATAGGTCAATTCACTTCAATGGTTTGGAAAAGCATTAAATGCATTCAATAAGGCGATGTTATTCTTTGAGCTTCGTTTCGACACGACGAGGAAAAACTATCGGGATTCGTGTCCAAACTGACGTACAGAGCCTAAAAGGAGCTTTCTGTAAACTATTAAGATTTTTTAGTTTTTATTCACACAATTTTGCCATGTTATACTATTTTTACTGAAAACTATATTTAGGAATATATGATACGTGTAGGTAGTCTTAGAGATATGGGATATTTTCAGTCCCGTCGTATTCTATTAACATAATTTGTAAATGTTCCATGATGATTCGGTATACTAGTCAGATTAGCAATTGCCCGATTTTTTTTATTTAATTGACAATTTTTGGTTAACGTTTAAAACGTAAAAGCTACCTTTGCTAAAGTTAGACAAAAATATTATTTCATTAAAAATTTTAAAAGGCTCTCATCTTTAAGTAACCAAGATATTGAAATTGATAAACCCAGCTAAAAATTCAAATCGACGCCATTCGTTAGTCGAATGAATTGAATTTATTATACGTAATTAAATATGCCGAAGCCTGAAACCGAATGTTTTTAACAATCGCCCGAGGCTCTATTACACTTTGAATCGCAATATTGATATTCATTTATAATTTATAACCAAATAAAGCTTGTTAATGTTGTAATATTCGTACATTATGTTGACCGACTTCAAATAATAGGTGTTCAATTCGGGGGCTTTTTTATATACATACATAAGAGATGAACTTGCTTTGCTCGGATTCACCTCTAGAAAAACGAATCAATCCCACGGGAACCGTACATTTTTCGGGATAAAAAGTAGCCTATATGCTATTCCAATCTATCTTTGTGCCAAATTTCATTCAGATCTGTTCAGCCGCTCTGCAGTGATTGACTAACAAATATCCAAACATCTAAACTTTCACATTTATACCTAATATAGGTAGGATAGTAGATATTACGAATATAGCGATATTTTTATCATCTGTTTCATCAGTTTCATGATTTTGAGATAGATTTAATTTTTGTAGATAATTATTATTACGGCTCACGTCGCGAAAGTGTTTCTGTACGAGAAATGAAATAAATTTAACATACAAATTACTAATAAATTTTAGTTTATATGTTATATCAGTAACGATTTTTACTTAATTCCTTGTATTTATTGTAAAATCTTATCTTGTGTAAGTTTCAGAAGATTATTTTTCGGTTAAAAAAACCTCTATACAAATGAAACAAAAATATAAAACAGTAAATTGTAAATCGAATATTATTCAAGCTTTAACATAAAGACATTTGTATTTTTCAGGGAAGCGACATTTCTCGAGTGACTCGATCTGAGAGCTTATAGCTTGTGAAAGTTTAGAAAGAACAATGTGGATATGGAATATTATGACGCTCGTAACTTTAGCTATTCTTTACTTTATACTTCTGTATATGTTACATTACTACAGCCTCGATCGCAGATTCTAAGGTCCTGGGTTCAATTCCTTAGTGCGGGTCAAGTCTAGTCTTAGAACTTTTCTATCAAAAACTTCTCAATAGTGTAGCCCAGAAAGGGGAAGTTGGCAGTATTTTACCTCCATGCCTTGGAGGCTTTGTGCCTGATCTCTCACTGGCCATTTCGAACTGTCTTTCCATGTGGCTTGAAATAGTGTGTAGAGAGTGCACGTTGTATTTACACGTACACGCGCTGCACTATGATTTCCCATGCACAATTGGCTATATCTCAGTGCAATTTGCCGTCATGGCGGAAATCGGTCAGAAAGACTATTTATTTACAGAGCTTGAGTATGTTGATTTCATCTATTTTAACTTTATTGACTTATAATACTTTTATATTAACTTTACCAGCAACTCTACTTACATGGTCTATGTGTTTTGATAAAAATAATTTAGTCGAGATGATACTTAGCCATGAAATGTTATAGTACTATTTTTTTTTCAAAATCGATACAGTATTTCCAAAACTTATCCCATAACTGAAAATATCTCTCTATTACTTGGACTTGTAACTAACAATGAAATCAAATCTTAGTTGTTGTTAAACTATTTTAATATTGTTTTGCAATATCGTGTTTCAAACTCTCAACACAATTATTAATTGACATTCTCGAGCTGATGATGAATCTGATGAAACTAGGAGGCGGACAGAGGAATTCTTCATGAGCTAGAGGAGCTTTCGTTTTTAAAATTAAAAAAGTAAGGCTCATCAATTCATATATTTATTCAAATGTACAGAGACTTTAAAAAAACTATCTTTTCGGATTTTTCCCAGATTTATTTTGAATTTTGGTTTCTGACGTTTCGGGAAATAATACGAATCTAAGAAAGTACTATGTACAGACACATTAAAGTTGATTAAGAACGTGCTTATAAGTCTTTGTTATATTCAACGGAATTTTTATATCTTTTTAAAATTCTATTTTGGCTTATAAAGATTTCTAATAATTTTAGGCAGTTGGCCATAGGTTAGCTTATTTCAATTTGCTAAAAATATTCGTTATTTGGTAATGTCAGATTAACCTACACAGCGAGTCATGGATCAGAGGTAATAATGCGGTACACAGAGCAATATTGCAAGAAAATTATTAAGTATACTATTATTCTTTCCAAGCATTTCTAAAAGATATAAATACGTGGAATTAATATTGTTTCGGTATTTAATAGTGTTACAAATATAGCTTCCTCTTTAGAGTATTCGCCGACTGTTAGTAGCTTCCTCACGGTTAGCTTAGTTCATAATATTATTTAGTACCTACCTACAGTTTATTATTAATGTAAAAAAATACAACATATAAAAAGCTTTCTTTGATTTACCTGAATATTTGACATTTTAAATAAGACTATCTTTTCGGATATTTTCGCGAATTATTTTGATTTTTGGTTCCCGACGTTTGGAATGCTTTACAGCAATCATGGTCACGGGAGAAACTAAGGTGATAGACGAAAATTTATGAAAACATACTTTTATTATTTAAAATTATATTTTCATAAATTTATTATATAAAATGTCAATTATTCACGTAAATCTAAGAAAGTATTATATAATAAGCTGTTAGAATGAAATATATTTTGAGTGTTAAATTTAGTTTTAAACTCTCAATAAAGCATGCATTTTCTTACAAAAATCAAGCAAGTAGTGCTTCATAATTTATTTTTTTACATATAATTACTAACATCATTTAATTTAAGAAATAGACAATAACATTATACAAAACACATAAAATACAGAAAATCCAACTCAAGAAGACTGTGTAAGATAACTGGGATAAACGTGATCCTAGTTCCAAAGCAGCGTCGAGACGTGGGACGAGCGAGCGACTCACTCAATAAAAGATGAAAAGTTACACGAACTTACCGAACACTTTAATACTTTGGAAAAGTTCATGTTAAAACTAACTATGATGCCTCGTGTCTGGGCGAGACGTCTATTATTACGCTTTATTTAGACGAGTGTAAAAACTGTATACTTAGAAATAAAATTAAAATCTAAATAAAATTTAATCCGACATTGTAAAATTACACACAATATTTATTGAGCAAATACTAATTCGAAAAATCCATGTTATAAAAGTTTATGTATGTTTGTTTCATCTAATGTCCGGAAAGGCTGAGTAAAGTTGAACGTAAGTCCACTGGCTTATTGTTGATTTGGACAAGGGTCTACGTCAGATTATTTTTATTGTTGAAATTTGGGACAAAGCTGTGGATCAAACGTAGTACCCAAGTAAAGAGGAAAAGCAGTATAGAATAAAGATTTTATTATTTTACAGTCTTACTAATATTGTTTTAAGTAAACAAACATTCTCAAAAGTCATGAACACGTTATTTATTAATTAATTAATACGCATATATATGATAATAGCGTGTGTCAAGAAGTTTACAAACCATATTTAATAAAAAATATTACAAAATTAAACTACTCTACAACATGCATAGCTTAATTAAAAAAAATCAACAAATTTCAAAAGAAGCATATACTTTTTAATTCAGACACTTTATACAGTATTTGTGTCTTTAGAATCCGAGAACTAAGTCCAGTCGAGTCAAGAATCTAAGAAAACTACGAAGCGAGGCTGAAAAGGATTATAGCATTAAAAGAAATGCAATTTAACACGCTTTTGCGCTTTTAGAAAAGGCTCTATCGGAGACGCTGCAATGAAACTATTTGTACTGTCGTCTCCTTCAGTTACGTTGGTAATAAAGAAATAGAAGACGTTATTTATTTCTTTTTTTATGATATAAATTTTTGGTTTAACAAAGTATACAGTTGTCTATGAAGTTTAGAAAAAAATGATATAATAAGAGCAAGCCATAATGGAAGATATCATTTAGATGACTGTGTAATAAAGACGTATTGGCCTTTTCATTGGACTTATGCAGATATCTTAGATTCGAGTCCCAGGTCAGACTAACAAGTAGAAGTATTCCGTTATAGAAATTTAAATAGCAACCCAGAATAAAAAAGTTATCGAGTTCCACCCGTGTGCCGGACAACACGTAACACTCAGTCACTCGACATTTTGGACACAGTAGATGGTGTACATGCGCGATATAATATACTCTATGATCTGGGAGACTTTTATAACTAATGTATATAAAAAATGGCTTATATGTTTTATAAAAAAATTTACATACATTTCCGCCTCATCAGCTTAGTTTATTGTCTGTCGTAAATTAAAGAAATATTTCACTAAGACCATATTAATCTTGATTCATAATAATCAAAAGTCCATATTTTCATTTAATCATTTTTCTTAATTAAATTCATTCGGATCCAATTAATTTTCCCTCCAAAGGTCTAAAAATATAATGCTGAAGAACTCTGTATTTTAGAATTACTCGGGATTACAGGGGATTGGACTTAATTACTGAATTCTCTTAAATTATGACGGCGCGTTTATAAAACAATTTAAATGTGTGAGCAACAGTTGAAAGCCGATGTAATATCATATATAACTTTTTTATGTTAAGCTTTCAGTTCATATTTCTGAGAAGAACCTTATGTGAATCACAGATACTTTAGTATTATTTATGGTAACGGGTCGATATATGCTATTTAATTTTTCAAAAGATATAAGATTTTCGATAATCTATACATATAATAAAATTCTAATTCAAATCTGTACATTGAATATTTTTGGAAAAATCTTATTGGAATAACTAGTCATTATTCTCGATACAGATGCAGAATTTATAGTTATTAGATTTTTTGTCCGCCTGGGAACGCGTCACGAGAAAACCACTGGACAGATTTTGATGAATTTTGGTAAGATGATAACTGGTTATTCGGGTCAACATATAGGATACTTTGTACTGCTGTAAAATATCTGATCTCTTAGAAACCTATACTGAACATTAAAACTTTACTAGGGACAAAGCCCAGAGGAGTGAGGGTGACTCGCTAGTTTAAGACATAAAGTTTTGTTAAATATGGCTTTAAACAATTAATGAGTCAGTGAGAACGTTTTGCTACTTATTCACGATGCTCAACGCATTTGAGTGATATTTGGAATGGAAGTTCATCTTTCTTAATCATTAGCTTACTTTGATTTAATCATATTAATTTGCTATCGTACCTATCATGCGAGCTTTAAAGCTCTTTCTTTAAAGGGACTTATTATACTAGAGTTTGCTCAGTACTCGAAATTCAACCATAATCATTATAGAAAACTTGACATAATAAGTATACGAATACAATTTGCCTATTTCAAATGTTTTACGACATGCTTAGCTCTGTTTGTAGTGACCATACTTGCTGTGCCAGCGGTCGCGGGTTCGAATCCCGCTGGGGGCATTCATTTGTGTGATGAACATAAATGCTTGTACTACAGTCATAGATTTTTATATTTATCTATTTAAAATTATATATGTAGTGTATCAACTATCTGGTATCCATAACACAAGTCTATAGCTTACCATGGAACTCGATAGTGCTGTGTCTAACGTCCCAACATATTTATTTGAATCTATAAGACTAAAGCTCGTCGATAACTACTAAACAAAAGAAGAAGAAAATCGATTGACAAGCAAAGGAGAAAAAGGCACTGAACTATTAGATCCATGCAGACAGATTCCCCAAATTATTAGAAAACTATTTAGATTTCCTCAAACATGCAGGTCTCAAGATATATTCCTTCACTGTAAACCGAATGTCATTGTTGAAAGTGATTCGCGCGTGAAAATCTCAAAGATGCGGTAGAATAGAACTAGATGCGGCATCCACTTACTTCTTTAAGCAAGCGCGTTACTACTGAGCTACCACTGCTTTAATTATTTTAGTTAGTTAGTGTAGTATTCATTATTTTAAATCTTTCCAAACGATTATATAGTTATTTTTGTTTCATTTTAAATCACAAACAAAAGTTTTTTTTTTTAGTTTCAACGATATTAATATAGTCTACTAGGCCAATACGATTCTTTAGAGTTCCAGGTCAGGGCCTTCGTTCATTAGCATTACGGTAGAAATTCAAAGCGTTTATCATCAATTAACGAATAAAGATGTTGAAATAGCTTCAAAGGTGCGAATAATTCACTTTCTCGACTTAATGTTGATGCTCGCCGGCCACTAAAAGTATAGCAATGGAAATTGCCTTCGAATAGCTTTTTTTTTACTATCGCAAAGTTTATACTTTTATTACTATTTACATTAAAATATTTATTTGAAAACGAATATATAGAGAAAAAAATATATAGAGAGACTTAAAGTAAAAACATTTAGGATTTAAAAACAAATACAATTACATAAAATATAAACTACAAATGAACTTTTACAACCAATTTAAATTAAAACACGTGCTTTGCTACTACGTTACCTGACTTAACTTAATTTCGTATACGATATGAAATGAATCTGCCCCCCAAAAATATATATCATCCAGGTATAAAGGAATCCAAAAGATGGAAGTCTGCTATCTGGCCCATCAGTGCAGTGGATTTCCAACGATAATTATGCCAATTGTAATAGCATAAAGCTCTGACTGAGTTTAAACCGTCTATTGAGTTTCATTTTGGCATTTAGCCAGCAGTTTGGTAGATCTCGTATCTATTAAGACATTTTTAGATGCTGAAAAGCTAGTTCGAGCTTAGATATATTTCTTTTACGAAATATTTTTTTATTTGTGCTCAAATTAATATCCAGAATTTATGATGTAACAAATTATATTAGTTTGGTCGATCGTGAAATAAAAGGTAATGAAATATATCAACTTATAATATAACTAATTATTTAAGACGTGCTTATCGTATAATTCTATAAAACAGAAAGTCCTTACTCTTAAAACTTAAATACATAGAAGAGCAGTCGCATACAGGACTCGTCAAAACTAAACTAAGAAATATCAATCTAGTCCACCGCACGACACGATAACTAAAAATTTTGCTATTTTGTATGTAAGATATTTAATTAATTATATCATTAGCTTTTAGGCTTTTAGCCTTTCATCTATGTGCTTTTTTTGTCTGTCTGTGGATCTGTTTGTTCCGGCTGACCTCCGAAATGGCTGGACTGATTTTGACAAGATTTTCACTGCAGATAGCTGATGTTATAAGTAGTAGTTTCGGCAATTTTTATTTTAGAAAAAGAATTAAGAATCCGCTCAAGAAACTAAATCATAAATATCGTCTAGGGTACACATACGAATACATATTATGTACATACATTCTTTTGTGTCCGGATCTTGCGTTGCAAGTCTGAGAGTAGTTTTGCTGAAAAGATTGACAAAGTACGCTTTAAAGGATTAAGCATTGAAAGGAGTGCAATTTAACGCTTTCACCAGCTTTTAGAAAAGGAAAACTAATAGAAATTGTAGACGAAATAAAATTGTTCATTCAGTTATGGCTCGTCTCTTCTACCACTGTAGTTAGAAACTCGATAGAACACGACTGCTGGAAATATTTCTGAGAATACTCCACTTAAACTTCGATATCATTATAATGAGATAAGGTGGTAAAGTTTGTGATTTTATTTACTCTATGATTCCAAACTTTCATATTAAATTTTGTTTATCTCTAACTATCGTCTGATCGTGACTTCGCTTGCAAAAAAAATGTACAATATAACTGAGACACAGATTAAAAAACATTTGATTTAGTTTATAGTGAAAATTTATAGTTTATACTTGCAGGAATCGAACCTAAAACATAACGTACAGATTCGTAAGTGGCTGCTAAATATGTTGTATATTTAGCAGCCACTTACGAAGCCTTACAAAAATACAATTATTTTATATTATTTCTGACAAATTAATATAGTAAAATAGTTATTTGATCTTTCACTCTCATACAATCTCTTATACATTTGATATTCAACACATAACCCATCGAAAACATCTAAAACAACGCCAGAAATGCTACATATTGCTATCGTACCCGCAACCGTACAATGCTGTAAAATGCATACTCGCACATTGAAAAATCCAGGTTTTGATCTTGCAAGTAGAACATCTTGAACTGACTTGCCCTTTATACCGAAGTGATAAGAGCTACAGCTATGATATTTCAATCCTTTATTCATCGGATTGCGAACGTGGAGTCGCTTACAACGTTTAACATTTTGCTGCTTTTGCAATTGGGTTTATTTTATCTTAAATGCTATGTATGCTTCACTTACTTTGTTTTAAGGAATATTTTTTTGTGAAACAGAATTTTATATTACAGATTATGTCTTATACCTAATATTAAATGAGCATATCGTGTATATATATATATATATATATATATATATATATATATATATATATATATATATATATATATATATATATATATATATATATATATATATATATATATATATATATATATATAAATTTATTTCGTGTATCACGGAAATGGCTCTAACGATTTTCATCAAATTATGTGTATAGATAAGGTTTCGCTTTTAAATTTTATCCACATAGTTGTCTTTTCCGAAAAAAACACGATTTTACAAAAGAAAACGCCGAACAAATCTCGGACACCCAGATATTTTATTAACAATACAAGCAATAGTGTAGTAATATAAAATTTAGTGTGTAAACTTGTCTGTTTTTGTCAAAAGTCACGAGTTCAAATCCGGCAAACTGGAATATTTTTGACCGTTTAAATATAATTCCACTCTTTGGTTTGGTTACATTAATACTTTTAAAGTAAAACCTATTTATTTAATAAAACAATTATTGGGAAAATTTATTATCAATTTTATAAAGATTACAACTAACATACACTTACAAAAACAAACATCCGTCGGAAGCTTCCTCGGAACCTCCTCCTTCGAAGAAATAGAAATATAAAATAGATACGAAATGAAAATAACAACATAGATAGTGAAAGGAAATGGAATAAAGTGATAGTATAAATGTTCTCAGTGAGACAAGTGCAGAACCATTTTTCCTTTATCCAAATATTTTATTGATCATACAAGCATTCTACTAAAACCGCTATGTTCATTCGAGCGTTCATTCCATAATCCCATATATATTATAAACGCGAAAGTTTGGATAGATGGATGTTTGTTACTCAATCACTCCAGAACGGCTGAACGGATCTGGATGAAATTTAGCACAGAGATATATTATAGTCTGGAATAGCAATTAGGTTACTTTTATACTGGAAAAATATACTATATAGTTCCCGTAGGATATCCATATTGACCGATAAAATGTACCTAAAGACGAACCCGAGCGAAGCAAGGGTGTGTCGCTAGTTATGTATAAATTGTACTAAAATATTAACTTCGTGATTATGGCATAATTGATGTTAATAACCCAACCTAACTAAGTTTATAAATCTAGTTCATTCAAACAAATTAAACGGAGTAAATCTTATAACTAGGTCTGGGAACAATGGGTATTTGTAGAAAGCATATAATAGTATTATCCATGCGCTTCCGACATTTAAATTATGACCTCTTTAGTTGAAATAACTTTAATATTAGACCTGAATAAATATTTAACTTTAATTTGGCCTTCTCAAATATATCCTCACGTATCTTCTTAAAGGTACTGTACAGTTATGACTTTATTACTATAGAAAATTGACCATAAAACATAACTTTTATCTCCTACTAGCGACTAACCATCACTTCGCTCGGGTCAGTCACTTGGCCACGGAATCCTATTGATGATATTATTTTTAATGGATCCCCATTCATGAAAATGACTTTTTTTTGGTATATTTATTTATAATAACACTAAAATTACGCTTTATGTCTTAGAATTCTTGGAACCCGTTTAATTTTTCCATGGAACGCTAGGGTTCCGCGGACCACCATTTGGGAACCGCTGCCTTAAAATATGCTATCGTAGGCTTTTCCGTAGGCCTTTTTAAGACCTACAAAATTAACCTACATACCTACGAGTCCTATCAATTTATTGAAAAAACATTATTTATGACATGGGACAAAATAAGGAAGTATTTACATTGGATAACATGAGGGCAACAATGGCGCTTGCAAGTACTAGACATGGACGATACCTACAAAGAAAACTATTTCTGGTTAAGACCGTTCTCTCCGTAAAGATTAATCATACAAATTCAACTCAATTTAACTAAGACTAATTCACTCTTCGATTTCAAAACTAATTACGTTAGTGTAATTAATATTAAATCCACGACGCAAATAAAATGAGATAACAGCGAACATTAGATAACAATAAAGACATAGTTCGAATGTCAAAACAAACACTTTTACTTTAACTTTCTTCTTGTTTTTATTCAGTTACTAGCATTCCAGAGCACTAGCATAGCCTTACGAAGAAAACGTTCAAACTACGAAAAATAAACTATCTCCTTGGCTGTATGTAGTACCTAATAATCTGATGGCTGATATCTATACTTATTATAAAAATAAGTCCCCCGGCCGCGTCTTTCTGTCCTCCTGTCTGTCCTCCTGTCTGTCTGTACGCGATAAACTCGAAAACTACTGAACGGATTTTTATACGGTTTTCAACAATAGAAAGAGTAATTCTTGAGGAAGGTTTAGGTATATAATTTATTATGCTTTTATGTAAATTAGCTGAAATACGGCGACAAATGTTGAAGAGGTCGCAAAAAATCTCGCCAAATGGGAACTTTCCACGCGAACGCCGCGTAAACTAGCAAAGATACAGTTAAGTAATGTACTAGAGAATTCAAAATCTATAAAAATGCTACAAAAAAGTCCGCGATAGCATATCTCTATCTCTTACGGTTGACTTACAATAACCACTTTTATGTTAACATTTTTAATTAAAAACATTACGTTATTTTCAAAGTTATTTTCTTTAGTTCGGTATTAATCCTTATCCAAATGAATATTTTAGTTAGCTTAGTCATTTAATGCAGATTAAAATTGCTCTTTACACTAAATCAATCAGATGAATAGTTTTTGAGATATCGTTGTTAGAAGTAATTAGTAGCGAAACATTTTTAATGCTTGGCGAGCATTGAGATGCCTACGGCGAGTCCATCCCCTCTGCCCCGCATCGCTCGACCGCCTGCTCAAGCTATATAAACCGGGCGATGTAGCGCGCGATCCTAGGATACTTTTTACCGCGGGAAAATATCTTATTTCTGAGGAAAAATACAAAAACTGCAATGTAAGAGTATACTAATATGTAACACCTAAGAATTTAGTTTTTGGTCATCTGAACGCGGGCGGAGCCGCGGGCAATGCTAGTACTTTATAAATGAAAATATTTGTATATGTTTTCTCTAGTTTAATTATCTAAATATAAAATTAAGCAAGTGGTAATTTGACTCGAGCAATGAGAGTTCCGTGACGTCGTATTGCTTTCACTAACATATTGATACACTAAAAAGAATATCTACGTTTTCGCAATGCATACTTTATTGATTGCAAAAACAATTTCGTGTTTCATATTAATTCTTAACATTATGGAACACAAATTTCATTTTGCTTTCGGAACGGAACATATCCCATATCTCAAATACTATTATAGTATGCAAAATTTCAGCTCAATCGGTTGAGGTTAACTGCTTTAAAATTCAGTTGCAAGATTTGATTCGAACAAACATACATACATACAAATATTGCAAATTAAATAAAAGCTTGTAAAATAGAGCAAGATGGTACAAATACAAATTCCCATAGAATATTCATAATTTATCATAAATCATATAACTTGGCTCATACGGGCCTTTTAACTAACAAATGTTGCTCCTGACACACATGCGGTATTGATTTTTTTATATAGATAATATACTAGTGTCTTACACATCTTTACTAAATTTCATCAAAATCCATTCAGCCATTTCAAGAAGAAGAAAATGAAAGAGTAACACCGTACACACAGACAGAAGCAAACTTTCGCATTTATTGTAGTAGTATGAATCTATATAGCATATATATATAAATATAGGTAATAAAGGACAGGTTAAACTAGAGTTTATCATAGAGTTTATTTATATAATGTACAGTCGGACACTGCAATATTCAATCGCTTTAACTACTATTCTTTTAATTCTTCTTCAAAAGCGTAGTTATTCAATGCGGGTGTATGTACTTATATTTTTTATTTCGTTTGCCACCTAATGTTTTTGCCAAATGTAAATCAGTTATCTATACATATAATAAAATTCTAAACGAGTCGAATCTGTACATAAAATTTGAAATAGTTATTATTATCGATGCAGAGGCCGAATCTGTAGTTTATAGAATTTTTATTTGTCTGTCTGTCTATCTACCTGGAAACGCATCACGAGAAAAGCACTGGACAGATTCTGATAAAATTTGGTACGATGATAACTTGTTATCCGGGTCATCATATAGGATACTTTTTACTGCGGGAAAATACTTCATCTCTGAGAAACATAAACTAAACGTTAAAATGTAACTATAGACGAACCCGGGCGGAGCGAGGGTGAGTCGCTAGTATTTTCTATATATTTGGTTATACATTAAGGATGGTCTTTTATAAATTTGATTAAATTTCCACCACTGAAAGAAGAATCAATACTTTCAAACAGTAAATAACAAAATTATCTTTTTAATTCGTACATCGTTTCTTTCGCGCAGTGTACGCTTTTTATACATGAACTCATCTCGACCTTAGAATTTATAGAGAGATGATAATTTCGAAATTACTATTCAGTATATACTAATTATTTCATATAACAAACATGGCGAATCTAAATTACATAGTGTTTTTTATAATATTTGTTATTATTTGTTACTGGAGTGACGCTGTCGAAAAATTTGAAGGCATCGAAGTCTTAAAATGCGCCGTGTTTGGTCACGGCTGTCCCTCCTCATACAGAAGAATTGGTTATATTTGTATCGAAAATACAAATGGTCAATTTTTGCATAAAAAAGGAAAAGATTCTGTTATAAATCAAAACTTTACGTTTGAAATATTCACTTTTAAGAAATTTAAGTTTAAAATTTTTCCACTTTAGAAGCATAATTTAAAGTATAATGTAAGTGCAAATATCAACACCAGTGACAAGTGACTTACTGATAGTAGCCCATCATTATGAAGAAAAGAAACAAATCTGCTATAGTCTAAAAGAGACATATTTATTTCTACGACTAAAGACTTATTTTGGGCGAACTAAGCAAAATCTTCAACAGCAACGTAATCATTTACACTTTGGATTATCTACATTTGTCAATTTTGGGCTAAATATTTTGTTCAAGTTTTGTTTGAAGAGCTTTTTGTGTATTTAAAATATTTTAAATTGTAATAAATAAAGTGGCACTTAAATTTCAAATAAAATGATAAAACCCAATATATTTTCCTTTCACACAATCTACTATCACGCTTTGCAAAAATTTTAAATAATTAGTATTGGCTTATTTTTATATCACGAAATTAGTATGTAGTTGTTCAAAATTAGTTTTTATCGTAATTTTAAAATAAATGTTATCATATAAACATAAAAATTAGTAGTTCGGACGAAACTATATTCTTAAATAGACGTCATTTGAGCCAAAAGACTTGTTAACGCCAACCAGCTTAAACCAACATCCTGTACATTCGGTAATTTCCACTCAAGTAACTAGTATTATAGTAAGTATACTTTATTCTAACAATATACTTTAGTAAATACATACACAGTGATATAAAAAAATTGACACGAAGCGAAGAAAGCGCACTGGGAGGCGGCCCACCTCGGTGGGCGATGTGTCATGCGGATTGCTCCTGGTACTCCTCTGATAGCAGAGTGGACTGTGGAGCAACCACATAGAAGTCGTGGTCTATTTCGGCAGACCTGCCGTCGGAGCGTTGTGCTCGTGGTCGAGTGCGCAAGCAATCCTGCGACGCCCCATTAAGATGGAGGAGGTTCCGTTGAGTTTTAGTGGGTTGAGTATTATTGGCTTTGCCGGTGAGTACCACACCTCGGGCCTAAATGCATTTCCCAACGTTAGAAAAATTTATTATGTAAAAAATGTTACTTAAAAAAATCAAGCAAATGAGAGAAATCCTTTAAGTAGTGACTATAAAACATTATACTTTTAATGTCTTCTGTCTAGAATATGATTTTAAAATTATCAAGTCATAATCAGGAGAAAATAAGAAAAGGCCTTTTATCTCGTATCTCGTTTAGAAGGCGTGAAGGTACAGGATTTTCCGAGACATCCTTGAGATAATACGAGCGAATCTTCATACTAGGTTGAATTCTTTACATTACGTTATGATGTTAGAGAGTGTGAATTAATAATTTTAGACTCTGTTGAACTTCACAAAACCGTGTAAATAGGAGTTAGATAATAATAAACTTTATTACCAAGTAATAAGGCTTACATTTGAGGATTTGCTTTATATGAAGAGCATCAAGTCGACGTGATCTCTCGACCACTCGACGTTTGAAATATCCAATGCCTGGAACTGACGGAGATATGTAGATTGTATATGTTGATTCTATAATAAGTCGTGTGCTTTACATATTTTGCAATTATGGTACGAGTAAGTCAGGGAGAGTTGCCTATAGTTTTAAAAAGACCAATATTAATTATACATGTAAGATACTACATAAAATACGCATAGTTTATTATAATTCAATGTTTATCTATTCTATGTAAACTTCCACACTGACATTAACGTTCGACTGACGTATTATGGATGCGTTCCGGATCACGCAAATTTTTTTATTTAATTTTTAAATTTAGTAGGCTACTCTCCCTTATAAGCGTCTCTCCCGGACTTACCCTAAACCTCCCGGTAACCGAGAGAAGCGAGTTCATACCCTGGGTTACGCCCCTCTGATATTTTCATGTGCGAATCATTTCCAACAAGATTACCGCTTATCTTACTGAATGAAACCTGCATGTATGAGAGAACCTAGTAAGGTTCGAAAGACATGTCTAGTCCGCCAACTCATATTTGACCAGCGTAGTGGACTATGGTCTGATCCGCCTTAATAGTAAAAGGAGGTCCGCGCCCAGCATTGGGACATTAAAAAGACTAAATAGATAGTCCTTTTAAATAGGAAAAAGTCACACACATAATTTTATGATATAAATTTAACAGTTGTTTCATTTTTCTTCTCTGATATTACCTAAATCAATAAATTTAGAAGTATTTATTATAAAGAAGTGTTTATTTTTGTCGAAGCTTTGTATATTAATAACAGTAAAACTAAGTTTGATATTAATTTTAGAGATAAGAAATTTAAAAGGATTTATTATTATTATTTACTAAGTTCAATAAGGACAACACACTATCTTCGGCTCTTAGGTTCAGCTATTGAATGACGACGTTAGATAGATAGATCAGTTATTGAATAAGGATATGTAAGTTTATACATATAATATAACAGTCATAGAAGTTTTCAAAATCTGAATATAAAATAATAATAATACAAATAATCGTATATTAAGATAACCTGTAACAGATCAGAGAAATGATCCCACAACTTATGTTTTTGTTGAGTTGGAAATGGCGAGAGCAAACTTTACCCGCGGGAACTACTTGATCGTGATTGTGACATAAAGAAGACTTTGTCAGACGATAACAATTGATAAATCTGAAGCTAACCTTAGAGGATAAGAGAAAAGATTGGGAACCTACAACTACAATGGAAGCTTATTTGTCGTAATATTTGCTAAGTTGTTGAAGTCAACGACAATGTTTCTGTTTGGTGCTTTATATTAATCAAATATTTGTAGGAAAGTATTTGAGAGCTTTGCTAAATATACTCGTACTATTAATTAAAAAAATGGTATTATTTATAACCTAAGATTACACATCTCGGAAAAAATAATTAAAAAGTGTATGCAAATGAATGGATGATGAATTATTAAGTAAATTACAGATAACTGGTTATTGATAGTGTCCTTGTTCAAACGTAGATAGTACAAATATAAATAGGTCAGAGACTTAATAATCAAAACCGTGAGCATAAATTACTAATAGTTATAAATATTTAAAATATATTTCAATTCAGTAGCTTTTAGGCGATAACTTGTGTTCCATTTATATACATTGAAATATGTTTTTAATTACCTCTTGCTGTAAACTAATTGGTATGAATAGTCTAATCAGCTGAATAAAATGTAAATAACGTTTAAAAATATAATTTTCAGCAATAAAATATCGTAAAAAACCTGGTAAGAGATGTAAAAGGACTTTTCATTAAATTAAAATATTATGATGATTCAATCAAAGTTAAAGCGGATAACACTTTCTTATAATTTACAGAAAGATGAGAATTTCAACTGATAATACTTTACCTTGACCATTGTAAATACATTCTATTCAAGTTTGTGCAGTTTTGTAAAAGATAACTTTAAAGAGTAAAAGAAAAATTATTAGAGAACAGGATTTGCCTAAAAATAAAATAATTAGAGAACTTTTGACTTCTTCAATAGTAAATTACTAAATAAATACTAAAAAAAAATTAAAAGATATTGGACATTATAAGCTGTTATTTTTTATTTGATCTAAATTTAATCTATCTTAAAATTGCTAATATAACGGTATATAACTATGTATTGTAAAGTTCAGCTCAGACTTTCTTTGGAGTCTAAACACAACATGGAATTTACATTAGAAACTTGGCTCGTGGTTCCTATGGTGATACACAACTATGAAACTTCTAGAACATTTTATTATAACTAGTGTTCGCTACGGAATAGAAATTCGACCTTTATTTAAAAAAAAATATTATTATTACACAAAAGCTTATTGATAATATTAAGGCTTGTCAATTTTTTTAAATATACATCACTAGTTTATTTTCTGGAATATCTATACATATAATAAAATTGTAACTTAGGCGAATCTGTACATTAAATTTTTTAAGAAAATCTTATTGAAATAAACATTATTATCGATACAGAGGCCGAATCTATAGTTTTATTTTTTTGTCTGGAGGGATTTTGATGAAATTTGGTATGGTATGGTTATCCGGGTCAACATATAGGATACTTTTTACCGCAGGAAAATATCTCATTTCTGTGAAAAAATACAAAAACTGCAATATAAGAGTATACTAATATGTAAAGCCTAAGAATTTGGTTTTTGGTCATCTGTACGCGGTCGGAGCCGCGGGCAATGCTAGTAATTTTATATAAATGAACACTTTTTTAGAAATCGGTTACATACAATAACCATTTTAATCATATAAAATAATCTCCTTTTAAGGTCGAAAAAATTAAAATTTTAGATCCAAAATTAGAACCATTTCTTTATCACTGCTACTTACCATTAATAAATAAATAAAATATTTCATTTCAAAATTTAAAAAGATTACTCTTTCCACTTTTCACTCATTTCTCTTCTCATGTAATGCACTTGAGCTTTCTAGATAAGTTTGAAGTTGGTGCTCCTGAGCAATATTTTATCATTTACATGCGCTCGTAGACTCTTACGAAGAACTTGTTATGTTCATATTATATTACTGACTGCTTATCCTCTTTATATATATAATATATATGTATAATATGTATATATATGTATGTCCATATGTACATGTAAAGATAACTGGTAAAATAGACTACAATATCTTGTTATTTTAAGTAATAAAAAAAGTTAAGTAATCACATCAAAAATTAAACCCACAACATAAATATATAAAAATATTGTGAAATATAAATTCTAAAAAAGGCAAATTTTCATGTTAAATAAATATGACTAATTAAGCAATACTTTTTGATAATAACTCTATAATCAATATACATCCATATTTTAAATATATATAAATGTAACAATAATGATGCCAATGAATGTCTACTTACCTGATATCAGTATATCGACAAGCAAAATTCTAAAAATCAACGCAAAATCTACGCAGTGATTTATATGTATGTGCTGTGCAATTGTCAAGTTACGATAATTTACGAGTATATGAAATACAGATCCCATCAAAAACATACTGTAAAAAATTGCAAGTCTCGCAATGCATTACTTCTACCGCAAAAAGCTATGAGATATAATGTAAAACCAAGTCGGTTAATTTATTCATTACCTATCTATGGAAGCATCTATCCGACAACTTTGTCATAAATCGTTACCCAATTAGTTAAGTTACAACATTTTATAGTGACCGTATTAATATTAGATATATTTATTTCTTTAATTAATAGAATGACTTGGCCATCGCACGGAAACATAATCACATAAGAGTCTACTACTTTAAATAGTTCTAATTAAACATACCATGACCAAGGTGGACCGACGACTTGGTCGAAGTCGCTGGAGCCCACTGGATGCGGATGGCACAAGACTGGTTGTCATGAAAATTTGGGGGAGGCCTATGTCCAGCTGTGGACGTGTTTGGACTGAGATGAACTGAACATAGCACTAGCGGGTCAAATTTATGCATACACTAACATAAATAATGCACTCAGAACGCTAATATTAGGTAAATTTTGTTATTTATAAGTTCTATTATCATGTGCGATGGCCAAGTCATTCTATAAATTAAAGAAATAAATATATCTAATATTAATACGGTCACTATAAAATGTTGTAACTTAACTAATTGGGTAACGATTTATGACAAAGTTGTCGGATAGATGCTTCCATAGATAGGTAATGAATAAATTAACCGACTTGGTTTTACATTATATCTCATAGCTTTTTGCGGTAGAAGTAATGCATTGCGAGACTTGCAATTTTTTACAGTATGTTTTTGATGGGATCTCATTTCTTTTTGTAAATATTTCTTCTTTTTCTCTTTTCTTGTACTATTTCTTGTGGGTCAGCTAAGGTCTTTTTAAAAGCCCACTCCTTGTCTCTGTGGGAGGCTTTGATATAACAAATTTTGACAAGTCTGGATGATAAAAAATCTAAATCTATTGTATTGGGAAATTGCGGATTCCTGGACTTTAATACTACTATCTTATGCATTAAGTATAAATATGTATAGTTAATTTAACGAATATTTTAATTTCATTGTTGACCCTAAATACCTACCCCGATACTGATATTCAACTTACATAAGTTTAATAAGACGTGTAGATTTATGTGTCTATCTGCAGCATCGTAGTTAAATCCCGAAATTTGTCTTCTATTCCATTTTAAAAGAAATTTTCGATGAGATTGATATTTCATGACCTCTATATTCCATGTTCTATTAGGTGGGTACAGTTACGAGTACGAGACTTACGAGCAATGAGATGTTGACAAGGTTTTCTAATTCATATCAACATCATACTTTGTAAAAGAAAATATACGAGCTTGGTTTTAAAATTAAGTAATCGTCAAGTTGTTTCTTAATTAGGTATATATATAAATCAATTCATTATAAATAACAGTAATCGAATATTAGTAGGTATAAACTACACACGCTTCACTTTACATTTATGTACCCATGTGTATATGCATAAAAATTGTAAAGCTACTAAAAAAGCTTAAAATATTATTTTCGCATTTAAAAAATACTTTTCTAATACATATAGTTGCAAATACAAACATTAATAAATCGACGAATCGAAATTAGGTTAGTGATTACGAGGGAACATAGGATCGGACATACAAACATACATACCTATAGGTTACAACGTTTACAAACACTAACCTAACCTCCTTTTACAGTGCAACTATTGTATAATTAATTAATTTACTATTAATTATAAATTTTATTAGAATATATGAGTGAGGTGAAAAAAATAAAAGTAAGATATCAGGAAATGAAAAAATAATATTTAATTTAAATAATGGAAGGAAAAAATAGTGTAAATTTAATTAAAATATTTTATGATTTTTAAACGAAATTTATATTTGACATTAACGACACAAATTAAAGCAAGCTACGATGAAGTTTATTTATGTCAAAATATTTATATTATGTGCTATTTTATTGTGACCTATTATTTTAAAAAATACCTAACCTTCTAGCGTTCCTTGACGTCGTTAAAGTGGAGGAATTGACTACAAAATTAAATACTTAGTGATGGCAAACGGAACCCTGAGAAAGATAATTTTTTTAGTAGGATATTTAAGTTAATAAAATAATATATGAGTTATTCCTGTGTTTTTTTTAACATGACTAAACTAAATATTGATAAATAAATATTATACTCGTACCTATGTATTAGTCAAGTAGAAGTCGAACTAACGCTCCGAAGGCTCTGTACTACCACAACAATATTTATTATAGACATTAATTATGTAATATAATTTTACGTCATAATCTACAAGGAGATATTTAAAAAAAATTAGCGTAGGAATAATAATAGCGTTTTGACTGAACCCCTGAATAATAATGCATCCTAATCTTGAATTACATATCATCATATAAGATTTTTATGCAATAAACCTAATATAGATAGGTATACAAAAGCTATGCCACGTATACATATTACATGCATAGTGCTAAATGGCTAAATTTGGTCTTAGATAATTTATTTAATAGTTATATTTATCCTATACAAAATATTCTCGATGACGATACGAATATTTTTTGCAAGTGTTCGTGCTGGTTTTTTTTACAACGAATTCTCTTACTTCTATGTATGATTTGGTCGATAAGGGTAATCGTTCTGGGTTTGATCCTACCTAAACTAACCATTGATTAGTTGTGAGGTTAATGCCGATGGAATGGCCTCTATTATGTCGTAGAACGATTTGAACGTAGAGACCGGTTGGTGTAGCTCCTGGACATCAGGGACTCCCGGGAGGCTACACATGACTGCTTTTGCTGGTGTTTGCGCATATATATTTTTTTTTAATTGAGATTATACACACAACTGAGAGCGGCTTTCGCTACGGTATTGCCCCGAAGTGATAACATACAAAGCGATTCTCATTACGAAAACACCCGAGTCTTTGATTACTTATATATATTTTTTTATATTTGAGATCTTGTAGCAACCGAGAGCGGCTCTCGCTACGGTCTTGCCCCGAGGTGATAACATACCGAGCGATTCTCATTACGAAAACACCCGAGTCTTCGATTACTCCATATATTTTTTTTATATTTGAGATCTTGTAGCAACTGAGAGCGGCTCTCGCTACGGTACTGCCCCGAGGTGATAAGATACAGAGCTACTCTCGCTACGGAAACACCCGAGTGTTGGATTACTTGTATATACTTTTTTATAATTAAGATCATAAATACATATATGTTTTAATTTATATATTAAATATATTACTTCTTAAAACTATTTACAATATTGATAATTACATTTTAGTCATCGCTAACACTTACAGTATATCCACTATTTACCCAGCTATCCATTTGGTTAGTTTAAGTGACGAAAATTTATATGTATGAACTGCAAAAATAACTTTGTAATCCCATATATCGCATATCTATTTGTATAGGATTACAAAATTACTTATGCAGTTTGTATATCTCAAAAACAGGATTGAAATTGCGTGATGTTTGAGTTTTTCCTTCTGTTATAGGCTAAACACTAATTGTGTTCAAAATTTGAAGCTCCTATGTCTGCTAGAAGTACCTTAGAATTTTGATGATCGGTGAGTGAGTGAGTGAGTGACGATATTGACGAATTTTGATCTGCAACAGTTCATAAACTACAAGTTCAAATTGAATGTAATTTGGAAATATATCTAGTTATATGATGTTTTCTTAGTCACTCAAAATTCAGGCTTCTAGCTTTATCCATAACGAAGTTATGGGGGGGTGAAAAATGCTCTGAATCGCTTCGAGAAAAGGATGGTACTGCCGTGCCCTTTTTTTTTTTTGCTCGACTTGGCGGGGGCACTGCCGTGCCCCCCGATATATAATAATTATGAAGTCATAATTGCAAAATAGTGTATTCAACCCTTTTTTAACAACCCACTGCTGGGACGGGCCTCCCTTCAATACAAGGGGTTCAGCCATAGTCCACCACGCTGGCCAAGTGCGAGTTGGCAGACTTCATATGTCTTTGACTTCACGTGTTGGAAATTATTCGCACATGAACATATCAGAGGTGTGAGACCAGGGATTTGAACCCACTTCCACTTCCAAGCAATTGCGTTACTACTGGACTATCACTGCCTTTACAAAACAGTGATTATTATTAACTAGCTTGCTTCCCAATACAAACTTTTATACCCATTTTCACCCCTTTGAGGGATGATATCCGTGATAAAAAGTATGTTCTTTCCAGGGTCTCAAACTACCTTCTTACCAAATTTCATCTAAATCGGTTCAGTAGATCCAAAAATACCCCTACAACGCCACAATCTCACAAACTTACCTCTTTATAATAGGTATTAGTATAGAAGTTTAGATTAGGAATAATTTTTAATTTAATGAGGAAAAAAAAATTTCGGTATAAAATACAAACTTTCGCATTTATATAGTAGATATAACAAGTATATAAATGCGATGCATATAAATACAATAGTTTGTAAAAGTCTGTATATTTGTTTCGCACTAAAACGGCTGGACCGATTTGGATGAAACTTTGAATGTAGATAAAACTGAAATGACAGATAGGTAGGCACCTGTATGACCTGGATTAGCACAAAGGCTACAATTAGTCACCTAAGGATGTAATTTGACTTAGTGTGGAGTCTCACAACATTTAAGACTATAACGCTTAATTTGTGTTACAATTAAATTTTATTTAGATCAAAAAATATTTCTTACTTGCTTAATGTTATAAAGATTGTTACAAAAACATAAATGCCTCAGTTAGATGCTAATTACTGCTGCTGTTTGTTTCCAAACCAAGATAACTCTTAACAGGACACTGAGATATAAAGTTATTTAACTTTAAACACAGGAACTATTTAGAACTACGAGTATCTTTTATTTTTATACCTGGATCTAATTGCTAGAAGGTTAGGAGATTTTGTAAGAAAATATTGAGAATATGGTTTTTTCATTTTTTATTCAATTTAAATGTAATTTGCAGATACAAATATGTTAAATAAATTCTAGATGATATTTTTGTATAATAAGTAAAAAATTAATGTAATTATAACCAAATTTATTATTTTTAAAAGAACAACAGCTGTTCTTTTTAATTTTAGTCTTTTTAGAAGAAATGCTATGTTTTATATTTTAATGTGAAAATTGACTATTTGAAAATATTTGTAAAAGTGAATTTTCGATTAAAAACTACATTCTAATCTACATATTAAAAAATATCTAGTGGGAAGAAGCGGGCCATTCCCAACACAAGTATCCTTCGGATTACTTACTGGGAAGACTCGAACACAAAATGTAAAAAATGATTAAGAAATAAAAACTATTTTTATTTTTATTTTATTTATTTATCTAGTTCTAAAAATAAAGCCAGAACTAAATCTAAATTAAAAAAAATGATTGTTCTTTTGTCACGCCATCACGTAAAAACTATTGAACATATCGGTAAGGGACTGGATGACCAATCGACGCGGGATCGTCTATACATGGTTTTACACTTATTTTCTGAATCTCATACTCTCTTCGCTATTTTTTTATGTACTTTCATAAATATATCTTTTTATTTAACATTATTATTTAATTTAGGGCAAGAATCCTAAATACACATTAAGGTCTCTGAAGACCAAAGGCAACATTTAAATACGCCCAGCAAAGCGGGCGGGTGACGGCTAACGAAACATACTGAAAATAACACAACCCGCTGCCCTATAATATATCTATTTGATACTAGTGACTTACCTTCTCTTCGCTAGGGTGTGTCCTGTGGTCACTTTAAATAGACATGAATAGTTATTGCGAGTGCTACCTAAGGAGAAATACTTATGCCATTGTAGGTTCTTCTGTAGGCCATAATAAGACCTACAATTTTCTAGTACATTGTTTTGATGTATCTCTTAAGGTTTAGCCAGCATGTATATTTCTAAGAACAACTCGGTAAAACCAGTTATTGTGTTTTCCTGTGGAAATGTAACATTTTCCTGTAGTAAAAGGTACCCTAAATGTTGATGATAGTAATAATTTATCACTACTTAAAACTTTGTTTTATTATATGTATCTATAGTTAGATTAAATATTTAACTTAAAATTCAAATAAACTAAACACTATATGTACACCTGAGTATAGACCTATTGATATCCTTATACAATACAGAGCCAAAACTCTTTTTAAATAAGTATTTATAATATGAGATAGATAACTAAGCTGCATCATAAAGTTTTTTGCCATTAAAAAAAGCCCGAATCAAAAATTCGCAGACCAAAATGCGATACAAATTTAACAAAATTTTGAAATATTCTCCGCACGTTCGTGCATAAATAGAACACTATAAAGAAACTACGTATAGTTTTTTCTCTTGCGAATAAAACTTTGTAAAACGATTCACGAAGATAGTATTAACTGAAATGTTTCCTATAGAGGAACGAAATTTCCAAGTACGTGAAATCTATATATTTAGAATTCACTTAACTTGGTCTTCTTATAGGATAGAGTCTACAGCATGGATACTTACAAATAAAATTGAATTGTTTTGCCTGTAATTTCGAAATAGCTATATATATATATATATATATATATATATATATATATATATATATATGATGATGATGTTCTCCCGACCGATTTCGGCCACGGCGGCCAATCTCATTGAGACTAGCCAACTGCGCAGGAGATATTATAGTGCACAAGTGTACGCGCAGACACAGGTGCACTCTCTATTCCTTTCACTCTCATATTCTGGTGGGACGACCACTCGACACGACCAGTGAGAGTTAAGGCGCAGGACCGACGGCTTTACGTGCTCTCCGAGGCACGGGGGTGAAACACCGCCAACTTCCCAACTCCGGGCTGTTACTGAGGCTTACTGTGCAGAAAGACTCAATAACTAAACTTGGCCCGACCCGGGACTCGAACCCAGGACCTCCGGGTGTGCGGCCGTACTTGCTAACCACTACACCACCGAGGCAGTCAATATATATATATATATATATATATATATATATATATTGAGCTCTACATTATTAAGTTGAATATTTGTTATCTTTGATTTTTTTATTCGAATGCAGGATTAATTTTACAATATTTACGATACGTTAGTTTGCACATATTTATAAAATGAAACCAAGTAAACAAAAATAGCCCAAAAATAGCCCGAATTAGCGCGCTTTCCAATTTCTTTGTATGGGATAAGGCGTCTGTACTAGGATAGTATTAGGTATGTGTATGTATATTATGTTCTGTAGTTATATCTACAATATCAAAACAAATATACATATGTATGTCTGCTTAAACTGCTAATCTTCCCAACGGTAAGCTGAGCCGATTTTAATGAGGCTCATTAGTGTGGCGGGGCGGTTTAAAAGTAGATTATATCTTTCTGTGATCTGATAACTGTCAATCAATAGATTTTGAAAGAAAGGAAAGGGTAAAGATGTTAAAAGAATAAAATTTTGCATAATAAATACTAAATTTGATTATGATTTTTTAAATATTGGTTATACATATATTTATTTATATTATTACAAGCTTTTATTTAACTTGCAATGTTTGTATGTATGTTTGTTCGGATCAAATCTTGCAACTGAATTTTAAAGATTGATTGAGAATGATTGAACTGAAATTTTGCGTACACGTTTAGTTTAGATGACAATGCATGTTAGATAAGTGACGTCATTCTAAATCCAACATGGCGGACTCCCGACGATAGCGGTCTATGTTTTTTTATGTACCCCCATGATATGGATATCAAATGAAAGAGTTTGCTAAGAAGAATACGGTTAGATACCTAAAAAATAAAATATACTTTAAATTACATCAAACCCATTTATCACATTACACAATTTATCATATACCTTTAAACGAACAATTCTTGTATATTTAATTATTTTTTTATTTATTTATATATACCGGCGATCTCGGAAACGGCTCTAACGATTTCGCTTAAATTTAGTGTGTTTTGGGATTTTAAGGGCGAACGATAGATCTAGATTAGTCTTATGTCTGGGAAAACGCGTTTTTTCGAGTTTTCATGCGGTTTTCTTTCGCATTATTCCACTCAAAATACGGTCGGTAATTTTGTACGCTCGGGCATAAGCGTCGTGGTCAAGCGGCCAAGGCTCAAGATTGACAATCACCGATGTCCGGGTTGGAATCCCGGTCGGATATAAAGTTTTTACTTTTGTTTTATTTATTTTTTGTATTTATTCAAGTTTTTAATTTTTTTTTTGTTTTTAAGCTAAATTACATACATTTAACATACATTTAACATACATAAATACATACATTTAACTTCAAAACATTTTACTTAGCTTTAAATTATTATTATTATTTACTGAACGTCTGAGTTTTTCACCAATTCGAAAAGGAAGAGCTCCAGTTCGGAGAAGACCTGGCGAAAGAAACTCAACGGGTCTAAAATTATTATATCGTGTTTATATGAACGAAGAAAATAAAAAAGGTACAATGTGACACTAAACACTTTTTAGGGTTTCGTGCCCAAAGGTTGACAACGGAAACCTATTATTAGCCCTCCACTGTCTATCCTAGTCCGTGCAGAGGGCTGTATCTCATGAACTGTAATAGGCAGAGACTTGAAATTTTCCCAGAGAATGTATTTATATTTTATTATAAGAGTATGAATTTCAATTGCCGCTGTAACAAAAAATAATAAAAATATAAATACATGAAACATTTTTCTAACATTCGTAATCGATCATCGAACTACAGACATAGAGTGAAAATAATATTAATAAAAACTACATACATATGATGTTACGGAACCGTTCGTGTTCGAGCGAATTCGACTCGCACTTGACCGATTTTTTATAGTACATTTTCTATCTATCCCATAAGCAGAAAAAACTGTCAAACTACCCAAATAGAGCTGTCATTTGCTAACGCCAATAAGCTCAATATACAAAAGTACTGCAGAATTTACATTACACAAAAATATGATCATTTCAAACTCGGTTATCCTCTGTCGCTCGCGGGACAACACTAGCAGTGTAGGACTGTTGTGAATAATGCAATGAAATGAAATTATTTCATATGGACAGGTATTTGAACGGCTCTATCGGTACTTCGGCCATTTTATAGAATTTACGTTTGTTACTCTTTAAATTTCAATAGGAGATTGATGAGTTGTATATGAAATTTTTATTCCTATTAAATTGTAATTTATTTTGTAGCTTTTGTGGATTCAGTGTGTACGCTCTATTTAAGACCTATAAAACCTATATAACATATAGTCTTATAGCAGAGCGAGTGACCTTTTTTACGTATACCTTTTTGCAATCTTCTTTATTGGTATACAAGTTATTACGTGGAGACTCGCTAGCTAAAGCAGTTTGTATTACCATGTGAAAAACACCTATAAGATAATAATTCTTAATTAATTGATAATTATAGAGAACAATCGATTAAGATTTTAAGCAAGTCCAAGAATTTACTTACATAAATATTCTATTGTTTTACACTTTATCTTTTCACGTGATCAGAGCAGATACTTTAATTTAAATAAAACTATCTTTTCGGATTATTTCGCGGATTTATTTTGATTTTTGGTTCCCGACGTTTCGAATGCTTTACAGCATCCATGGTCACGGGAGAGACTGAGGTGTTACATGTCTTAAAGATATAGTTGTTACAGACAGCCTACCCACAATTAACAAAATGAAAATTGCACCAATTACATTACAATATTTTTAACTTTAAATATTTTTTATAATTTTAATTATAATTGAATATGGAAAATTATTTATTTAATTTTTGCTATTATTTTTATAATTATTACAATTTTAAAAATATTAATTAGTAATCTATATTTAGTGTTGCCATTATTATATTTATAACCATAAATAAAAAATATAAAAATATAGTATTAATTATTAAAGCCATATAATTGTTCTATGTGTAATTTAAAAAGTTAAAATTAATTACGGATAATCATTTTAATTTAGTTTGCTATTATTTAAAAACAACTTACTAAGCAACACTATTAAAATATACTAAAAAGTATATTATACTAAAAAGTATATTATACTAAAAAGTATATTTTAATAGTGTTGCTTAGTAAGTTGTTTTTAAATAATAGCAAACTAAATTAAAATGATTATCCGTAATTAATTTTAACTTTTTAAATTACACATAGAACAATTATATGGCTTTAATAATTAATACTATATTTTTTATATTTTTTATTTATGGTTATAAATATAATAATGGCAACACTAAATATAGATTACTAATTAATATTTTTAAAATTGTAATAATTATAAAAATAATAGCAAAAATTAAATAAATAATTTTCCATATTCAATTATAATTAAAATTATAAAAAATATTTAAAGTTAAAAATATTGTAATGTAATTGGTGCAATTTTCATTTTGTTAATTGTGGGTAGGCTGTCTGTAACAACTATATCTTTAAGACATGTAACACCTCAGTCTCTCCCGTGACCATGGATGCTGTAAAGCATTCGAAACGTCGGGAACCAAAAATCAAAAAAAATCCGCGAAATAATCCGAAAAGATAGTTTTATTTAAAAATGTCAAACATTCGCGTAAATCTAAGAAAGTATTATACTTTAATTTAATTTTATACTCGCCACGAAATGAATTGCACTGGTTTCACGATAATTCTCATATTTTTTCTCACCTGGTGATCTATAAAATGGATATTATCGCCTATCACAGGCACTATAATCCATATAACTGTTTTTGTAGCTACCTGCTTATATTTTTTGAGTACTGTTATTTTGGCGTTACTTTCATCAACCGACTTCCTCAAAAAGGAGGAGGTTCTCAATTCGGCTGTATTTTTTTTATGTTTGTTACCTCAGAACTCCGTCATTTATTAACCGATTTGGACTTTCAGATTGGTGATGGAGACTTTCAGATTGGTCCCATTTAAATTTCAAAAAAAAAACACCCCTATCGGTGGAAAAACTGCTAATGATGAATTTAACCTACTTCTAATTGTCATATTGCCATTGCCAGTCGATACAAATCAAAGCACACCGACTTCGAAAATATTTGATTAGGTATGTATAGTAAATGAAAACTACCAATCAGTTATTTTTAACTTTTTAGTGCTTTTGTTTGAAGTCGGTTTTTATTTTTTTGTAAAAAAGTTTTTTTTAGCCTAGAAGTTAAGGCAGCTATCGCTGTACTTTGATTATGTCGTCGAACAAAACTTTGGGAACTAAGTAATTTGCCAATTACGAATATAGCGTATTTATTATACAACATATTTTAGGTTTCTTTATTAAAATATGACTCTAAAAATATTTATACATATTTAGAGGTCACAAAATACATTTTATATATACAAATAACATAGTACAATCATTCCATACACATTGAACAGCAGTCAACTAAAGAGTTCTTAAGTGAAATAGAAAAAAAAATTAAGTCTACATAAGCTCTATCCCAACGTACAGGTTTTACGACTCGTGGCCCGATTTTCAAGAAAGAATGCACTAAACGTGAAACGTTGAGAAAGGATCCTGTGAATAAAAATAGCACCGAGGGCATTGCTCAGAGGTCCCTTGGAATGCCTAAGCTATAAAATAAACTACAATTCACTCGCCTCAGAAAGATAAGAAAATCTACTTTTATATAGCTAGGCTTATGAGGTTGTTTCCATTCATTGTTGAAATGCTCGTTGCTGTAACTATAGTAGATATTGGAAGTTTAAATTTTTAACACAGAGTTAACAATTGCGCAGAAAGAATTCATTTATTCCTTAATTATGTTTTAAACTAATTAGCCCGTGCTATGAAGTTACAACGTGTGCGAACGTAGCCTAACTGGCGAAAAACACGTACGAGATATAAATCATACTAGTTTTATAATTGGATTTTTTAACACCATATAAAAAGCTTATAACTTGGAATTTAGTAATTTTTCAGAAGATTTTCAGACCTTTTTGATCGTTTCTCTACTGGACACGAGCATCTCATCAATATGAGGGGACGTGGCCGGAGTCCACCACGCTGTCCAAATGCAGGTTGGTAGACTTCACACGTCTGCCAAAAAATCTCTAGGTTCTCTCAAATATGTAGGTTTCGCAATATTTTTCTTTACCGTAAAAAATGGTAATTATGTTGATTTGCATATGAGGATATCAGGGTGAGATAGATTTCAACGTGCATCACTTCCTTTTCTAATGGAGCACCCTACCTCTACCTACTAATGATTTACTACTGAGTTTAATTTTAAGTTATTTTTGTTTTAATTCGAAATTAAACATTTTTAATTTTACAAAGAAAGCGTAAAATTAAAATTTGGACATGTACAGTAATTTTGAAATAGAAGTGATATCATTACTCTAATTAACCTATTTATTTTGTCACAAAATATTTTGGCTCTCATTATATCTACTGGGCTCGTGCAAAAGTAAACTAATTAAATTTCAGAAAAACCTGTTGGGAAGCTGTTTTGAATAATTTTGCTGTTTTAAATAATAATTAGTAAGTAAACACTTCTCCTGAAATAAGCAAAAAAACTTGTTTGTTAGAGGAAAACAGGTTTTCCTCATATTTCATAATTAGTATCAACCTTCTAAGATACAGAAAATATCATAGCTTTCCTTTCAAACATAGTATTTAATTATTATTCATCTTGAAGTTATTGACTTGCAATATAAAACGATTTTATCACTACAATTAATTGTGCATCATATGGCAGTGCAAGTGGCTTTAGATGTATTTATTCTGCTTCAGAATCGAACCGGTGAGTGAGATAGGCAATGGTAATCTGACACATTTGTACAAAGCAAGAATTACTCGTATATATAAATAATTTAACGTTACCAAAATTCGGCGAATTGCGCTAAACTGGCGTGTTGGTTAGGTTTAATGAATCCACAACGTAAAGTAGTTAAGCAAATGATGAAACGGAGAATTTTGGCCCTGATGTGTAATTATACCTCCCTCGGGCGCGATTAGAGGCTACCTGAAAGCCCTCAATACTCCCGTTCTGCGGAGTACTGTTCTTGAATGAGGTAATCTCTCGGTATAGCTTTTAGCTGTAAACACTTCGAACGCATTTCCATTCTCAGGAAACTATAAAAGCTTATGTACTTAGCTTTCCCAGCGTCCAAAATTTATATTTTTCTAGGAATTAAATAATATTTCACTAATTTAATAGGAACCAATTGATTAAATTGATATAGTGATCGAGCTTTAGATTGATCATTTTAGAACCTAAAGTTCAACTATCAAACAAAGTTAAGCCAAATTCGAAGCTTTGGTCTAGTTTATGACCTTAGCACACTTGTTTGAAAATTTAACTGCATTATATTTGAAAGCGTTCTGTCTCTTTCTATTGTCTTCTTAAAAATGTTAGTAATTACCTCGAGTGTTATCACTGGAATATTTTTATTATTTTGATTTGTATGTAACATATACATATCTTTATATTGACGACACGTATGGTTCAATTTGTGGTTACCCTACTTGCTATGCCAGCGGTCGCGGATTCGTGTCCCGCTGGGGGCATTCATTTGTGTGATGAGCACGAATGGTTGTACTCCAGTCCCAGGTGTTTATTTTTATAATATGTATATATTTAAGGTTTTTAAGTGTGTCAGCTATCTGGTATCCATAACACAACCTCGTACCTTATCATGAAACTATGTAGATGGTGCTATGTGTTAATGCCCCAACATATTTATTTATGAACATATTTTGTGAACAAAACGAACCATTTGATATCGCTGATACCGTTAGAAATCCGTGATGCTTTATATCATTCAAATTCAGGTCAACAAATATGGATTTACTGAAACCAAAAACAAATTTTCTGTCACAATATATTTTGAAAGGACAGTTTTTGGTTTCCTGTGGATACGGTTCTTTTTTTCTAAACTACTATTGGTATGAATAGATGCGAAAATTTCTAAATGTAGGTATGTTTGTTATTTTTACCCTGAAAGGCTGCACTTATTTGGTAAAACTTTGATACATCTATGTATGTGGAACTTTCACCATGAGTAACACTACTGCTTGTTGCATACGAGGTGAAGCAAAGCGAAGGTAATTAATTCTTTAGTCTTACATATATTACAGAGATTCAAGGAGTAATGGCTAAGGAGTAAAGGCTAATTCCTAAAGGTAGAATTTTCGTAATTTGATAATAAATGATGGCATAGTACTTATTTAAAAAAATGCAGATCGGTGTGGTGCCGAGATCGGGTCTTGCTACTTCGACCAGTATTGATTCTTTGTAGCTCCCTTGTTAATAGACTTACAATTCTTCGCTTAGTTCTGTTGATTCCAGGAACTTCCAGATCTTCTGAGCGGAAAGCTTCTGTATCTCCTCCGGTAGCATGCCATGCTACCCTATGCTGCATGGATACTTCTGCAGGGTAAGAGTAGTTCGCACGAGCAGAAGATGTGCATAGCGGTAAGCAATGTAAAAAGAGAAAGATGATTTTAAAAGTTCAGTCTCAATTCCCATGTAAGTGGCGTCAAAACGTGCCAGTTGAGCACAGATTACTCCGCCCATTTCACGTAGAATGGAGAAGACAAGAAGGAGATTTATTGGTAAAATTATATTATTATACTTAATTAAATTATTATATGTAAACAAGGTAATCCTTTGCAAATCTTGGATCTAATTTAAAAGTATATGTAACAAATATTCATATATAAAATTCCACGCACACCAAAAAGGATCACTGCCAACACCTGTCGGCTACACGCGATTGCAAAACCATGTTTCACGTACTTATAATACTAGATATATGGTATTTGTAGGTATATTACAATTATCAGTTTGAGTCAGTTGTTTGTAGTGGAGTGGATTTTTTTATAGAAATCTTGTCTTTACGCGAATATTAGACGTGTAAAAAATTATTTTTTGAACCTTTACACGATTCTTTTTTGCTTTTTTATTTTTTGTTTTTTATTCACGAATTATCAATTGATTTTGGAAATAATAAATAAGAACATATAGTTTTTTTTAATTCCTTGTCATTCGTCAAACATCAATTTTATATTTGATACACTATTATATATATATATATATATATATACTATATTATATATCACAAATATAAGCAAAAGATTCAAACATAGTAAAGGTGTTGAGTAGACGCGGGTCGCACAGATGTGTCCTTGGGGAGTCATTACTGTCATCGCCATGTGACAACAGGTTGAAAAAGAAAAAGTTATAAGAAAAAAATGCAAGCAATAACAGTGAAACGAATGTCTACACCTCAAACAATTAAACTAGAATATTATGACGTACTTAAAACAGTCGGATGGATAACTTTATATGCAAAATTTAATTTGTACTGCAGATCGTAAAGTCCTGGGGTAGAAGTCCTGATCGGACCAAAATAGCCACTAGGTTCTCGTATTAGTAACATGTTCAGTAAATTTCAAATTAAAAATTGACGGTATTAACCAATATAATCGAATAATCATAATATGCCATTACCGTGCCTTTTTTTTATTTCTCTTCTTTACTTAGAACCACTTTACCCATAAAGTGGTTCTCGTGAAATATTAGTCTGGTGCCAAAATTTAATTTATCAGACCGTTATTATAATATGCAAATGTATATGTATGTATAACTTTTTAAATTTTCGCATTCCGCTGATCGGTACGTGCCGGAGTTAGCATCAAACATTCGACAGTTAGAATGTTTGCGTCGGGAATATAAGCCTAACCATAACTAACGAGTTCACGCGTTTAAGTCCCGGAGTGCTTTTATTATATATGTATGTATGTATGTTTGTTTGTTACTTCATCATGCTGAAACGGCAGGATAGATTTGGATAAGTAGAGGGGTAAGAGGGATAGTTGCTAGTTCTTATAGTAATTCCAAAAACTTATAAAAATATCAGTTACTGAAGTTATCATTCTATAAGTATATACGACAGTGTTTAATGAAAATTTCGAGCCTCCGCTGGGGCAGAACTGGCGCCTCGCCAGCGTGTCAGCTAAGCCCGCACTCTTGGATGCTAACAAAATGTTATCTTTGTGATTTATGCTTCCCTGGTATTCCTTCCTTTATTTGGACAAAATCTATACGTAGTAAATATTGATCTTCCATGAAACATATTGAAATTATTTTCATGAGTGAACTAACTACCGCTTGCGCGTGTTATTTAGCCCACAGTCACTATACATTAGCCCTGGTTTAAATAGCGCAGTACGATTTATCCCATAAATATTATAAATGCAAAAGTTTGGATGTATGGATGCTTGTTACTCAATCTCGTCAGAACGGCTGAACGGATCTGGATATAAATTGACACAGAGATAGATTATAGTCTGGAACAGCATATAGGCTATTTTTATCCCGGTAAAATGTACGGTTCCCATGGGATATCTGTACTAACCGTTAAATATCAGGGGATATTATTGTTTAAAAATTCTAATGAAACTTAAAGCATAAAATTTCATCAAAAGCATAAAATTTTACACTAGATTTATTTGTAAGTCGAAGATGAGCAGAGTTTAAGAAAGGAATTTTGACAATTCAAATTTTTCATTCATTTTACTAAACACCATGATATAGGTATGTGATACCACACACTTTAATCAAATGAAGAATGTTTGTGCAATTAGCCTTAGGAAACTAAAAATGAATAAACACAAGTACACATCAAGACAATAAATAAAATCTATACTAATATTATAAAAGGGGCAGAGTTTGTTTATTTGTTTGAACACGCTAATCTCAGGAACTACTCATCCAATACATTATTGTAAAACTGATGTTTATAATAATTGTATAAGTGATTTAAATTTAAGTTCAGAAACTTTCGTCAAATACTCATCGTGTAGAGGATAGGCATATGAAAAAGACATATATGTATGTATAATCAAATTTAACGCGGGTGAAACCGCGGGGCACAGCTAGGATTATAATAAAGTTAGAGATCGCGAATTTATAAAATTTTGTTATTATAAAGCCAAAAGGCCAATATTTAAAAGTTTGTTCGTTAATTATTGCATGAAGAGGAACATTTGTGTTATTCTAAAGATCTTATTTTGTTTTGTTAAGGTTATAATAATCTTACATGCAATTCGCTGTTTTTAACAATAATGTTTTATTTTTATAAAGTTACTTTAATATTAAAAGAGACAGCATACTGACTTATGAATAACTATAACTCCTACTACGAGTACTAAATCGGGAAAGTTGTATGTATGAATAATATAAAAAGACTTTGTTATTTGTTGTATGATTCTTCTAAAACATTTAAAACATAAAACAAAATAAATAAATATGTTGGGAGCACAGCACCATCTAGTTCCATGGTAAGCTACGACTCTACGAGGCTTGTGTTTTTGATAATTGATATTTGATACACTACACATATCTTTAACTTTAAAATACATACTTAGTATAAATATAAACACCCATAACGAGTACAAACATTCGTGGCTAGAGCGGGGTTCGAACCCGCGATCGCTAGCACAGCAAGAAGGGTCACTACAAACTGAGCCAAACGTGTCGTCAGGTCTATAGAAGTGGCAGAAAACTAATTTGTATACACTATACACCAATATTTGATATCTGCAAACGTGTTTAAGTGAGATACTTTAATACAAATTTAGTAGGATCAGCTTAGGGCAAATTTATTTTGCAAAAGAGGAATCTTTCCAAAACATTCAGCCTAAGGAGCACTTACATGGGGTTGCATTAATGTCCCTATGAATGGGGATGAATTATTCATGTCATAGTATGGGAAACATTATCTAAGTAATAGTAGAAGCTACTTTGCTCCATTAGCTAAAGTCTTTAGTCAAAACAGTCCGAACCAAACAAAATCACTCATTCACGTGATCCTGTAAGAGTAATTTTTATTTTTATTTTGAAAATTAACTAATATCTTATTTTATCTATCCTTTATTTCTAATATAAATAAAAAAATATATATTAACGATATATCTATCACTCTTTTTCAAATTCTTATGAAGGTAGTAGAGTTGACCACCGCCGATTATAATTTTTCAGTAATGTCTCGACAGCTTAGTGACCACTTAGCTCATATATTTTCCCTCCCATCTTGTATATGCATTCAGCCCTTTTTAACGTCCCACTGCTGGGCACGATCCTCCCTTCTCAACATGAGGAGGATCGTATCATAGTCCACCACGCTGGCCAAGTGCGGGTTGGCGGACTTCTATTTTCATTCGATTTTTCGTCATAAGTCTGTACCAGCAATTCATTACTCATTTTTCTATGCGTTAACAGTCTTTATTTTTAAACCTCCATATTCCAGATTTATTACACAGCGTGTCCATAATGACAGATTTATAGAAACTTGATTTTTATGCTGCCTTTTATAAATAACTAGCGTCTTACCGTCGCTTCACTTGAGTCTCTGAGCTTGGATGGTTTAGGAAGGTATAAGAGACAAACATCCAAAGAAAAAAAAATATTTTTTTTGCACCAGGAACCTTTGCAGGCGTATACTGAATAACCCGCTAGAGTTACACCACAATTGGATCAATGGCTTATCAACGCATAGAAAACAAACATACGAAGATTCCCTTTTAGTTATATAAATAAAGATAGATTATAATATGCAGGGTACGTTTTTTTTATTTTTTACATGTTATTTATTAACAAGAGATTTTCTCCTGAATATAGTTCTTTCTAGATTTTGCTGAAGCAGTCAGAGTAGATATTTTATATGTATAAAAAAACCCTCTTATTTTTACCTTTTACTTTTTAGTTAATGATTTACATTTTTAGAGCCGCAAATTATTCAGGAATAGCAAAAGGTTGTATTAATGTCTTCACACTATAAATTATTCATATGGGCATATTATGTGAATGGGCTTACTGATAGGGCGAGTTGGGTGTAACGATTAATCAATGCGTCTGCCAGCTACGACCTGCTGAAGAACCGATAAGGAATCAAAATATTGTATAATAAGTATAATAATGTTAATACTTAAAGTAGTGACAAGTTCTTGTCTTGTCATATTATTTATAAACCTTTATAAAACAGGACAGCAAAAGCAGAAAGCAGGACTTTATAAAAACTTAATCATTACTTAAAAATAAAATAAAATATACATCAGAATGAAGTCGATTCGGTACTCTGTTACTGCCTAAATTAATACCTAACATTAGGAATCATATTTTTCACTCTCTGAAATCAACAGCAAATAATATTTGTTCTTAGCGTCCACTCACGGGAATAGTGTATTCAGCCCTTTTTAACGTCCCACAGCTGGGCACGGGCCTCCCTTCAGTACGAGGGGGATCATGCCATAGTCCACCACGCTGGCCAAGTACGGATGACGGGAACAAGCCAGGATATAATCTATCCCTATTCCAAATTTCATCTAAATCCGTTAAGCCGTTACAGCGTAAAGAAGTAACGAATTTACGCCCTCAAAAACTTTCGTATATGTAGCATTAGCGTGATAACAAAGTAATCCCACCTCTGTTTCCATGGAAAAGTTTTAATTCAAATGAAAGCAGCAAAAGTTGTGCCTAATTCAATACATATACCTGCGTAAATAATTCATTCCTACGCTAACGCCGTTAGGCTGTTCTTGTTTACCACTGAATATTGAAAGCGTTTACATACGTGTCTTACTTGAAGGTTACCTTGAGAGTTTCCAATCTTATTGAATAGAAGTAAATGCTAAAAAATATTGTTACTCAAGTTTTCTCAGGTCCAGGTTTTATAAGTAGTAATACTTGTATTCCCGGTCACAAGTTCCAATTCAAATTCAAAATATTTTATTCAGCATTTAATTATTACAATTTTTTACTGAACTGAGTCTACTACTACAATTAGGTACTTATTCATAATACACATCAAATCAAATTATAATTGAATAAAAAATGTCAGTTTAGTCAGTCCGTGAGGAAACTACCACCGGCTCAGAAAACAGTTCTGTTGAGAAGAGCCGGCGAGAAACTCAACAGTTGCTCTTTTAAAGTTTGACGACACGTTTGGCTCAGTTTATAGTGACACTTCTTGCTGACTGCTGGTCGTGGGATCGAGTCCCGCTTGGGGCATTTACTTGTGTGATGATTAAAATATTAAGTAAAAGGAAGTATTATAATAATATTAATTTATGTGAAACCTTCATGGTGAAGGAAGTTACGTTCCAATAGCACGATTAAGATATAATTTGCCAATAAAATCAGGAGTATGCAAATTGACTGCGTTACATATATATTAAAAATATTAAATGTCAGATTGCCAGGTTTTAGATTCGACACCATATTATGTTCATTAAAAACAGCAAAATGGCTTATACAACTTCCTACTGCGAGCTCACCTTTACGTCTAATTTGCTCATCTATTTATATCTATGTTAAGTATTTTAAATGAAACTATCGTTCCTGTACTTTATAGCAATGTCTTTCCAATGCCGTTACTATAAAGAATTTGAAAAGTCAGTCAGTCAATGTCCGAAAAGATAATTTTATTTAAAATGTCAAATATTCTTCTATTATTATTCTATTTTCTATAAGTATTATTGTACTAGCAACCTAGTTACGTTATAACGTTTAGTAAAGGTTTCTCAGAGATGAGATATTTTCCTGTAGCAAAAATGATCCCATATGTTAAACCGGATAACTATCATATAGCTATCATCATCATACCAAATTTCTTCAAAATCTGTCCAGTAGTTTTCTTCTGATGCAGTCACAGACAGACAAAAATTCTAAAAAAACTATAGATTCAGCCTCTGTATCGATTAAAATAAGTATTTCAATAAGATTTTCCAAAAAATATTTAATTTACAGATTCGACTCAGAATTTTATTATACATATGTATACTAGATATCAAATATCTCTATGTACCATAGTATCATTCAACAAACTCAGAGAACAGAAATATATTAAAGCTACATATTTGTTGGTTATTCACACTCGAGCGCTGGAGGGAGACGCTCCTGCAGGGAGGAAAGTAAAATTAATTAAACTCGAGTCGACAATTCAATTAACACCTATACAGTAGACGCTCACGTGTTCCATTCAGTTAATGTCACTCAACATTTTTGGTAACATATTACATAATGTATTTGTTTAGCATACTATATACTAATTATAACTTTTTAAATTTTCGCGATCCATGATTATATAATAATTATTACACTACGGGACTTTAAACGCATGAACTCGTAAGTATACCTTATTCCCGACGTTTTGACCATGATTACTTTAAAACATTCGAAATATCGGGAACCAAAAATTAAACTAAATCGCAATTTATACGCAAACTCCGAAAAGATAGGTTTATTCAAAATGTCACATAAACAGAGAATGAATTGATTGAATTAATGGAATATTAAACAGAGTGTTAAGCCAAGTTTTTATTTTAAAAACTCAAGCGTAAATAGAACAGGAAAAGATGCAATTAACATTTATCTAAGCCTCATATCTCGTGGTCAGAATATATTAACATTCCTTGTTCTTTTTAATTTAACGTGAGCGAAGTCTGTAATATGAAAACAGCTTGTCTGTTGAAACATGCTTACCTATCAATCCCTTCCAACGTGCGTTCACCTTGTTGTGATGGGGTGCGAGGGTCTCATTAGTGTCCGGCAGTTCAGCTGGGCGCGAAGCCAAGAAACGCATCGGTAGCTGGCCCACTTCAATAGGCGGTGTTCCATGCGGGTACTTCTCTGACGGTGGAGTGGACCGTTGGAGCAACCCCATAGTGTTGTAGTCTGCTTCGGCAAACCTACTCCTCGTTAACGGTTTTGTTGGGCTTTAGTGGGTAGTACTTGAGTCCCACATAACCACCTGCGTAATAGTCTGTATAAGGCTTTTACAAAAATGTAAATTGGAAAACTTATCTGGAAACTTAATAAATTTGGAAAAAAAGCTGAAAGTGTTTTTTTACGTAGTATGTAATACATCTAATCTTATAATGAAAATGTACAAAAACTTTTATTTATGTATGCAGGCTAAAGTAATATATTATATTAACACTTAAAATATTTCTCTATTCGTATGTTAAAAAATACGAAATTCGAAAAGCTTACTAAGGATGACTTCAAAGTTAAAACAACCAGAGTTTAAAATAAAGCGATTTCGGAAATAAGCATAAGGCTTTCATATAATTTATATCAAAATCACAAACACTGGAGTTTATTTATATGTAGATGAAACTATTATTTGTTTGAGTAAAACTTAAATGACAGTCTTACAGAAACGTCTAAGTGCAGCCAAAGTCCAAGATAAGTAATGAAAGAAGTTCTTAATAAGAACCTGATATAAAAAGTTAATCGAGTACTTGCAAAGTAGAACATTATTTTCCATTTGTTTAATCTACTTCCATTGTAAAGAGCATTGTGCATCTTAAGCTCGATCCACATTTTTCATCATGTTTTCGTATAAAAGGTACATCACTAGTAACCAGCCCCTGCTCCGCTCTAGATAAGTTTTTAACATGGTAACTAAATAATACTTTCTTAGATTTACGACGATATTTGCTTTAAAATAACTATCTTTTCGTACTTTTTGCGAATTTATTTCGATTTTTGGTTCTCAGCGTTGCGAATGGCATAAAGAATATACAAGGCATGGGAGAGAGGTAACAAATTACCTTTCATATTTAAAATAATATTAGAAAAAGTATATTCGCCATTTTAATAACCCACTATAATTGGGCACGAGATTTCTGAATGAAAAGTGGATTAGGCAAATCATGACTAAATGCGGCCTTCACAGGTACTTCTGAACAAGTTAGGTTCTCTCAAACATAGGTATCCTCACGATATTAATTCATCACAAGAAGTAATGAATGATAAGTGTTACACAACGTGGAATAAATGGCGATCCATCTTACAGATCATTTGATATTACGCCACAAATCCGCAACTTGCTATTGATTATAACCACTCAAATTATAGTGTGCATAGCGCCTTATACGACCGCTTAATTATTCCAGTAAGAAAAATGTTAAAGGAAAAAAGCATTTAAAGTTAGTAAACAGGCTCCGTGGTGATTCGATTTGCAAAGATTTGCTCTGAAGTCGTATTTATTAAGGCATTGTGAGGTGCCGCCATATTTGAACTACTTCTAGCTTGGATATAGTATATCTATCGAGAATATTTACTTGGCAGTGCCTCTTTATTTAGGGACAAAAGTATAATTTATTTTTTAATATTCGGTGTAGTTATTGAATTATTGATCACTTATAAACTTAAGAACTACACGAAACTTGGATACTGTATGCGCCATTACCCTGATAACCACAGACTCGTATATACATAGGTATACTATATTTATAAAATCGATTTCTTCATATTGTATTTTAACTACAAGCAAGTTCTTGTATAAAATAGAGTATATTTTAGCTTTAAATATAACAGAAGGCTTGAATGAGTGAAGTGTAATTAAATTATATATGAAAAAATATAACGTTTCAATTTTGGTTTGACAACACGTTTGGCTCAGTTTGTAGCGACCCTGCTTGCGGTGCCAGTGGTCGCGGGGTCGAGTCCCGCTGGGGTCATTTATTTGTGTGATGAACACGAATGTTTGTACTTTAGTCATGGGTGTTTACTATTTATATTTATAATATGTAAGTATTTAAAGTTATATAATATGTGTAGTGTATCAACTATCTGGTATCCATAACACAGGCCTCGTAGCTTACCATGGAACTGGATGCTGCTGTATGTTAATGACCCAACATATTTATTTATTATATTTATTTATTATTATTTATTTACCTGTTCCTTTTTTCGAAATTCTTGTATGTATAAATTTGTTAATAGAGACTATCATCAATAGTTATGACATTTTGATATATAACACCCATATCAGCTCTTCCGTGACCTGAATCTGTAAAACATACGAAAAGTTTGGTACTTAAAAATCTAAATAAGTTTTATTACAATAAATATTTGAAGTCCTATAAAAGACAACTAAAGTCACAGTGAAGGACTATCTCTTATATAATCTTGTATAAAGTAGCGGTTATGAGTGCAATAACCCGTGTATAATGATCGAGGCGCTTTAATGAAAGTGTAAAAGGCCAGACGCTGGCGAGTCGCCAGTGCATCAGCTGTTACGTTGCCAGCACTGCATCCTGGTGATTTATACTCGCGTGGTACTATGACGGATTTATACATAACATGAAGTACGGACAAAGCTTTACCAGACTAATCAACATTTTTAATTGGCTTAATTAAGTAAATTAATATTATTATGTGATATTTTCCAATGGTAAATTGTGGTCTATACCTTTCTAGATTTTTCCCTATCTATTGTTTCACCAATAGAGAGAGGGCTTATCTAGAAAAATCCGTAATCCGTTAATGTTTGACCGATTCTTATGAAATTTTGTGTTTATATTCAGTTGGTCTGAGAATAGGGTGTAAACTATTTTTCATACCCCTCAGTGAAAGGGTGGTCCACCCCAAATTTATATTTTTTTATTTTCAGGACAAAAGATTTTATTTTATTTTTTTATGATTCGGCATTAAAAATCCATACAAACTTAAATTTCCACTAGGGGTTAAGCCGAGCGGAGCAAGGGTCATCACATATAATAAAATTCTAACCGAGTTAAATCTGTACATCAAGTATTTTTTGAAAAATCTTATTGAAATAGTCATTATTATAGATACAGAGGCTGAATCTATTTAGAACTTTTGTCCCTCTGTCTGTCAGTGACCGCACCACGAGAAAACCACTGGACAGATTATATATTATAGGATACTTTTTACCGCGGGAAAATATCTCATTTCTGAGAAAAAAGACAAAAACTGCATTGTAAGAGTATACTAATATGTAAAACCTAAGAATTTGGTTTTTGGTCATCTGAACGCGGAGCCGCGGGCAATGCTAGTCTTTAGTAAAAATAATCATTTTATAATGAACACAGGGTATTTTAATAAAAAGCCATCTATGATAGCAATGAACGGCTCATTAGTGTAACTCCATGGCTGTTGTGACTTGTGGTCTGCTTAAGCAGGCCTGCCGTCGGGGCGTTTTAGGGCGAAGAGGTTTTGTTGGGTTTTAGTGGGTAGTACTGGTTTTTTTAGCTGGCAAGGCCAAAAATGCATATATAAATGCATTTCCCAACATAAAATTAAAAAAGGTTTACAATTTATTACAGAAATATTCTGTTTAAAAATATCTTTCTATTAAACTGTAGCAACACTATGTGCACGTACCTAGGGACGCACGTGAGCGAAGCGACGGTAAGTCAGTAATATTAAATAAACACAATAAAAGAAAAGCTATGTTATTTTAAGGTAATAGAATATTTTTACTTATTTACAAGAACACATCCACTTTCCTCGGTATAAAAGGAAGCACATAGCAGTGAAACAAATCAAATAAGTAAATCCGAGCTAGTATTCAGTATCTAGGAGCTTAAATAAAGGATAAAGTTAGATCTTAGACGTGTAGCTTTTACTGCAATTGGGATAGCTATAACTAAGGATTTGCCTGAAAGTAGGTTGCAGTACTAGGAAATATAAAGAAGAATTATTGACGACCTTTCCACATCGTGTTGGAGGTACGAGGTTCGATTACGGCATTGATCCCAATGAGAATATTGGTAATTGTTTTCATTTGAACTAAAATGAAATAAACTTTATTCAATGTATATAATGGAATAAGTCTATTATTAGAAGTGATTTTAAATTTAATAACAATATCCGGTCCGAGAGTAGAGAGACAATACATCTTCTTCGTTAAGATATTTCAATGTACCTGATTTTTTAGTTTAAGTTAATTGAGATATTTAAGTACTTCTATAATAATATCAACTAGAATCCATTGAAGCTGGAAACTGTGGAAGTGATAAAAGCTCAGTTTGTTACCATTTTCACAATTCTAATTTCATCAAAATTTCCAACTTCAAGTGAAGTTTTTAAATGTTTTTTAATATTTTTTTTAAAGTCATATGACTTTGGTAGTCATTCCCATTCAGTCTAAATATTTTAAAAGCCCCACTTTTATTCAAGAAATAAAATTAAATCAGTTAACAAAGGCACATAACAATATAGGCACTTCTACTTTACTGCATTTTACTATCAAATACACACGTAGCTTGTTTCTCTTCAACATATTTGTATCTCCACTGCGAATACTTAACATAAATGGCCTGTTATCAAGCTTATCAGTTACATAATATACAGTAAATCCATTCGTTCGAGAAATTTCTCCGTTTAAACGAAACTATTGTTTAATTTTGCAAGTTAAATAGACTATGCATGGCTAATCTCGTCCCCAGTTCAGCATGCAAATTGCTCATCATCTGGCTTGGTTAGAGCCATTACGACAATATGTTCTACTTGTATTCAATAAGTGCAGTCTCAACGGACTTTTTGCATACCTTTAGTTGGTTGAAACTTACGCTTCTTACTGCTTCTTCATGCTTTATTCAAATTCTTATTATTGATATTGAGATGCGTCTTCAATAATTACACATTGTTAGCCATTATATATGAAAATCTACTTATTATAATTCTCGCTACATTATCTCAGCAAAAACTGTAATGTACTGAAGTTAAAAAGCTCGAATTTTAGTAGTTTATCTCTAGAATCGCTAAAATTATATTTAAATCTATTGATTTTTCAAAATTCTTGGTACTTAATTAGCTAAGTAGATAAAAAGATACGGTAGTTTTTTATGTCATTCGTAAGCTAAAGACAATATTGCTTAATGTTAAATAGACCGAAGTTTGAATTTTAATAATTATAATTGATCTAGAAGTAAAGTTTATGAACTACTACATAAGTCAAATATGAGTTCTCAGCGTAACCGTACGTCGTACAATAAAATCTGTATTGTAGATAATAAAGATTACTACCGGCTCACCCTCGCTTTGCTCGGGTTCGCCAAAAGCAAAAACAAATCTATCCTTCGGGAACCATTTATTTTTTCGGTATAAAAATTAGCCTATGTGCTATTCCAGACTACAATTTATTTCTATGCCAAGTTTCATTTAGTTCCGTTTAGCAGTTCTGACGTGAAAGAGAAAAAAAAAACTATTAAAAAAAATATTAACAAACATCCATACTCACAAACTTTCACATTTACAATATTTATACAGATTCAGTATATACCTAGTTAAAGTATTTATAAAGTATAATAATTTTAATACTATTTACATATTTCTTTCATAAATAATATTAACATGTATAAAGCTTTTAAGTCAAAGTCTTGTACAAACAAAATATTGATAAAATTTGCCTAAAGTAAATATGCTCAAAGCTACAGCAAATAATAATAATCTATCAACATTATTTCAACTTATAAAGCGCGTTCAAGATTTAATTATCCTTAACTGTACAGCCATTATAAGGTCGCTAAAGAATAGTCATATACAGGTATTGAAGAATTGATTTAGATATATGTAAATACTAGCAAGACACCCTCGCTTCATTTAAGTTCGTCCCTACTGAAGAATAAAAATAAATCTATCCCTCGGGAACCATTTATTTTTTCGGGATAAAAAGTAACCCATGTGCTAATCCAGACTACAATTTATTTTTATGCCAAATTTCATTTAGATCCGTTCAGCAGTTCTGACGTGAAAGAGAAAAAAAAACTTTAAAAAAAATATTAACAAACATCCATTCTTACAAACTTTCATATTTACAATGTTTATAAAGATTCAGTATATACCTAGTTAAAGTAATTATAAAGTATAATAATTTTAATACTATTTACATATTTCTTTTATAAATAATATTAATATGTATAAAGCTTTTAAGTCAAAGTCTTGTACAAACAAAATATTCATATTGTCTAAAGTAAATATGCTCAAAGCTACAGCAAATAATAATAATCTATCAATATTATTTCAACTTATAAAGCCCGTTCAAGACTTAATTATCCTTAACTGTATAGCCATTATAAGGTCGCTAAAGAATAATCATATACAGGTATTGAAGAATTGATTTACATATATGTAAATACTAGCAAAACGCCCTCGCTTCATTTAAGTTCGTCCCTACTGAAGAATAAAAATAAATCTATCCCACGGGAACCATACATTTTTCCAGAATAAAAAGTAACCTATGTGCTATTCTAGACTGTAAGCTATCTCGGTGCTAAATTTCATCAAAATCCGTTCTGCCGTTCTGGCGTGATTGAATAACAGATATCTATTCAATCTTTCGCATTTATAATACTGGCGACTCACCCTCGCTGCGCTTCGGGTTGGTCTCTAGACAAAAACAAATCTATCCCACAGGAATCGTACATTTTTCCAGGATAATCAGTAACCTATGTGGTATTCCAAGCTATAATCTATCTCTAAAGAGTAAAAAATAAAGAGTAACCATCCATCCATCCTCACAAACTTTTACATTTATAATATTAGTATGGGAGAATGGATTGATGGGATATACATGCTTACTTATTATGTATAAACTAACATAATATATATCTTCACACTTCCCTTGTAAAATATCCGAATAATTGATATGATACGTATCTCATTCTCTCCTTACGATTTTAGCAACTTCATATATATTATGGACTTGGACTGTAAAATGGAAAAAAGCAATAGGGTCTTGGACTATTTTATGAAAAGTATCTCATCCTATTGCTTACATAAATAAAATGCTGCTAAAAATATTCTCCCGCAGAGATTACTGTATTCTTATGATAAAAATCGAAAATTATTTTTCACTTTTGAATTTGGCGCTAAAACGCCACTCTTTTAACAATCATCTAGCGTGACGTCACATATCATACAGAGCGTGTGTAGACTATAAAGAGATCGATTATATTCCGTAATCTGTGGGCTCGATAGATTAATTATATTGAAAATGAGTGCAATTAAGTATTATCAGTATTGTTCAGCACCCTTATGTGATAATAATACCAATAAGACACAAGGCGAGACTGGAAAAACCAATCCATAAAATCAATGATTTATGATATTTATATATGATAATTTTGATGTAAGAATACATTACAGTATAAAATATTCATTGAACTATACTTACATATTGCCAGACGCAACACTGGTCACTGCTGTTGGTATGTTATTAGTCTGTATTTTGTTATGATGTTATGCTTAGAGATTATTTAGGTTCCTTGGATTATTTTAAGACTAATCAGATTTTTACACCTTTTAATTTGTGTAATACCTAGTACTTAGATAAATAAAATTAAAAATTAAAAAAAATCAGGGTTTAGCGGAAAATTCCGCCACCATCATGACATCGATACATGATTTGAGTTGCCAGTTGGTAAGTGACGTCACGCACCGTGATTGGCGTTTGTAGTCACGTGTTTTTATATAAAAAAAAATAATTAATTATGTTAAAAATAAAGAAAAATCATTATTTTTACTTAATTATTCCTTTTAATAATGAATTCTAGCCCCATAAACTACCGCTATACAAAACATCATATCATTTTATTACTGCAGTCCAAGACCCTATTGCAATAGCGTGGTAAGAGACCATTATCGCTGTTCAAAGAGAACTCTGTACAATTAGGCAAACTTACCAAAAACCGTGTAGAAAGCTATGAAAGTTTTGATATTTGGGTGCATATTGCTGTGCTTAAAGTTGCTCGTGTGTACGATAACCCTCTGTATATTTAAAGCTGCCTGATTCAGACACCTGTAGTGGAGTTTAAAATTAGAGGACGAAAGTTTGGGTTTGGAAAGGTGTTCAGTTATGAAATTTTCTATTTTAAGGTGATTTAGAATAGAAAATATCTTGTTTATAGGTATATAAATAATACGTCAAATAATTTGTAAGTAGGTTTGTTTTACTATAAGTTACTAGTAATAGAATTATTATTTTGTTGAATTTGCAAAGCATTATCAATTTTATTTAAGATTAGTGACTCACACTCACTCCGCTCGGGTTCGTCTCTAGTTACGTTTTAACGTTTAGTATAGGTTTCTCAGAGATGAGATATTTTTCCGCAGTAAAAAGTAACCTATATGTTGACCCGGATAACCAGCTACGGACGGATGGACAGACAGACTAATAGACATAGACATAGTCAAATAAACAACAACTCCAAAAACTATAGATTCGGCCTCTGTATCGATAATAATGACTATTTCAATAAGATTTTCAAAAACATATTCAAGGTACAGATTCGACTCGGTTAGAATTTTATTATACGAGTATGTATAGATGTATAGATATCAGATGCTCCTTAACCATATTACCAACTTTTTCACGAATATTTGATCAGATCATGCTCTGTTAGTAAAATTTAAAATGTTCTGAAATTCCATGCACCTTATGACATTGTTTGTTTAGAAGTGGTTTCCGATACCGCTTTGCACTATACTAGCGAGATTGTCCAACTTGAGTATCGAAATTGATATTTTTCAACCGATATTTTCATTTTTATATTTACGACAGAGTCAGTTGCTAACGACGTGATGCCCACCAATTCTACGTATTGTATATAACCGCTATTCGAATACCAATGTATCAATGCTGGGCACGGGCCTCCCTTAAATGGTAAATCAAAAATGATTATACTTTATATCATTTATAGACCCGCTATTTGGACCCGCTTCACTTCGTTTCCCGAGCAGACGCTTAACCACTGATCTACCACTGTATATTATCATAGAAGGCAATGCCTAGTCGATCCAAAACATATGTTGGTCGCTTGATATAGATATCAATCATGGATGATTATCATTAACAGACCTCATATCTCAACAGAAGATTCCATAACTATCAAACGAAATATATTTTTATATCAAACCCGCTACCACAGCTTAGTAATTTCTATTAAAATATAAGAACAATAATCTAAAAGTACAAACAACTCTGTCAAACAAATAAAATTAAAGCCTTAAATTCAATAGTAATTAACTTGCCAAGTAAAGGAAAGTGTTCAAACAAAAGAGAATCAATGGCACAATATTCTGACGAAGCGATACAAAACGTGATTGATATTTTATTGGGACGAGTCGAGTTACTTTGATGATAATGGAAATAAATCAAAGAGAACAGCCAATAGATTACCTTTACTCAGATAATCATGTATATTTTGTATTGACGCCATAATATAGCAGTAGGAATTAGAATTTAATTTTAATAATTAGTTTGGAAAACAGCATTAGTGCTATTAAAAAGATTATCTTATCTATACATATAATAGAATTCTTGCTGAGTCGAATATGTAAATTTTATATTTATATATTTCTCGGAAAATCTTATGGATATAGTCATTATTATCGTAGAAGCCGAATATATAATTTTTATTTTTTTTGTCTATCTGCTTGGGAACGCATCACGAAACCACTGGACAGATTTTGATGAATTTTGTATAATAATAGCTGGGTATTCAGGTCAACATATTATAGATAAAATATCTGATCTCTGAGAAATCTATACTAAACGTTAATCCCTTCATGACCGCGGACACCGCGCCGGCGTGTCAGTTAACAATAGACTTCTTAGAATTTTAATTAATTTCTTAGATATTTAACTGGAGGTTTTAAAACGTAACGTAAGTAAGATATGTATGTACACATTTATGGGAGAGACGTGACACAAATTATTTTGGTATGCAGCTTTGTTATTTTAGCAACCGCAAAATGATCTATGTTTTTATTAGTGTTTCTTTAGAAATGTTAAAAAATTCGAACCACTTACTATCGTATTTTTTTATTAAGCTAAGCTAAGCTTTTACTAAGCGTATTTTTTGCTTTAATTAGCTAATGCTTTAGAACATTGTGTTATTTATATAGTGTTTTTATTTATATGTAAATTTTTCTCTCAACTCTGTGTTTTTTGTTTTTGATATTATGTGTTTTTTCAATTTTAATTAGATTTATCTTGATTGATTTATTTATTTTGATTTTGATTAATGTTACATGTACTATAATTTGTAATTTCTGAATTATTTTATTTTGACTTTGTTATTATTTGATTAATCTTTAACTTGACTTTGTATTTAATTTGACTCATTTTGACTCCTTTGATTTACTAATAACTTGATTAATTTGGCATGTACTGTTTAGTTATTATTTGATCACTTTTTAATTTGACTTATATTATTTGACTTTTTTTACATTATTTAAATTAATTAGTATAGCTGACAGTTGTAGACTAGTTAAGAATAATTTTTATTAAATTTAATTGTATTTATTAATTATATATACTCATGATTATGTAACTACAGCGAATGTTATGTACACTTGAAAAGACATACATATATGACTAATTAATTCATTGTCTTCTAAATGTATATAAATGTTAATATGCATGTTGTTAGTGTGCTTTTCTAAATAAACAGAGTCACTTAAAATTATCAATTTTGTTACTATTAATTAATTCAAAATATATTATTTCAAAATAACTGCTATTTATGGCAAATTAAATATATCAAAAATGAGGTTGGAACAAATGAGCTTTTTAAAAAGTTTCTCGAGCAAGTTTCTCATGAAAGCTTAAGTTACATTTTCATTGTTACCCTCACAGTAATACTCTCATCGATCACAATGACGGCAACTAATTGACTTATATTGGATATACAAAACTTGAAACATGCGAGAACAGCCTTTTTAATTGGGGATTGTCGAACAAAACCTTTCTATTAAATAAAGAAGTATTAAGTATTTTTCTCAAAGCATGTATGCACAGTTTTAATACTGATTAATGTTATTTAACGTATGTAATGTACAAGTCTGTCCCACGGGAACCGTACATTTTTTCCGGGATAAAAAGTAGCCTTTTTGATATTCTGATGTTACTCCTCCATGATGTAATGGCTGGACGGATTTGGATGAAATTTAGTAGGTATACTGATAGATTATGACCTGGAGTAACATATAGGTTAGTGTTAGGGACCTAGATACCTGAAAGCTAGGGTGAGTCGCTAGTAGATACAATCAATCAATAATACAATCGGTACCGATAAATAAAATTGAATTGAATAAAAGAAAATTTTAGTTTGTGTAAAGTCGAAATAACAGCTTTTAGTAAAAAGCTGTTATTTCGACTTTACACAAACTTAAATTTTCTTTTATTCAATTCAATTTTATTTATCATTTAATAAAATGCATATGAAATTATTTATGGTACTTATGTATAAGAACAACACATTTTTTTTAATTTTTGTCTGTCTATCAGTCTGTTTGTTTCGAGTAATATCCGAAATGGCTGGATAGATTTTGACGGGACTTTCACTGGCAGGTAGCGGATGTTATAAGGAGTAACTTAGGCTACTTTTATTTTAGAAAAAGAATTAGGGTTCCACTCAAAAAAGTTTAAACCTACCGAGGGACGAACCCAAGCGAAGGAGGGTAAGTCACTAGTATAATAATATTTTTTTATGTATTCTTCTTATCGAAAAATAAACAATAATACTGGACGCTTTTATTAGAGACTTGTGCTTGTAACTCACGAGAGATAGATTTATAAGCTTAGGTAATTGGTATTTTAGCATAAACCTTAATTATATGTTTATATATTTACTAAAAAGTAAAAGTATTAAAATTTAAGAAGAATGATAATAATATGTATACAACATCACACACGTACATATTTAAGTATGTACAGTATAAAGATGGTATTTTTAGTAAAATTTACTAAAAAGCGATGTTTATATATAGAAGTTAACACATTTATATTATTTATGTCATACATAGGTAAAACATGTCATTTTCCTCACTTAGCATTTATTCCATGAATATTTTACCACAAAAAACAATATTTACATTTATGTATGTACTCAGGTTGGAGGCGAGAAAGAAGTGAAAAATGAAAGTATCGTAAATACCGTCATCGCTACATTGAACGCGCAAACAAACCAAGCAATCATTTATTAAACATCAAAGCTTATCTTTATATATATAATTCTTCTGTGAGTGTGTATGTCACTGAACTTCTCTTAAACGACTGGACCGATTTTGATGAAATTTTTTGTGTGTGTTCAAGGGGATCTGGGAATGGTTTAGATTCACAATTTGAATAATAATTTTCATCAAAAAAATTATTAAAAAAAGTTTGAAATTTTCAAATTAAAGACGTGTAGACAGGACAACGTCTGTCGGGTCCGCTAGTTTTATATAAATAATGATATAGAATTTTTAGATTATATTTATGACTGAATCCACAAGAAGAGTAATCTATTTGTGGTATTTTTGATGTGATTCAATAAATATTTTTGCCAATTATGAACAGACTCTTTCTATAAAAATCAATTAACACGTTATACCTCAAGGATGGTTTCGTAGTCTGTTTAAAAAATATTACAGAAACACTTTTTTAAGGCAACTAAATGTAGGTCATAAGGATAAAAGCTCACACGTTAGCTATTAAAGCTCTACTTGAATCAATAAATTAAACTGTACTATATTTGTGCTGTCACAAAGTTATGATAATGAAAATAGGAAAAATAGAATAGATCGATCTAATTTCATATTCGCCTATTAAGAAGTCAAAATAATTTCCCCAAATATAATTCATAACTGTATACGTACGTATTCTTAATTGTCCAATTACTCCCGACCTAGTAAATTTTAAGCAAATTTTTTAAGCAAAATTTTATTTTTTATATTTTATTATATTTTAAGCAAAATTTTATTTATTATATTTTATATTTTAAGCAAATTTTTCAAATTAAATGGAAGAAAAAAAACAAAGAAAGGGGGCTCTATTACGAGACTACACAAAAGCTAAGAATAAGTAGGTATGTATATACAAACGTATTATAGCCTAACTAGACTCTTTTTAAATAAAACTATCTTTTCGGATTATTTCACGGATTTATTTTAGGTGTAACAACTATATCTTTAAGACATGTAACACCTCAGTCTCTCCCGTGACCATGGATGCTGTAAAGCATTCGAAACGTCGGGAACCAAATATCAAAATAAATCCGCGAAATAATCCGAAAAGATAGTTTTCTTTAAACATGTCAAACATTCGTGTAAATCTAAGAAAGTATTATGCTAACTAGACTCCATAATATCAATAAAATGTTTTATGGCTTTTAACTATTGATGTGTCAATAGATTCATTCTAATTGTGGAAGTGACAATAGATAATAATTTAATGATAAAATATAGCATCTATGAAATAAAATAGCTAATTGCATAAGTATATTGTGTTAGGATTTAGGAGGTTCTAGATTTGAATCCCCAAATATACTGGGTTTTTTTGTCAACAGCCTATCAGAATGTCCGGAATTGGGATGTTGGCAGTGCCCGCTGTTGGTCTTGCGCCTGATATCTAAAGGAACTGAATGCACAGCACTATAATTTCCCCCGCGCAGATGGCTAATCTCAATGAGATTGGCCTCTATCTAGAGGATAAAGCTGTAAATGGTTTTATAACAAATTTGGCGCTCTACAAAAACTTTGCTTAGTTTAGCAGCACCAGTAGTTATGTAGTATAATCTATACATAATTTAAACTTACGTTATTAGTAAAGTTACGTAAAGTATAAGTAATACACAGAATTATTTAGTGTCGACATAACTTGAAATGAGCTTGCGGTTGGTAGAGACGCGGCCAAGTGCAGGTGTCCCCCAACTTAACTACGGCTTGGCATCAACTTGGTACATAAGTTACGTGTTAGATTGTTTGGGTTAAATTATTCTCGCTTTACTTACCCACCCATGTTCATTGGCTTTGTAACTGACTTTCTGAAGTTATTGTCGTATTAAAAAAATTAAAAAAAGGCAGTGGTAGCCCAGTGGTAACGCGCTCGCTTGGGAAACCGAGTGAAGATTGTTCAAATCCCGGGTCTCGCACCTCTGATATTTTCATGTGCGAATCATTTCCTACATGATTACCACTTACTTACCGTCTTAACGGTGAAGCAAAACATCGTGAGGAAACCTGCATGTCTGAGAGAACCTAGCAAGTTTCCGAAAGACATGTGAAGTTCGCCAACCCGCACTTGGCCAGCGTGGTGGACTACGGCCTGATTTTCCTCGTATTGAAGGGAGGCCCGTGCCCAGCAGTAGGACATTAAAAAAGGGCTGAATACATATAATACATACATACAAAAAAAATTCTACTACGTTAGATCTACGCAAATATTTGACATTTTAAATAAAAGCCTCTCCCGTGACCATTATAACTGTAAAGTATTTGAAACGTCAGAAACCATCATATATGAAATTGATTGAAAAACAAAATATTTTTGCGTAAAAAAACCGAAAAGATAGATTTATTCAAGAAATGTTTAGTTATTAGTATCTAAAAAACTATCTTTTCGGATTGTGTCGCGATTTTTTTTTTGCTGTCGTTACATATACCTACATATTATGTAGATTTTAGATAGTTTCATTTATAATGTCAAACATTCGTTTTTGTGTATGTTACGTGAAATCTTTTTCTGTGTGCTGATTTTCATGATTACTTTTTATAGAGCCTGTCAGAGATTACCCTAAAGCTAGCCCCATATAAATTTTAAGAAAAGGTAAGCTCTAGCGGTGATTATTTTTAAAATGATTTTGAAGTCAGTGTTCAACTAATTTAAAAATTAATTAAAAATAAGCTATTATTGTAAGATATAAACACATGACATATTTTGTTTTTGCTGTATAATGATGATGATGATGTTCTCCTGACCGGTTTCGGCCACCGCAGCCAATCTCATTGAGATTAGCCAACTGCGCAGGAGATATTATGGTGCACAAGTGTACGCGCAGACACAGGTGCACTCTATATTCCTGTCACTCTCATACTCCGGTGGGACGACTGCTCGACACGACCAGTGAGAGTTAAGGCGCAGGACCGACGGCTTTACGTTCTCTCCGAGGCACGGGGGTGAAACACCGCCAACTTCCCAACTCTAGCTGTTACTGAGGTTTACTATACAGAAAGACTCAATAACTAAACTTGGCCCGACCCGGGACTCTAACCCAGGGCCTCCGGGTGTGCATCCGTGCATGATAGCCACTACATAATAGTAAAATAGCCGACTAGCCAACATAATTTATGCTGACTTCAGAAATTACACTGAACTTGTATGCGAAGAATCATTCTCAACAATTCTACTTTATGCCACGAAATGTCGTAAGTTTTCTACTAACACTACTACATACTACGTCAAACTGCTTTAATTGATTAATTATAAGTTCCAAATCAATAAGTATCTATATCTTCAATAATTTCATCAACTGAAACCATGCATCGCATTGCCTAGTACATATTAGTTCCTTTGACTAACCTTAATCCGATTTCACGCTTGTAAATGGGTGCAGAGAGACTGTGTATAATCTCCATAACGTCACTAGATAGGTTTATTAGTATCTAAGTATCACCTAGATTTCTAGACTGGTTATTATTTATTATTTTGTTTTAAATTATTGAAAAAGAGATAGAAATGACTCTGGCAAAAACGCTTTGGTGGATTTCACACGAAAACTAATTAGGCTATCTCGGACACTCAAACTTCGTCAGCGTTTTTCTTTATTATATTAATTAATTAGTGAAAATTGGATGCCACATGAAAATTTCATATGTACGAGATTTGAACTTGCACCACAAAGTGTTTGAAGTAAATGTTTTATCATCGAGACTGCTCTGAGCGTTTTATCCAATTCACTGTAGTTTTGGTTTTCTTCAACCACGTCTACTTCAAAAAATCACTTGGACCTATTCCGTAAAATTGCATTCTTTTACATTCGAAACGTCTTTCAAACATTTTTATTTAAACATAGTTTAGATCCATATTGCAATTTCACTATAATATAGTTATTTTTTTAATACATTCACACGTACTAAATCACACAAAAGGCTCACAATAATGATTTATTTTAATAATGAATCCAACATTGAATGTAAAAAAAAGAAACTTATAAAGTCATAATTCATAATGTAATAGTAAACAGCTAATATCTTAAAAAAACAAATTATGCCATATTTTTGTTTTAAATATCAATTTATCTTAAAGAAATATTTAATCACAGTCGTCACAGTGTTTGTAACAAAACTCCTCTGAAACGGTTTGCCGATTTTTATGAAATTTTGTATGTATATTCAGTAGGTCTGAGAATAGGACGTAAACTATTTTTCATACCCCTAAGTGAAAGGGTGGTCCACCCTATGCACGAACCCGAGCTGTGCGAGGGTTAATCGCTAGTAATTGATTAAATATTTGATTGACAAAGAAAAATGACAAATTTAGATTTTTTGAGATATTAGCTGAGTATTACATTATAACTTGATTAGTTACAATTATTGATTAATTAATTATTTATCTATATCTATCTATATATATATATATATATATATTATGATTTGTATGAGATTATGGGTTGTGGTATAAATGTGACAACTCTACACTTGTGTATATGGTTAGTAACATGAAATAATAAATTAATAATAAATTAGGTCGCTCAAATAAATGGAAAGCAGCGAGGGATATTTTATATTATAAAGCGATTAGTGGCGCTCTCGCGGCCAGATTACGTGTCCGGGGGCTTTCGTACATTGTACGTATATAATTCAATTTTTTTTTATTTACAATAATATGGACTATGTATATATTGATAAGATGATATTAACAAAAGGTCATAGAGGCACAGTGCTTGGGATACATTCGTGATAATTTTACCGTTTTTTAGTATAATTTTTATCAATTCGAATAATAAAACTAATTATGATGAAGGAAACAGGGCATTTTAAAACATGGTTAGGATAGTCTATCCTGTAATGACATTAACTGTAAAGCGTTTGAAACGTGGGGAAGAAAAAAATAAAGTAAAACCGCGTGCATTGTTACGTATATTTTATCATTTTGAATTAAATACCATATTGCAAAATGTTGATAATCCAAATGTATCTTTTATTAGGACCACGATACCAAGAATAAATGCTCCCTCCTTGCAACTATTTTATTGTTTGATCTGTTATGAAGTATCAGGAATTAGATTATAAAAATTATTACTTATGTATGTATCCAGCCCTTTTTACGTCCCACTGCTGGGCGTGGGCCTCCCTTCAGTACGAGGGGGATCAGGCCATAGTCTACCACGCTAGCCAAGTATGTATTAGCTGACTTCACATGTCTTTCGAGAACTTGCTAGGTTCTCTCAGATATGCAGGTTTCCTCGCGATGTTTTGCTTCACCGTTAAGACAAGTGGTAATCATGTTGGAAATGATTCACACATGAAAATATAAGAGGTGCGAAATCCGGGATTTAAATCCACTTTGCTCGGTTTCCCAAGCGACCGCGTTACCACTGGGTTACCACCGTCTTTTATTATTACTCATGTATTACCAAAATAATTATATAATTATTAATTATCTAACTTCACAAAATAACTATTTTATTAATATACCAATTATCTACTAATTTCTTAATTTAATAATACATTGTTCACCTTTTATATGAAAACTAGCAGAACCCGCGCTACCAAACTCCACAGAATCACCCGCTCTCTAATCTGAGAATTGCCTGAAAATTCAATCAAAAATTGCTCCAGCCGTTTTGGATTTCATAGGGAACATACATACCCACATCGATTTATGGTGTTTTAAGTGTTTAGTTAAACAAAACTTTATATATAGAAATCGGAAAACGTTATTATGAAAGTATTTAAATAAACCTACATTTGTAATTTTGTTTCTCTTTTCCAGGCAAAGTTTCAGACCTCACCTTAGAGTATGTTGGGAATTACTACAATTTGGCAGGCATTCAAAGCGGAATTAATTCGGTATTCCAGCTACCTATCGATCCGCTGGAAAGGAACATTCTTTATACGCTTTTAGAATCCATACATAAATGGTGTGTTGATGGCATTTTAGATGGTGGCTGCTCTTTATTAGCCAAAGGCCGTGAACTTAATTGTCCAATGAGTACTTATTTTTATGTATTGAACAAAAATAATAATGTATGAGTGCGTGCGTGTGCTTGTTTCCGTGTGCGTGTGTATGTGTGTATGTGGGTGTGCGTCTACGTATGCGTGTGTTTGTGTGAGTGTATTTGTATGTGTGTGCCTTTACGCTGAAATGGCTGGACTAGAAGCAGAATAGATACCTATATAACATATAAGCTTCTGTAAAATTCGCCAAAAGGTGGCGCTGTCTGTATATACATAATATGAACCCGTGTGTCTATGTGAGAGTCAGCCACTGTTTATAATATAAAACCATATTCTTTCACGAGTATTTTTCCTTCAAGCTGACTTTTTTCATAAATAATTGTTCAAAGAAATTGCCCTTTCGTAAAACGTGAAGTGAGTAAAGCGCTTCCGGCGCTAAAGCGTCTCGAAAGTATTCAAAGTATGGGGAGCGTATGGATTATGTAAAAACCCACTGTTGTCTTTATCATTTTAATTTCACAACGCTTTCTTTTATAAAAAAATAAAATGTTACAAATAATAGCTCTTACACAATTTTTTTTATAAAAATAGTATAAATTATGAAAAATAATAAACGTCAAAACTTATGTTCAATTATTATGATTTTTTTAAGTACGTATAAAGACCACAGACTAAGTATGTGCCTTTTTATGAGCTTTTGTTTTTTTTTTGTGTGTGTGTGTGTTTTTTTTTGTTTTGAAATCTAAAATTATAATGTAAAGTAAAATTTGGCTATCGTGGCCAAAATCGGTCAGAGAGACATGATTCCTTTAACTAAAGCACAAAGGACCGGTGGTTTAACGTGCTTTTAGAACTACACTAACTTCTCAACTCCGGGTTGTTATTCATAATTTTTAACAGAAAATCTCAATAACTAATTATCTTAACACACTATACATATCTAACAACAAACACTCTACCTTCCCTCCGTATATGTAATCGTAGTCATTACACTATATTAATGTGTATTAATAATGCTATAATTAATTAAATAGAGGCAGTGGTAGACCAGTGGTAATAAGCTCGCTTGGAAAACCAAGTGACGCGGGTTCATATTCCGGGTGTCGCACCTCTGATATTTTCATTTGCAAATCATTTCCAACATGATTACCACTTGTCTTACGGTGAAGAAAAACACCGTGAGGAAACCTGCATGCCTTAGAGAACCTATCAAGTTTTCGAAAGATAAGGGCATTGTGCAGTCCGGAAAACCGCACTTGGCTAGCGTGGTGGACTATGGCCTGATCCCCCTTGTTTTGAAGGGAGCCCCACCCCCAGCAGTGGGACGTTAAGAAGAGCTGAATACAAGTTAGGTAAATAGAGATTATTCTCTTCAATAAATAACAAATGTTCAAATAAACTCGATATATCGTAGTCAAAGGATAGCGAAGGGATAAAGTAGCGTAACTGTTTATGTCGCCGCCACAATGCCTAGGCGTTATCCGTTCAGTGTGTCTAATCCGATTTGTAGAAGCAGACAAAATGGGTAGAAACCGACATCTGAGTAATCCTAGTAGACTTAAATAGTGCTATTGTCTTTATGTATACATTAGTTATTATAGATTTTTATAATATATATTAGCCTTTTTTATTGAAGTTATACTTCTTTTGGCGCGTTATGAAAAAATGATGACAGTGAGTTTTTTACGATGCGACAGGTTTAGACTACTGTATGAAGTTAGTCGTTATTGGCTATAGTGTGAAGTTAATCGTTAAATCTTCCTGTGTGATGTCTATAATCAAGATATTTATTCTGATATTTTTAAGTATACAACACGTGTTTTATATGGATAAAAATAAAATTTATAACAAGCTTTTATTTAGTTTCACCTCTCCTCGGTGTATGTCTGTAATCAAATCTTGCATGTTAAATTTGACTTACTTCCCAGTGCCCTTTTGAGCAGAAATTTGGCACACACGTTTGGTTCTCGTGATTGCACGATTATCTAAATGCCAACATTTTTAATCCAAAATGGCAAACGTAACAAAATAGTGATTTGTCATTTCCATAGTGACCCTTATGATATGAATAATATACAATAAGCAATGTGACGTCATTGTAAATCCAATATGGCGGTCTATGTTTTCTTTATGCATATTTCTATATTTTCTTTATGCATGTCAAATGGTTTGCTGAGAAGAATACGAATGAAATAAAAAAAAAACAAGTTTTTATTGAGATGCTCTAAAAAACCAAACAAGTATAACTTCTAACGTGCGTATACAAGTACACACACACACTTTTTTTTTTGATTTTAGTTTGTAATTTTTTATGTTATTTTTATATACTTTTTTCCCTCTCTTTTTATTAGTGTTAACATATACTTGAGAGGAAGAGCCAGGAGATTTATATTACAGTGATCTAGTTTGAGCTCCTGTCTCCCACTTATGTAACAAAATATACATATGTCGTCATACTGATAAGAAAATCGAAAACGTAAAAGCTTCATCATTTAATTTAGTACCTTTTAGAAGCTTATTGAACCTCCTAATTATTTTATTTAAACTTAAAATTATATAAGTGATATTTATAATTAGATATTAGTTATTTTTCACACAATCTCCCAACAAAAGCTCTTGCCTCATAGCGGAATATTACGTGCATTTGCATGCAAATATTAAGCACACGTGCTAGCGAAGTTAGTTTTAATTCTCCACGTTGTTTTAAGTTTATTATGTGAGCGCCAGAGTTTTGAAGTCACACTGCATTTTAATTATATTCTTGCATCTTTTTCATTTTGAGGTCCGTTGTGTTACATTAGGACGTCCGACTTAAATATCAATTGTATTTGCATTTGAAAGTTTTATTTCTACACTAGTTACTCCAGGCATGTCTGTGTTCCCCCCGAACGTGCGTTCACCTTGTCGTGGTGGGGGGGCTCAGTAGTGTACTCGCGAAGCCAAGAAATGCACAGGGAGGTGGCCCGCTTCGATGGGCGGTGGGAGGCGGCCTTCTTCGGAGGGCGGTGTACCATGCGGGTTGCTCCTGGTACTTCTCTGATAGCAGAGTGGACCGTGGAGCAACCCCATGGTTGTTGTGGTCTGCTTCGGCAGACCTGCCGTCGGAGCGTCGTAGTTGAATGCGTAAGCGATCCTGCGACGCCCCATTGAGACGGGGGAAGGTTTTGTTGGGTTTTAGTGGGTAGTACTGGCTTCGCCGGTGAGTCCCACACTTCGTGCGTAAATGCATTTCCCAACGTTAAAAAAAAAAGCATGTCTGTGTTACTCCAAGTCTAAGTATATCTGTGTACCACATTTCATTCAAATCCGTCCAGCTATGTCAGTTCTAAAGACAAACATACATAGTATTTAGCTAATACTTTCTTAGATTTACGCGAATATTTGACATTTTAAATAAAACTATCGCGGATATCCGCGACAAAATCCGAAAAGATAGTTTTATTTAAAATAGTATTTAGCTCTTTTTAACGTCTCACTGCTGGACACGGGCCTCCCTTTAATACGAGGGGGATCAGGCCATTGTCCACCACGCTGGCCAAGTGGTGGACTGCACATGTTTGTTTTTTCGAAACTAGCCAGGTTCTCTCAGACATGCAGGTTTCCTTCACGATGTTTTCACAATGAAAATGATTCGCATATGGAAATATCAGAGATGCGAGACCCGGGATTTGAATCCACTTCACTCGGTTTCCCAAGCGGTTTTCCAAGCTAGTGGTAACACTAGGCTACCACTGCCTTCCATACATATGTACATACAAACTTTCGTATTGATAATAATATGCAATATCGCGAATATTGTATTTTACAATATATTTATTCGATCTGAGACAAATGTTACGTTTATGGTATTGGTACAAAGGTGAGGGTAAATCTCGGGCCTACCTGATGTTAAGTATGTACTAATGGCCTATAGGTCTGCAGTACTATCTAAGTTCTGAAAGGGAAGAGAGACTAAAGTTTAGAGGAGAGGAGTGTAGTGTCAAAGCTTCCATAGCTTTCACCTAACAAATGGTTCGTGCAAAACGTAGTGTGTGGGTACTCCTATTCACTTCGATGTTCTGTAAAGAGTATTTCAAAGGTAGAGCAGATATCAGCAAGATTCAATTTACAGCTATCATTTACCCTATTATTTCTCAATATGAGTATACGAATATAAAAGAAATCTTTATTTATTTTGAACCACGAAAAAACCATAGGTTTTGAAATATTTAAAAAAATCTTGTTTTGCGCAAAGAAAAGTTTCTGTTTTATTTATAACCTAAATTAGAATGGCAAAGTTTATTAACTTTTATATTTAAGCTTACTGTTACATATATATTATATTCTTATAATTTTTTCATTATTTTTTTGGAATACTTCAAAAGAGAACCTTTAATATTTTTTTTAAAAATTAATGCAATTTCACAGTGATTTCGAATGCCATTTATTTTTTTATTGCAAACAGCGTTTTGTTTTGGTAGTAAAATATTCCCGGGTGGGTAATAAAGTGTTTGGGCGTATTCAGGATCAGGTTCAGTACGTGCTCGCTGGCACGTCCTTCGCAAATCAGCAACTTGCCACTTCATCACTTTTTTGACGGACGTTTGACCTTTTTGTTTATTTTCAAATATACTAAAATATTCTAAATAGTTCTTAAAATCATTGTATTAATTAAAAGTATTTGATTTGTATATACGGGAGACAAAACATTGAGGTAATTATAACTAATTATGCTTCTTAACCGGGAAAATATCTGTATTACATAGAATTGGAGTCCAAGACCAAGAAGACCATGGCTCCAATTTTATGTAATACAGATATTTTCCCGGTTAATAACAAACGGAACAAAACAGAATGGAAAAGGTTGGTACAAGACCAAGACTCCAATGCATATAGTAGTTTTATTATGACATAATATTATCACTACAAAAATAATTAAAAAAAAAAAACAACTTAAATACAATATAATTTTTTTCAACTTTTCAATAAAAAAAACCTTTACTGATATAAATACTTTAAAAATAATTAATCAACCCTGGTTTTTCTTGAAATGTATGTACCTTAAGGAATTTTTTCGACGCCGTCTTTTAGATATAAATAAAATATTAAAATCTGTTCATAAATCACGAATATATCACGTAACAAACATAAAAACATACACAAATAAGTACTTCTCCTTTATAAACTCGGTGATGTGTTGTCAACGTAACAAGATATTTTTTTAATATAAAATTGTATATATAAACACTGAGCGTGACTTTTCATTATGATGACTGAAAAATATGTGAACGCTTCAAAACATGTGACGCGGTAGTTGTGGAAGAAAGATGCATAATGCAGCGATGCACGCGCGCCGCAGTGCGATGCCCGCAGTCGCGGCGTGATAAAAACTTTATAGCTGTGTCACCACTTTACGAAATTCTAAACACACAAACAGATTTCTAGACGCTGGTTTTTTTATATAATAAGTACATACTTTAATTACCTATACCAAACAATCTTAATCGTGGAAGTAAATAATGCCGAGGGCAGTTGTAGCCCAGTGGTAACGCGCTCGCTTGGGAAACCGAGTGAAGCAAGTTCAAATCCCGGGTCTCGCACCTCTGATATTTTCATGTGCGAATCATTTCCAATATGATTACCACTTGTTTTATCGGTGAAGGAAAACATCGTGAGGAAACCTGCATGTCTGAGAGAAACTAGCAAGTTTTCAAAAGACATGTGAAGTCCGCCAACCCGCACTTGGCCACCGTGGTGGACTATAGCCTGATCCCCGAGTATTAAAGGGTGGGTGCCCAGCAGTGGGACGTTAAAAAGGTCTGAATACAATACAAATAATACCGTTTATAGTGTACTCCAAATAACTGAAACGAATATAGTACCAGAAATCTCTTAATGTTGGGCTCCGACGTTCGCATTCAACACGAGAATGGCGGACCACTCTCTTATTTTACTCATGTAGAAATTGTGATTATACTTATGTCATGTTTTAAACTAAGCTTTATACATACGTAGAATTCGAAATTATATTTCGAATATTCGTAATGCTTTAATAAATTTAATTAACCTAGAAATTCAGAATAGGAAACAAAATAATAAACAATATATCTATGTAGACGAGTATGAGTATCTCTAATATAAATTAAAACTACCGCCAGTTTTTCATTTATAATTTCTTTATTTGCATGAATTATTATACAAATACACTTCCACGTTTGGTTTAAAACCGCACAACGGAATTTGAAATACATAGTTTTTATTAACAGAAAGAGCAATGAACCAAGACGGTTTGTGTACAAACTATCTGCATTATGGCGATATTTTGTCAAAAAAACTATTTTCAATCGCTTTCACGGCTAGAACTGTCTAAACTTTAAAGATACATCAAACCAATGTACTAGAAAATTGTAGGTCTTTAAAAGATTTACATAAAAGTCCTCGATAGCATGTATTCATTTTGATGACACGTTTGGCTCAGTTTGTAGTGACCCTACTTGCTGTGCCATCGGTCGCGGGTTCGAGTCCCGCTAGAGGCATTCATTTGTGTGATGAGCACGAATGTTTGTACCCCAGTCATGGGTGTTTATATTTATAATATGTTTGTATTTAAAAAAAATCCATAACACAAGCCGCGTAGCTTACTATGGAACTAGATGGCGCTGTGTGTTAATGTCCCAACATATTTATTTATTTATTTTCTAATATACAATTCCCACAATAACCATTTTCATCTATTGAAAACGTATCTAGGGATGCACCAGAGCGTAGCTAGAATAAGTCACTGAGTAGTATTATTTTTAAATATAGGCACAATCACCTCCATCGTTCAGCGTTCTTTTCAACACATTCGGAGCATTTATTTTCCATTCTGGTAGTGGATTTCAGCAGAATAAATTAATTAAGGTTTGTTTAAACGTTGCCACATGATACTTAGATTAACATATTTAACCATGTTTGAGAAGGAGATTAAAATGAGGGCGTGCTTATATATTTCCATCAATATTATATATATATACGCAACTGTTTGTTGTCTTGTTGTCCTAACGTCAGTATGAGTACGTATAGATGCGCAATCGACTCTTTTTTAACGTCTTACTGCTGGTCACGGGCCTCCCATCAATACGAATCAAGCCATAGTCCACCATGCCAAGTGCGGGATGGCGGACTTTGCATGTGTTTCGAACATACAAGCATTTCAGACATGCAGGTTTCCTCACGATGTTTTCCTTCACCGTAAGACAAGTAGTAATCATATTAGAAATGATTTACACATAAAAATATCAGAGGCGCGATAATCGGGATTTGAACCGGCTTCACTCGGTTACGCAAGCGAGCGTGTTACCACTGGGCTACCACTGTATGAGCATACTAACTTAATTGTTGTATTTTGTTATGGTCTAATAATAGAACAACAATAAACCAGTAGTAGTGTCCCACTGTTGAGATACTAGGCTAAGTGTACTACGCTGGCCAAGAGCAGGTCATGACTTCTCATGTCAAAACTAGCTATGGTCTCTTAGACCAGCTTGGTTTCCGCACGGCATTTTCTTACACCATAAGGCAATTATATTGAAAATACAACATGATAATATCCTATGGGAAAACCTATACTCCAGGATAATGATTACTTTTTAATTAAAAAGATACACTGATCTGGAAATTACTTTTACACGTGATATTTACCTATAAGATATTCATATCCTAAAATATTGTCGGCTGGCACCGACTTCGAAAATATCTGATTAGGTATCTATTCTAAATGAAAACCTCCGTTTAGTTATTTTTTACATTTTAGTACCTGGAAGTCTTTTTTTTTTAATTTTTATTTTTATATTTTTAGTGTAGACGTAAAAAGCAGGTGATTTGTAAGAAGAAAGTTTTTTAAGATATTCGAATAAGCAATTTATTTTAAAAATATATTTATTGTTGATTTTTTTAAAAACCGCTCGACCGATTTCGATAAAAAATTTATGGGACCTGGGAAGTAAGTGTTTCATAAACAAAAAAAATCCAAATCGTTTCAGGCGTCTTCGAGTAATCGGTAAAAATACATAAAAAAACCTCCTCCTTATTGGAAGTCGGTTAAAAAGGGTTACTTTTTTATTATTAGGATGAATTACGATTGAGTAATTTAAAAAAATAAACAAAACGCTGTGTGGTATACTCATTTATCAATACGTAAATCAAATGTAATGCGGGAGTATCGCAAGCGACGGCTCCCGGCTGTCGGCAGTTGTTAATGAGACGGCAGATTGATAGCCAAATAATTACATGGACTTAAAACTTTTACATTGATGAATGCGTACATTTATAAACAAAAAGAACATTAGGCAGTGAATTTTAATGTGATTTGATGATACTGATTTCTTTTTAACTAAGAAAGTTTAACCGACTTTACAAATAAACGTATCTATAGTTTTATTTACTTTTATTATATTTATTCCCTCAGTAATGGTATTTATTTATATACATAATTTCAAACCAATATAATGCCAGAGGTGAGATGTGAACGCAACTTTTCTTATCTGTCCTGTCTGTTTGATTATTTGTAAAGTTTTCACGCCTAAGCGGCTGAACCAAACATGATCAATTTTGGCACATATAAAGGTAGGTTAGACATTGAGAATGAAAAGTATATATAAACCTTTTTTTGCAAAAATAAATTTTAGGGGGGGTCAAATGAGAGATGAAAGATGATACCATCTTTCATCTCCCATTTGACCCCCATAATATTATCCAATTATCTCTAAAGCTAGTGATATGAAAATTTATTTTTATGGTTTTGATAAAAAATAAAGCGTATTTCAGCGCCGAGGCTTGAGAGTGATATAAGATTTCTGTTATTTATCTATAATGAACCCGAGAGAAGTAAAAATACATCACTAGTTACATATACGAATAACCTGGTGGTAAAATTATGTGCTTGCCACATTTCTATCATAAATCTATGATTTCATTTTACTTTAAGTAATTAATCATGACATATATGTATGTATATAGAAATGAAATTCAAACTAGGTTAGCTTCTTCATATATTTGAACTATTTAGAAAAATCACATTCATTCTATTTAGAGGCTTCAGGCAAAATAAGTTAATTAAAGAGCGACCAACGAGGCAAACTTAAAATATACCGTTAGAAGCATCTCTAAAAATATACCCTTCCCTGAATTACTGATACCTTTACTATTTTTGGCGAAATGTCGAAACTCTCATATTTCTGCAAAATTTTACATGTTTTATTTTATTCATTGAACTAAAAGGTTAAAGTATGCGCCATTTGAAGCACTCTTAGAGAAAATTAATTAATTATTTATATCTTCTCGAATATTCGAAATTGTGGCAAAATGAAGAGTTTTAAAATATCAGCTTATTTCGCCCGATCACATGAAAAAAATATGTAGGTAAAAAGTAAAGTTTATTTAAATAGTCTTGATGTATTTTTATGATCTTGGTATATCAAACTCGTGTAATTAATGTTTTATTGAAGTTGGTGTTTATTTATACCATGGGCCAAAAAATATACCAAGTCTAGGATAACATAAAACTTCGAGATATGCCTTGTATATATTCTTACTAGCGGCTCACCCTCGATTCGCTTGGATTCGCCTCTAGGAATACAAAAAAAACATATCCCACGGGATCCATGCATTTTCCGGGATAAAAAGTAGCCTATGTATTATTTCAGACTATAATCTATCTCTGTGCCAAATTTAATTCAGATCTGTTCAGCTGTTCTGGCGTGAAAGATTAACAAACATCCATACTCACAAACTTTCACATTTATAATATTAGTATAGATGTCCTGTACTTTTGCAACATCGACTTATTTTTTTTATAATTGTCAGTAGACTGTCCGTGTGGAAGCTACCACCGAGTTGAAAGCAGTTTTGCTGAGAAGTGCCGGCGAGAAACTCAACAGTCGCTCTTTTGCAATATAATGAGTTACAGTTTTTAATAACAATTTACTGTATTACAGACAATCCATGACTAGTCACTGGGGATACCGACATATCTCGCTTTTTCAACAAAAGCGCGGGTAAAATTAGCACCCTTTTTACTTTTTTTCTTAAATACATTATTATCATCAAATAATGCTCAAACCATTCGTGAATTCGTACCTTTAAGAATTTCATGTGCGTCTTTTAACACGATTAACACTTACTACTACGTTGAAGCAAAAGCATCTTAGAGAAATTTGCATTCTGCATATTTAAGAGAACCTAACTGGTTCTCAAAAGACCTCTTAAACTCTCCCAAGATCAAAATCTTCAACTCGCATTACCATATATTATTATTTTCTGTTAAGTTCATCACACTACTATTATAAATGAAAAAGTTTTTATGTTTACGTATGTATATATTTGTTACTCTTTCACGCTAAAATAGCTGGATGTATTTGGATGAAATTGAATATACAGAATACGTATAGAAGATTCCTTAGATCTTTTCTTTAACGTTGAGAAATGCATTAATGCATACCACGTGCATACGTACATATTATGATTATGGCTCACGGGACATTAAAGCTAGTACTACCCACTAAAACCCAATGAAACCTCCCCCAGCTGAATCTGCATCTGCTGGTCATCGCAAGATCACTTATTCAACAACGACGCCCGGCTGGTTTGCCGAGGCAGACCGTAACACCCAGACCAGGACTACTCTGCTATCAGAGAAATACCAGGAACATTCCGCATGATACACTGCCTACCGAGGTGGGCGGCCTCCCACTGTATCTCTGGGCTTTACGCCCGGCTGGATTGCCGAACACTACTGAGAACCATGACAAGGTGACATGCTTGAATGAATATATGCACAAAGATGATTATATGCATGTATCCATGCTATTATTATAAATGTGAATGTGTTTTGGCTAGTCCTTCTTTCACGTCGAAACAGAGTGACGGATTGGCGTGATTTTTTGTGTGGAGATAGTTGGAAGGCTGGAGATAGAGAAGAGCTTGGAGAGTGACACAGGTACTTTTTACCACGGGAGAATAACTAATTCCCACAGAAAACACGTTATAATACAATCCAAAAAAATATTCATGATCAGAATTACTTGAAACTTGGTATTAATGCTCTTTAATAAAATTAAATAAACACGTGTTTTAGCATTTTTCGAAAATCATCCTAAGGGGTAAATAGGGGATGAAAGTTTGTATGAAACTTGTTTCGGTTTCTGCTAGTATATATATATATATACTAGCAAAACATACACACGAAGCCAAACGTGTCGTCAAAATAGATTAACATCAACTCAATCACAAGATGCAATACACAAGTTATATAATATCACATTTGACTGCAAGACTCGTGATACGTATGGACACAATAGTCGGAATATCCTAACAGCAATATGATTTTGAACAATAGGAGGTTGATAATGTAGGATACCTTGAGTTAGATTTAGATTATATACGTATATTGGGCCTAAGGAACTAGAAATAGCTATTATAGTACAATACTATCTCCAAAAACAGGTTTATTAAATCTCGTCTAAGCGAAATCGTACTAATATGACGCTCAGTTGGTAAAGAATTAAATAGTTATACGATGTTTGCGAGATTGTTGATTCGATTCTTTTTTAAAAGTATTTTTGCATAGACTTTAGAAGCTTATTTCAAATAATACTCTTACTGGTATATGGCTTTAAAATTTTATGTTCACTGATAATATTATTATGATTTAAAACGGGATATTTACCATGTTTAGCACTTTAGAGAGTTTTCGACATATAGATTCTATGTCACTTCGACAAAAAAAAACTACGTTATTTTTAACCGACTTTCAAAAACGAGGAGGTTCTCAATTCATCAGAATCTTTTTTTTATATATATATGTTCGCCGATTACTCGAAGGCGCCTGAACCGACTTCGAAAATATCTGATTAGGTATCTATTCTAAATGAAAACCCCCGTTTAGTTATTTTTTACATTTTAGTGCCTGGAAGTCGGTTTTATTTTTATTTTAAAAGTTTTTATCCAATTTATAATAATAAATTCTTACCCATACTTTATGTACATAATAAACTGCGCGGATACTCTGCTCCTGAGGGGCGTAGCTTAATGTTACTTAGCTTAAAGCTTTCCTTCGTATAAAAATAAGAAGCGTTCAAACAAACAATCTCTCCAGGCTAATTACTAGGATATCAGCAAAATAAAGGTAGTTAAATCAATAATGCTACGTGCAATAATTAGAACTGGAGTAAACATATTAAACTATGTTACAGTTATGTTTGAACTTGTAAGTATTTCAAGGCTTCTAGACTTTCCTACAACATGATACTGAGTATATTATCAAAGTTTCCCTTCTTGAGTTTCGCTTATCTGCTATAAACTGTATAAGATATGGTATATATTGTAACACTAAGTGAAACTTGACGTGATATTTCATGCATGGTTATAAGCTTTTATGGTCAGTTTTATAGGTTTTTATTTTTATTATGTAAAAAGCGATATCTATACTAATATTATGAAGAGGCAGAGTTTGTTTGTTTGTTTATTTGTTTGTTTGTTTAGACGCGCTAAAATCAGGAAGTACTAATCCGATTTGAAAAATTCTTTTGCCTTAGCCCGTTTAAGGCGGCTATAAATTCCGAAAAATGTAAAAATGTACGGTTCTCACTGTATTTTGATACTATTGCAAACTCACGACAAATATTAAACTGTATCCGAAGAAGTAAAAGAGTGAGAATGACAGAAGAGTGAGAATAGAGTACGATGTATCATCTCTACGTACTCTGGACGGCATATAGTGTAAAAGTAAGTATTTTATGTACTTAGCGCACCTCTAAACTTATAATATTCAACTAATATTCGTTGTTCTACGGAACCAAATAAGATTTGAGAAAAGTGTCATCAAACGTCACGAAAAGCTCTAACGCGACATAGAGCTTATTTTTCTTGTTTAATGAAGAAAAACAAGTATTTTCCACGTAAACAGTTAAACTAAGTTATTCTTAAAACTGTTATTAGCTTTAAAACTAAGCGAGCTTTTATAAAATTAAAAACAACGGGAATTCTCTGAGCTGTTAACGTTTTATGTCTTTTTCATGTTCGAGCGAAGTGAACAGTTTTAAATACTCTTATAAAATACCATTAGCCGATAAATTATTATGAAAGCTCTTATGATTTTATGTTACAGCAATTAAGTTGCAGTGCTAGTTTCTAGGTATATAATTATAATATATAAATAATATGTTGGGACATTAATACACAACACCATCTAGTTCCATGGTAAGCTACGAGGCCTGTGTTATGGATACCAGATAGTTGATACACTACACATATGTATGTATATAACTTTAAATACATACATTTTATTATTGTGCAGTAGTCCTCCTATATAAACTAGTAAACCGATTTTAATATATTTTTAATATCATATTGGGAACAAAAATTAAAACTACATTTCATTTTCCAAACATACAGCTTGAGTTCGTAGATAATATCTATTACTTTGCCTTTAATATAAAAAATTACAAGTGCCTTTCAGACCCTCAATAATAATTTATTTTAAGTTTTAGGTTAGCGTAAGAGTATATTTAAGCTACGATTTATTAAAATAATAACGTCCGCCCTACCGATATTGACCACGGTGGTCAATCTACTTCTACCTCTACTACCCTCCATTGGGAAAGAAAATTCGACGCGACCCGTAAGAGATCAGACGATAGACCGTCGGCTTTACCTGCTCTCCCAGGCACCGATGTTTATAAAACATGGCCAACTTTCCAAATCTTGGCTGTTATTGAGAATTTTTAACTGATAAACTCAATAACTAAATTTGGTCTGATCCAGGACTTGAACCTAGAATCTCCGGATGTGCAGCGAAAACAGTACATTCTAGCCACTACACCACCAAGGCTGTTATATTTACTACTACTAAAAATATACGGGTTGAATCTTATTAAAAACCTTTGCGTTGCTATAGAGACAGTTTGAAATTCCCTCCGGGCAGGAAATAGAGGTATTATTAAATGTTCCCGAGTTATTGCGGCTCCAGACATCAGAGAGGTTTATGCGAGCGTAATCAAAACGTACAGCAAAATATTATATTTTGAATCCCCTTATTTTCTTTTGGTATTAGATATATATTTTATGATTTTCAACTATTATTAAAAGGGATATTCTGTTTGGAGATCTTTAAGATATCTTTCTAATTAAATAGCATTTTTTTCTGTAGCTTTAAAATTTTTCTTTTCTTTTTGCTAATTACTGTGTACTGACGAATTTGTTTGTAAGTTTGATGCGCTAATTTTTGGATTTACTGATTCAATTTAACTGATGCGAGTCTTGTTTTGAAATCTGTTCTTTTTAAAATTTTTAGTTTTCCATTTTTAGTGTAGACATAGTAACAAAGTAAGAAGAAAGTATTTTAATAAAATATTCGCTTAAGCCAATAACAACAAACAAACTAAAAGTCGTTTGTATTAGTAACACTAAAAAATCAGATTCTAAAATCCAACTCTAACATATTGGGTTTGTCAAATCAAATAAAATAAGCCCAAACTGAAAAACTATTAGCTGTTGAAGAGTTCCAGTATCCAACTTCTGGCCTTACCACACCAGCTCGACGAGACCGAATCACTGTACTATCAACGGAAATACAAACACTTGCAAATTTTCAAGTCTATATGACAATTAGAAGATTAAATTTTTCTTTAGCTATTTTTACCATTTTATACCCTTAAGGCTTTTTACAAATTTAAATGAGACCAATATGAAAGTATACAATTTTAAACAAAACAAAAATTGTCCAAATCGGTTAATAAATGACGAAGTTCTGAGGTAACAAACATAAAAACATACAGTTGAATTGAGAGTCTCCTCCTATTTGAAGAAGTTGATAAACAGAAATCTTTACAATTTCTATACGACGTCAACAAATAAATTATATTATTATATAAAATCAAAATAAAACACCGCTTTTCACTTTCCATCTAATTATGCGCGTCGAGGCTCTGTCACATTTTCAAATTAGCAAAATAAATGTTTTCTGAAACCAATATTGCTACGTAATTGCGAATTTGAAACGTCTTCACGTCGATATAACCTACCTCGTATACCAAGCTTAAAGATAATTATAAAGATTGTTGTTCCTCGACAGGGATAGCTAATATGAGGTTACTGTGAGTAGAAAGAGACGAAAAACTTTCAAAAAGAAAGGCTAATTCATAGATATATGGACTGAGCAATACTATCACGAAATTGACCACTATTTAGAAAGAGAGAACGCGAACGTGCGGCCAATAACCTGTCTTTTGTTACACTTTGAATTTATAAATGGAATGTAAAAAATATAAGCTTATTGAAAATTATATTATAATGGAATGTAAAACGGTTATAACGGGTAAAATATCTGTCTTAGCAAATCCTATTTCAATGAATACAGAAAACTTCTGGCCGCTCATTCGTTTTGTCTCTGTCGCGCCTTTCAGCCATTTTCAGCTGACAGCTGGCAAAGAAACGATCAGTCCAATCTCTATATTTATGGGTATGTTACTAAAACATTTTCTTTCTATAATGTTCTTTGTTTTATGCTCACTAGTGTACATCCAGTGGTCAAAATTAGACCATAATATAATCAATGTTGAAAATTTGAGGAAAACATATATGAATAAAATGTACCTTTTCATATAAATAAAATCTGTTTCCAAAAATTTTAATAACAGTTTTGCTCGTCAACAGTTACCAAACAAAAAAAAAGAAAATCGGTTAACAAACAGAAGAGAAAAGGTAATGAACTGTTTTATCTATTTATTTATAGACTAGCGACTCACTCTTGCTTCGCTCGGGTTCGTCCCTAGGTTGCTTCTCCATGCAAACTTTTATCCCAATTTTCACCCCCTTTCACCCTCTAATATTTGCATGTGCGAATAATTTCTAACATGATTACCACTTGCTCTACGGTAAAGGAAAACATCGTGAGGAAACCTGCATGTCTGAGAGAACATAGCAAGTTTTCGAAAGATAGGGAAGTCCGCCAACCCGCACTTGGCCAGCGTGGTGGACTATGGCCTGATCCCCCACGTATTGAAGGGAAGCCCGTGCCCAGCAGTGGGAATAATAATAATAATAAATATAATAATATGGGATGATTTTCGGGATAAAACTATCCTACGTCCTACGTCCAAGGTCTCAAACTTTCTTCTTACAACAAAAAAACAAATAAACAAACAAACAGACAAAAGAAAAATCTTTCCTCTTTTTAATATTAGTATAGGGTATAGATTACAAACGAGCTTTTCTCATGGCTCCACTTATGTGATATCAATATCGATAAAAAGTAGCTAATCTCTATCCCAAACTTTACTAAAACCCGTTAACCTTTAAAAAAGTAACAAAAACACTACCTCATACACACTAAATTTTATATTTATAATATTAGTACAACTAATACAATTCACAATAGATCCACATAATGACCATAGCCTCGTCCTTACACGTGAGTTACTGAGACATGGTTTGTTAGACACTATTATACTAGAATGGACGGCACCCACCAATTGTTACACACGCTCGTTGTAGGACCACTGTATGGAGTAACTTGATCAAATAGATATCACAATCACTGTACTGCCTTAGACTACTGTTTGTGATGTTTAAATAAAACATTATTGTAGACTACGTTTGCCTCTATGAGGGTGGCATGTTCAAATTGTAAACAAACGTTTAATAAAATAGTGATTATAAGCAATTATTGCGGAGTGCGTACCGCAGTTTTGGATACCGTCTAGAGAAAACATGGGGTTTTTTAATCTATACATATAATAAAATTCTAACTAATTCGAATCTGTGCATTAAATATTTTTTGGAACATTATTACCGATACAGAGGCCGAATCTATAGTTTTTAGAATTTTTGTCTGTCTGTCTGTGTCTGTCTGTCTGTCTGTCTGTCTGTTATCGCATCACGAGAAAACCACTAGACAGACTTTGATGAAAATTGGTATGATGATAGCTGGTTATCCGGGTCAACATATAGGATAGTTTTTACCGCGGGAAAAAATCTCATTTCTCAGAAAAAATACAAAAACTGCATTGTAAGAGTAGACTAATATGTAAACCTAAGAATTTGGTTTTTGGTCATCTGAACACGGGCGGACCCGCGGGCAATGCTAGTCACTTAATAAACCCGATAAAGGTAAATTAACTCCCCTATCTTTAAACTAAGTAAGAAGATTAAACTTTTAACTCAAAAAATCCATATTATATGTAAGGTATGAATGAGTTAAGGAGAAACTTATATACAAAGCCATAGTCCACCACGCTGGCCAAGTGCAGGTTGGCGGACTTCACATATCTTTCAAAAACTAGATAAGTTCTCTCAGACACGCATATAGGTAATCATTTTGGACATGTTTCGCACATGAAATATCTGAGGTACGAGATTTGAACCCTCTTCAGTTGGTTCCTGAAGCGAGCGCGTTACCACTGAACTACCACTGTCTTACATTTCGCATTACAACATTAGTAAGGACTTTCGCCGAGAACTGGAGAACTAGATGCCCTTAAATATCCCGACACTTTCAATATAGAGGGCATCATTACAGCAGTTCTCACGTGCGATAGCATTCTTTGGCTCGACTCCGAACAAAAGTGCCAGCTATTTGGCACTCAACCAACTGCATTGAAATCGAATGTATTCCTCGATAGCGCCGTAATGAAGTGATGTTTAAGCTTTTACAGAGTTATATTCAAATGAGGTGCCAAAATACTGAACATAGATTTGACCGACTTTAAAAGAGAAAGGTTTAGTTTATACGTATTTTGCTTGTTTGTTACGCAACATTTTAGTTGTGATTTTTAAAATTTTTAATGAATAAATCTGTATACGTCATAGTTTCTTCCAACTTTAAGAAAATTCATTCTTAAGGGTGCAATAATTACTGTTAAGTTCCATTGACATCGATGTATGTACCTTTTTTAGTAAAAATTCAATATTTGGTTGAATAAGACTTTTTTTATAAAATATAGAAAAAGAATACATTAGAATAGAATAAAAATTTATTTGTGACACACACAGCAGTGTTCTAGGCACGAAAAATATAAAACCTTCATAGATGAATAACAACACATACACAGACAGACGAAAATTCTAAAAACTATAGATTCGGCCTCTGTATCGATAATTATAATGACTATTTCAATAAGATTTTCCAAAAAATATTTAATGTACAGATTTAACCCTGAATTTTATTAAATGTACAAATTAGACAGTTTACTTACTATTAAATAGTTCCCGTGGGGTATGTGACTTAAAATTACTGAAAGACCGCGGGATGTAATTGCTGCTTCAGCGAAGCGAACAAGTCGTTAAATTTCATAATTTTCAGTTAATAATATTTACGTGAATCGTTTAATTAACACTGTAAAGGTGTAAGTAATTTTAATTATATAATTCAATTTCCATCCAGAATCTATACTTAATATTATAAATATGAAAGTGTGTTTGTTTGTTTGTTCGTCCTTTGTTCACGTCGAAGCAGAGTGACGGATCGGCGTAATTTTTGAGTGAAGATAGTTGGAGGGCTGGAGAGTGGCATAGGCTACTTTTTACCGCGGGATATTATTATCTTATTCCCACGAGAAAAAACGTTGTAATACAACCCACAACAACTCATCATACCTATGTATATATAAAATACATAGTCTATCTATTCTATTTTAACCGTTAAAACGTACATAGCGACGATCCCGAGCGAAGCGAAGGTGAGCCGCTAGTTATATTGTAAAAATTTTTACTGAGCATCATAACTCCAAAAGTAATGTAGAACAAAAATGTTTTAAACTTATTTGTTTTGTTTTAAATAAATATAATATAATTTACAATATTTTTTTTACTTTATAATAGTGTAAAGGCGATCATAAATCACGTACCTAAAATAGAAAAAACGGAAATTGAGCAGTAGAATATTCTTTCTAAATCAAATAATCACAAACCATTATTATAAAAACGAAAGAAACCCTCTCAATATTCTGATAACAAATGTTAAGACAGATACTAGCTGTACTTATTTCGATATATGAAACAAAAATATATTTCACCAGCACAAGACATTTCCACTGTACTGAATTCGAAACACAAAACTATTGCCATTATATGATAATATTACTAACAAAGTAGTTCTATTTTGTTCACATTATGAAGACTAGGTATACTGTAACATTTCGTGTGGGCGTCGTATGAACTGCGGTTATCATTTTATTTTGCTAGTAACAAAAGACCTAAACTATTTGTTGGACACCTCTCCGTAGCGGTGGAATCACGGCGCATTGTCCAACTTGATTTATATAGCTGTGCCATAGCCTATCTAACCTAGGCGGTGAGGGAATTTACAAAACTAGACAAAGTATTTTAAATACAACTATATTTTTTGCATTTTTTGGAGAATTTATATTAATTTTTTGTTCCCGTTTCAAATGCTCTATAGCAGCCATCAGTAGACATGGTCAGGTGGTGGTCACAGCGAGAGTCGAAAAAAAATATTGAAAATGTCAAAAATGCGAGAAAATCTAAAAATGTATTATATAAAGTAATTGAATTGCCATTCTTTTAAATTTCATATGATGAATCTATCTAGGTATAAATTATCCATTAAAATATGAAAATTAGTTTAAAATTCGTGACACGAAATATTTGTTGAATTAAATGCACTCTTGTTAATTAATTAAAGCCATGGAGTATAATTATAATATATATATATATATATATATATATATATATATATATATATATATATATATATATACTAGTGTATAGTATTATAATGTGATCTGTGATAATACGTATTTAAGGGAACAATATTTCTTTATCTATCTATTTGTACCCGTTAATCTCTGGATCAGATAAACTGGCTTACTGGTGAATAGAAGAATCGTTTTTATCGATAACGAATGCAAATCAAGTCTTAGACAACATGTATGTTATAGATATATTAAATTATATAATAAAAAGGAAAAAATTCGAGACAGACAGATTGAAGTTACTATTTTTTCACTCCTTTTTTATCTAATATTTTTATATCATTACAACTAATACAATTAGTATGAGTTACATAATGGCAATGAAATATAAAAATTTTTATTTTAAGATAGTTACAAAAAGTACATAGTTACCAAGCCATTCACAAATCTTATATATATTTAGGATGAAGAAGCTGTTTGTTTTATATAAGCTGTGGCTTAATGTGATATTCTCACACTAGGTAGTTGTATAGTACTGTATAGTATGGCGGTAGTTTGTTATTTTATTCATAGTATTGTTACTGTGTTGTATGAATCCTAGCTGAATAAATTTTATAACCTGTTTGATCTTTTCACGAAAATGTTTTATAACAGAACCTATTCTAAGTCTGCCCGAAAACGTTTTATGTGAGCCTTCTCGTTTCAATGTATACATTTTTAAAGGTATTCAGTGTTATATTTTCTTGAATCACTTTCTTTATATAGATACGTGGCTTATAGCTCTAATTATTATCTCGCTAGTGTATAATATGTAATACTTACCCTAATATGTTACTCCGTCATAGGTATATGTATCTTTCTGTATACTTAATTACATATAAATTTATCATTTATTACAGAGTGTAGTAACAAACATACACACATAGCTAACAGCTCACCCTTATCCACATAAATTTACGAATAAACCAGAGACATAGCATATATATTAGCTTCATACAAGAATCAAACCGGTACCAACCTAGTTCTAGGTACAACCAGCCTCTAAACCTAGACAGATAACGTATACTCATCTATAATTCACACGAGCGCGAAGGTATATAACTCTGTGGGTTCGATGGTGCAAAGCACTGGAGCGTACCAAGTCGCTGGCTGGCAGCCAGGTCGCAAACACGTGTGGTGTCGGCGTTATTTGCCTCCACTTCACGGGAAAAAGCCTAGTATGGAAGCGAAACTAATTTTGAATGACGAGTTTTTCATTAGGTCACCTTTATGCTCATAGAAGTTTAAATAGGAACATTTTTCTGTTCTCAGCACACTCACCTGTTCGTGATAATTAATTCGCATATTGACGTAACAAAGCATTTAAATGAATTAAATAATTAATATATAATCATTTAGTATAAATACAATATTTTATAGAACTTTTCAAAGAGGAAAACGGTATATATTCCTATAACAGCCACTCTATGTGCCGTGTCAAATAGAGGGCATAGGATATATTTGGCTAATATATTCAAAATATTTTATTCAGCATTAAATTATTACAATTTTTTACTGAGTGTGTAGCACCAACCAGTTCAGAAACAAAAAGCCTCAGTTCTGAAAAGAAATGTCAAAAAAGGCGTGGAATCTATCTCTTTACAAGTATCACATTATTGTATCGACCTGTTAATGAAGAAAACACCAACAAATGTTTTTTTTCCCTATTAATATTATTAAGGATTTTATGTATGGATATATATATATATATATATATATATATATATATATATATATATATATATATATATATATATATATATACCGTATATCAACATGTAAGTCCACATTTTCATGGGTATATTAAATGCACTTCCCAACGTTAAAAAAAAACGTTCCAGGATAGAAAGTTTCGAATCTATTAGATCTGTGGAAATTGTTCATACCCATTTGCCGTCTAGAAAAGAGCTGAATATAGCCTGCAAACGTCAGATACGGATTTTCTTGATTTATAGCTAAAAACATGCGATCAAGCCATTGTTCAAATAAAAAAGATAAATAAAAACATTATCGGTCAGTTCATCTGTTTGGACGCTACGATGCCACAAACAGATGCACACGTTAAACTCATAACTCCCCTCTTTCTACGTCGAGGTTTAAAAAATTGTTATGGATATTCCCTTATATTAGTGAAACTATCTATATTTTTAATGATTAGATCTTTATTCTTTTTTTACTGAACTTTGATCTACATTTACAGCCTAATAATTGATTATAGGGATGTATTCTTCAGATATAACAAAGGTACATGCCCGCGTAATAGGGAAGTGCGGCGGAGCGCGCGCTGGCTTCAGGCCAGATTCAAAACACGTATGCCCTGGCTTAGCCTCGAAACCGACTCTATATGAGGTTGACGACTATTTTTATTGAGTATTTTTGCCTGTTGTCGGATTTCCTGAGATTTCACTACATATTTCATTTTCTGCATGACAAAGTTATGTTTTATCGTAGTTTTAGTTTTTTTTCACTCGTTGCGGTAAAGTTGTTAAGAATGTTTCTTAGAAATTAAGCTATTCACGTAAAAATTGATCTTGTTTCTTGATATTTTGGTAAATTACCCGTATTTGAATAAACACCAATTGTTTGGTATTTTACACACTTCATTCAATTGTTTTTTTTTTCATTCACTTGAATTCTTCGTTCAATTGTTGAAGACTCAAGCCGCTTTCGAATATAAACTTTTTCACCGATTTTGAAAGGACGTATACAATTTTGTTGTTTATTTTTTGTGTATGCTATACGATATCTTCATGAATCCTGAACCGATTGTCAAATTGTCGTTTTAATATATAGGTTATAATCCTATACTGCCCTCCCGAACCTAAAGTGCAGTAACAGCAAAAACACGAATTCGAGAAAAACGCGCCTAAAGTTTAGAATCCATAAAAATATATCAAAAAGAGACTTTTCGATAAAACCTTGAATGGAAAGTGAAAGAATATGTACCAAACTAAAATACTAAACATTGTTACGTTAGTTTTTTTATAAAAAACTATAATTATGGCAATTTTAATTTTTTTGCCCCTATTACTACACACACTTTATTTGTATAATCTTTTCAAAAACTGTTTTAAATGCAGTAAATCCTGTTATTACTGCATTTTAGACATTTCTTCCATGATCGTTACTAACTAAAGTGCAGTAATATTATGAAAATACTGCTATTTAATCTGTTTTTTTGAACAAAACACTGATATTCCACACTTATAGTAATATAAAATTACCTTTAATTTTGATAAAAATATGTAATTTCTTAAACAAAACTGGACATGCGTTTATGACTATGCTATTAAAACTATTTATCAAAACATTGTACATTATAATGTAATAGTGTAAATTGTTTTATATGCCTAACAATATAACAATCTTTACAAGATGTTGATAATCTTAACTAGTTAATCCACCATAAAACTATATCACATGTATTTCTCATGCATGGATCAATAAAATTTACATAAAATCTTTCTTCTGAACATAACTAATTACTAAATGAGTATTCTTGTCTTACAAAAATAATAGTCTGAAAAGATTATGGAAGGGAGAACTAAGGAGAATTAACTTATATGGGAAACAGGTTGAAAAAGTGTCCAGTAGTGAGCAGCAAATTATAGCTCAGAAACTCACCGTTAAGCCTAGTTCGCATTGAGCTAGTATTTTAGTCTAGTAGCGAGTAATTTAGTAACTAAACGTGTCTGAACACTAAAAATTTAGTCGATTAGTTTAGTAAGTAATTTAGTCGAGTCAATCCATTTTATTCTATTTTTTTGGGCGAGTAGCAGCCCCCACCACGCGTCCGAGCTCACTGGTTCACCGGCTAAACAAGTACGAACCTGTCGAATTAGTCGAGTTCATTAGTTGCCGCCATAACATTCATTAACAGAAAATTTACACAACTTTCGGACATTCTCAAACTATCGAAGTATTCTTTGGGATCTTCCAATGCTAATTCCTTCAGAAGACAATTAGTAGCTCCTAGTTTATCTCGTCTTTCGATCCATTTTCTTACCCATAGCTTCTTTTTATTAATCACACAAATTTCCTCATCAACCTCTTCTAAAATAGCCGTTACGATCAGCTTAATCAGTTTATTTACTTTATTGCGTTGTAGGCTATTCATCTTGCAGAACACCACTCACTTGTAAACTGTACTCGACCAAAGTGCGAACGATTTTTGGTGAGTAGCGAGTAATTTAGCTACTAAATTACTCGCTACTAGACTAAAATACTAGCTTAATGCGAACTAGGCTTTACAGCACTAGCGTAGCAAGTAGATGTGATGTGAAGTTAGTAGTTTTTAACGGAGTGAAGTGTGCTGAATTATTATTACTTGAAAATAATATATAATTATATTGCTGTTTGCCTATGCTAGAACTATTTTGAAAAGTGCGCCACAGCAAAGCGGAAATCTTTCTTTCCTTGTTTAATTCACCTTCTTACTTTTATGACGCTATGTTTTAAACTAGCGACTCACCCTCGCCTCACTCGGGTTCGTCCCTGGATACTTTTTTTTTGAGCGGAACACTAATTTTTTTTTTTAAATAAAAGTAGCCTATATTACTCCCTATAACATCAGTTACCTTCCACTGAAAGTCCGTCAAAATCAGTCCAACCGTTTCAGAGATTATTCGGAACAAACAGACAGACAAAAAATTTTAAAAATGTGTTTTTCTTATGAGTACCGTTTATAATTTCATATGCATTTAGTAAAAAGGTTTATTTTGACATAACAAACAAACACTACAATTTTATTTATCTGTATAGATGTATAGATTCATATACTTGTTTTCTGTGGCGCCACCAATTTCATGCTTGTCAGCGGTCACTTTTTATACTAGAAATAGTTCGCCTTAGTTCTACTCTCCATATCTCTTTGGTACAGCATGGCACGTCAAGTCAGCCTTAAGCCACAGATTAAGGAGACTGCCTCAAACCGCGATATTGCCTGTCCTGTGTTTTAATATTTTAATAATTTTACCTATTAAAACGCAGTATTAGGGAATAGTATTTGACTTTAAGTATTTTAGGTAGTATGAATTGGATGAAGCAAACTAACTAATATGCAGTAAAATTTATAAATATTGTAAACTAAATGGTCTTTTACAAGCAATTACAAAACATCCTACAAGTTAAACTGCAGTAAAGTTATTAAATACTGCATGTCTTTTAGTTTTTCACAAGAAATTTCAAAATCCCCCACAAGTTAATGTGCAGTATGGAATGTTAATACTGCACTTTAATTAGGAATATAAATAAAAAATATTTTTTCTTAACCTTTGCAGTATAATCAATTTGTATAGAGTCGAATAATACTGCATTTTAATAAGTTTTTTCTTGAATCTCCTAGAACAAACTACTATTTTAAGTGCCACAAAATATGATAAAACACTGCAGTTTAGTTAGGAAACAGAGAAAAATCTTGTGCAGTATTAATTGTACTGCGGTTTAGCTGGTAAACATGGAAAATTTTAACAGATTTGTGATATTTTTGCTGTTACACCTTCCGAAAAAACATTAAAATAAAATACTTTTATTAGCGCTACAGAAAAAAGAATTAATTTGACTGATAGCTACTAAAATGGGGATTTAGAATATATATTTAACTCAAAACCGACCAAAATGTCTATTACTGCACTTTAGGCTCAGGTGGGCAGTATAGAAATTTCATATAATTAAAAAATAATTCATCTCTAAGAGAACTTTAATGTGATCTTTAAATCGGTATTCCTACTTTTTTTACCCGACTGTGGCTAACCCTAAAGGAGAGTTATGTGTTTGACCTGTATGTATGTACATAAGTATGTCCGACCCTATGTTCCCTCGTAATTACTAAACGGCTTAACCGATTTTGGCTAGATACATCTCAATAAGGCGAGTTTCATAGGGTATATACATAGATATCATTAAAAATCGAAATGGTGGATTCTAGGCAGTAATTTCTGTCTTAAAATATTTTTTTTCGTCCGAATCAGTCGAGTGGGGTATATCAATATACAGGTTTTTAAAATGCGATTACAAGAATATATACAACTTATATGCTTAAGAGTAATTTAGGATAAGAAATTGTTAAATAAAACTAAAAATGTCTAACTGACCATAACTAAAAAGCTTTGAATAAAAAAATAATTTACAAAAATAAAAACCCCGACAGTGTAAAAAACGAACTAAAAGATGATTGATGTAGAAACATGGTATTCTTTTATATCATAGTAGTCCGTGTAACCATATTTTTGGGAAAATTAAGTAGATTTATAAAGTTTTTTTATGTATAAAACATACTTTGCTTCATTTAAATTGGTTTATCCAATTAGAGAGTTTGAACTCCAAATATTATATGCTCCCTTATATAGCAGGTTTCATACATAGTGGCAGGCTAACTACATAAAATGCACGCGGAAAAAATCATTGGCAACAACTAGTTCACGAACAGATCTACTTACCACGATTATTTAAATATGAAATATATATATATATATATATATATATATATATATATATATATATATATGTATATATATATATATATATACGTATATTTTATACTAATACTATTGATACCAGTTTTTTGTAAAATCACTATCTCTAGTTTTTTAACACGTAAGCTTTTATATTTAAACTACACTCCGGCTTGTTCAATTCACTGGCCTACATTTTGTTTGTATAAGATAACAAAAAGCTCTTTTCATTTTAAATAAATAACTGTTTCCTTTGCCGTCGGTAACGGTTGAGGGATCTTTTTTCACTATAAAATATAATAGCAGTTGAACAATGTATCAATAATAATAAGTTTTCAGGCTATAGTCCACCACGCTGGCCAATTGCGGGTTGGCGAACTTCACAATATGTCTTTCGAAAACTTGCTAGGTTCAACACGATGTTTTCCTTCATCGTAAAACAAGTGGTAATCATGTTAAAAAGGATTCGCACATGAGATTACAGAAGTGCGAGACCCGGAATTTGAACCCACTTTAATCGGTTTTCTAAGCGAACAGGTTACCACAAACACACCGAACAAGTTGAAGAGTTCTACTATCCACCTCCTAATCCTTCTCAACCGTAAGATCAGCTCGACGGTATCATAATAATAACTATAAAATGGCCACCCAACGCACATCGAGACAATAACTTTTATATGGATTGTTCCCTTTATAGATCCAGATGAAAAATCAGTCAGATAATAAATAAATCTAAATTTAGAAGCAACTCTGAACTTTCTAAGAGTGCTTTGATCTTTAAGAAATTTCAGGAATATACAGTAATATTACTATAGAATACAGTATTGAATGTCTGAATAAGTTTATAATTAAGGACACCCACGGACGGCGATGCGATGAAAGTCAAATACAATATCATTAAAACTGAGAGCGCGCTATCGATAGTTTGATTAGTTTTGTTGAATATCGAGTAATTTATGTATTATTGTTATAACTATGTACTGACTAACTCACAGATATAACTGTCTCGTTAGTTTAGGAGCTAGAGGTCCTGGGTTCGATTTTTAGTTCGGGCTAAGAATCGTTATTAAAGTCCCTTCACACCTATGTGGAAGTGTCATCCCATCGGAGTAAAAGGAATAAAGATTGCACATCGTGTTTGCGCGCATAATTTTGCACTATAATATCCACTGTACGGTTGGCTAGTTTCATTAAAGTTGAAAGCCGTGGCCGAAATCGGTAACACGTTTACTAGGTGATATGTACATATATAGGAATATATACGTATTACCGTGTTAGCCTGTTAGCATTAGTTAGAACACAGATCATATAGCTTTGTAGATATGTATATATTTTAGTATCTAGGAAATTATTAACATTATATATTTTAGTAGCGACTTATCGTCACTTCACTCGGGTGCGTCCATTTATTAACATTTACGAACATTCCATTCCTAGGTGGCTACCTACCAGCAGCTCTGACTGCCATGTCAATGAGGACCAGTGAGAAATAATTCTTGAGACTTTTAGTATAAATTACTATTCAAATAAAACAAGTACTTTAATATATTATATTCCTCCCTTAGGGGTGGAATTTTCAATTGCTTATATGAAGCAATCCTTACTAAAAATTTTCGATGCAAGACTCATAATTGATGATGATGTTCTCCTAGCCGATTCCGGCCAATCTTATTGAGACTAGCCAACTGCGCAGGAGATATTATAGTGCAGCGCGTGTGAGAGAGAGCGCAGACACAACGTGCACTCTCTATTCCTGGCACTCTCATACTCCGGTGGGACGACACGAGACACGACCGGTGAGAGTTAAGGCGCAGGACCGACGGCTTTACGTGCTCTCCGAGGCACGGGGGTGAAACAACTCATAATTAACAAATCTATCAAAGACAAAGAGATTGGAGACAAATAAACGTTTATATGTTTGATTGTTTCTTTATAACTCATTTATTGTTGCTTGAATTCGATACATGTACTCGCATTTTATAGACTATTCTTTTAGCTTATACCGTCTAAAATTTCCTTCAGCGACAAGGCCACCTGCTATGCATTACTTTTTTTTTGTATTTCTTGTGTGGTGTGCAACAAAGTTTCTATAATAAATATACTGAGACTTGTGTTATGGATACACGATACTTGATACACACATATATAACTTTAAATACATACATACATATTATAAATATAAACACCCATGACTGTAGTACTAAAATTTGTGCTGATCATCACACAAATGAATGCCCCCTAGCAGGACTCGAACCCGCGACCGCTGGCACAGCAAGTACTCACTCCAAACTGAGCCAAACGTGTCATCGTAATATTAATAATATTTTTGCACTAATATTGAAATTAGTAAATTGAAATATAAAAACAGTAGGTAGAAATGAAAGCGCGTATTGTTATAAGGCACATGGAGAAGACTGTTAGATTGCAGAGAACTCGCCTTTAATTACTCTCCTTGACTTTGTGAACGTACTGTGTGTGACTGTATGAAGAGTGTACGACGTGATTTACTTACTATGATCATAATTATACTATAGCGAGATATTTTGCGTGCCAATTTATACATACATATATACCTAGTTTATTGGTCGTAGGGTAGGTAACTCTTGTTTTAAATTTTTCTCATGGCTCAAGATAGTATTTTTTTTATTTCGCACAACTAGTCACAGACAGCATGTTTTTTAAAGAAGATTTTATTTTAAACTAGCGGCTCACCCTCGCTTCGCTTGAGTTTTTCTCTAGAAAAACAAAAACAAACCTATCTCACGGCAACTGTACATTTTTCCGAGATATGAAGTAGCCTATGTGCTATTCCAGACTATAATCTATCTCTGTGCCAAATTTCATCCAGGTCCGTTCAGCTGTTCTGGCGTGAAAGAGTAACAAACAACCATACTCACAAACTCACATTTATAATATTAATAATACGAATTTTGCTAATTACTAATAATGTTAATTTGATCATCACTATTATTTTCAATAGAAACTTATTAACAATGACTTCAATATTTTTCCTTATACATTATACTAAACACTTAATTACATGCCAAAAAATTACCCATTGTACCCAATGTTAATGACCTTACAATCGGGATCTGGGATTCCGAGGTTCGCTTTGTGTTAGCTGCCCAACCTCGCGTAGGATATCGTTGTTAACATCTATGATTATTCATCAAACGTTTTAGACACACACATATATATATATATATATATATATATATATATATATATATATATATATATATATATATATATGCGTTATGTTTCAATTATTATTAGTTTCACGTGGTAAGACACGCCAGCAGCTTTTGCTGTAGAATAATATGATTACTAACAATTGAATATATTTTGTTCTGTTGAAGTCATGAATAGTTGCAATTGCAAAATAATTGTATTACTTTGTTGGTAGACACTGCCTGTAATAACTATAATTTTCAAGACGTGACAAACTCGTGACCATATTTGTTGCAATGCAGTCAAAACATCGGGAACAACAATTAAAATAAAACCGTTAAAATAGTACTATTTATTAAATCAAATAGTTGAATGTAGAATTTAATAAAATAGAAATCAAATCATATACAAGCCTCGAATTTAATTTATTTTTTGGACGGCGGGCGGGCGGCAACGGCAGGGCGGGCGGCAACGGCAGGGCGGGCGGTGAGACGAGCTGCTAACTGAGTAGAGCTCAATTTGTATAACGAATGCGTGAAAAGCATAACTTTCATCTCATATTATAATTTGCTTATTATATTTTCTACATTTATTTAATCGTTGCGCCGGCTAAAAAGATCGTAGATTCGATGTTAGTGCAGAGTATTTATAACATTATTTAGTTTCTACTGCATTTTGCTCCTTCTGAATATATATGAGATTGTCTGAAAAGCATATTTAATATTTTTAGAGAATAGTACTTTAAGATATTCTATGTTTTTCCCCCTCGAACTAAGTGGTAAAACGTCAAAAAGTAGTAACTAAATGATTTTTTTTTGTATTTTTCGCGTTTATAACTAATATGCCTTTTGTATGCTTGATACGAGTTTCTTAAACTTCCACTCTAATTTCCGTTACATAAACAAGCGTATTTATTATTGAAAGATATATCACCCGAGGTATAGAGATAGTATAGCTGAATACAGACTTTTATTTTCTATAAACGATATGAGTAATAAAATAAATGGATAGTGGCTGAAATTGTGCTTTTCGCTTTTGGAGCTTTTATTTTTTGTGGCAAAAGTATTTTTTGTAAATCTATTTGGTCGCAGCTGTCGTTAAGTGTCTGTAGCATTTGTTTTAAATATTCTATCTATGTTTTAATATAAATCTATCCCACGGGGACTGTACATTTTTCTGGGATAAAAAGTAGCCTATGTGTTATTCTGATGTATAAGCCATATTATGTTAAAGTTTGATTAAAACCGTTCTGTAGTTTTTGCGTGAAGAGTAACAAACAGCCATCCATTCCAGACATCCATATCCATATCCTCACAAAATTTCGCATTTGTAATTTTTGTAGAATTTAGATATGTTTAAATTTTGCATAATACTCTTATGTTTTGAGATTATCAAATAATTTATACAAAACATACACAAGTATACTTATTATAATTAAAAATGATCTGTATCTTTATCAAAAATAATAATATCTATTATTTTAAAACAAACACTATGAGATTAACCATCCGCAACTTCTTAGGCGCCTAACTCCAAGAAAACGAACTTTCATGTCGTCTCTTACTTGTCCACTTTATACGATCTATTCCAAAAATTTTCCCTTAAATTTTACACATAATTTCTGCTTATAGGTAAAACTATTAGACAGTGTAACATTAAATGAATTTCAAAGTTTAAATTTCAATATTAAATATTATAAACTACCAAAAAAATACTTTCAAGATCATTTTTACAAGAAATTCAATGAATGCCAACAATAAAATTATCTAGATTTATAACTAATGCATGTAAAAATATCAATGAAAAAGGAGTAATTATGTTAAAACACAAGCAAAATAAACAAAAAAGTACATGAAAGCTAAACCACGAGATAACTCAAGTCTCTACATAAGTTATTCTAGATAGCGCTCTCTCAACCGTATTCGCTATGTAATATTTTAGATAGAGCTAGATTAAGCACGAATGCAAATGAGTTCAATTAGTTAAGTGAGGAGCGTCGTTACCCAGCTCGTAAAAGCTCCATCGAAACCGGACGTAGCTTTTATTAGAGTGCGTTTTCGTGTCGTCGTCCGCTGACACTATACTCGTATATAACACAAGACATAATTAATGCTCCCATTACTGTACAGTTAATTGTTTTGGAATTTCACCATTTGATAGTTTATTAGTTAAAAGAATTCTTTAATATCCATCTCTTTTTATTAACTATAAAAATATATATATATATATATATATATATATATATATATATATATATATATATATATATATATATACGTTGACTGGAAGAGGGAAAAGTCCTTTGGGTTTTGCATTCGATTTCTCCTAATGTGCTGAATTTTTTTATGTGCAACAAGGCTATACATATATTATTATTATTATTACTAAATTAGTTTTAATAACAGGATCCTAGAAAACGATCAAAAAGCTGTATAGAATAATTCCATTGCCAAATTCAAAAAAATATTAAATAACGTTCGTGTTATACAACCAATGATATTATAGAAGATGGCACGGATTGACAAGGAAGTGATCGCCTCCAGGCTACTTCGGCTTTATAGAAATATGTATTGTAAATTATAATTTAACTACAAAAATATATTATAGACCCGCTAAGTTTCTTACGCCATTTCTCCTCAGGTCAAGCTTCTTTTGTAAATTAAAAAATTGTAATAATTTAATGCTGAATAAAATGTTTTGAATTTATATCATATTTGTGTGAAATCGTTACAAGAATTCTCTACATTTAAACTTTATAACAAAAATGTTTATAATAAGGTAAACAAATAGTATAATTAATATATTATGCATATATGTTATATGTCATGGCTATCTGTTAGTCAGGGTGTCTCGGTCGCCTTTGGGTAAGTTATATAGTTAGAAAAGTAGCATGCTAAAGTTGGGAAGTTGGTAGACCTCATGTCTCAGAGGGCACGTAAACTTCTATTCCTCGTCTTGCACTGAAGTAATACGTTATTGACACTTTAAAAATAAAGTTTTTATATCTTTTTTTACTAAACCCATAAACAAAATTTGGTTAAAAATTTGACATCGACACTGAAAAAACTATGGTTGTATAAATATCCCATGAAAAACAAAAGTAATAAAAGTAACTGTTGAATTTGAAATATTTTGTGTATCCAAATGCTGCCGTTACGACACGTGTAGGAAATACGTGTAACATTTATTTAGCACGTAGATAAATGATTTCAAACCAAAACGAATAGATTGCTCTGTAAAGTGTATTCTACGACTTTAGTTATGTTATAACAATGAAAAAGTTAACATTTAAAATTCTAATAAACTCTGCAAAATTGAATCATACATACAAACATGTTTTTTTTATTGGGATTTTTTTAAAAAAAGGGTGTGTTCTGTTTGTACGTCGAGCCTAACCGATGTTTAGACTAGCATAACCAGCCAGATCCCTGGGATCAAATGCCACAATTATGTTACTAGCAAGAATAAGGCTTGACATCTACTAAGCAACACAAAAGCTTGCTAAAACAGATAGTGCGAGAAAATCAAAATAATATTCTTAGATTGTCTTCTCATACAAGGAAGGTTTTTGAAGCTGTAAGCTGTAAACTAATCTAATGTTATAAATAATATTCTATTAGTTATTATACTGATAATGTAATAAAATTTGCATATATACATATTGCATTATGTATGTATGTACATAATATGTAAAGTAAAATTCTAAAAATTTGTTAAAGAACGTTTGTGTCCTTTTATAGAAGATGGCACGCCTTGGGAATGAACTGATCGCCTCCAGGCTACTTCAACTTTATAGAAATATTGTAAATTATAATTTTTCTTTAAAAAAACAGATAACGAGAGAAACAGAGAATATTAGTCCCGCTGAGTTTCTTTCACCAATTCTTCTCAGATCTGAGGCTTCTTCTTTCCGAACTGGTAGTAGACTCATGACGTTCAGTAAAAAATTGTAATTTAATTTAATGTTGAATAAAATACGAGTATTTTGAATTTGAATAAAGAAAAATCGTTGTCGCAAAAGGCACCTAGGGCACGCATCTGAGTAAAGTGGGGATAAATCTCTAGTAAATTATATATTGTCCATATAGAAGTTATTGAATGGATTTGTGAAATAGCTGAAATTTATTTTGACTTTGTATAAAAAATATAGGCCAGTGAATATTGCATGCCGCAGTGGTTCAGTTAACAAAACTTGGGAGTCGAGATAATATTAATAGTGGAAAACATACATTTATATACAAACCAGCAGAACCCGCAGCTACGCCCGCGTTCAATCTACAAAAAAACTTGTTGTCTTTATGTCATACAGCGACTCACCCTCGCTTCGCTCGGGCTTATCGCGAAATATTAATATAATATTGTTCATACAAAAATACTGAAAGCGCGATTAAAAATTGGGAGGTGGAGGTAAGAGGGTGAAAAATACTTTACGACCTATTCTCATACCTACCAAATATACATTTATTTTATATTAAAATCGGTCGAGCCGTTTCAGAGGAGTGCGACCACAAACACCGTGACACGAGACATTTATATATTAAATGTTAAATAAAATTGGAAGCGCCAGAAACAAATTGGAGCCGTTTTCTTTCTATCATTGAAAGTCATACATTTAATTTCAATTCGATAATAAAAATTGCATTGATCTTCCTTTGAGACAACAAGATTTGGATATGAAGACCCTATTTTAAATCAGTTTGTAAAGAGTTCTTTCTATTACAATATAGTTACTTACATTTAATATTTCCAAACTAGAGTAGGAGTGCTTGAAAGTGTAAAAAAAACCGAGCTTATAAAAGTTAAGTAGCGAATGAAACTTGATAATGTTTTTCAAATTGAAAATTACAAATTGTTTCAATTTGTTCTAGTTGTTGCTTTTTGTTTTTTAAAGTTTAAAATGATTTTTTCAAGCAATATTTTTTCACATTTACAGCATACGCTTTAACTTTTATTTACCACTTGTGTTTGTATAAATTGTTATTGGTTTGTGGTCCTCATTTTTTCTCTTAAAGATTAAAACTAGTTTAATTGATCAATAATAAGATAATATTGCCTTCACTATTATAAGAAACTCCCAAAGTAAGTTTAAAGTATCGTATAAGTTTTAAGTAGTGCGGTCGCGGATTCGAGTCCCTCTGGGCGCATTCATTTGTGTGATGAGAAGGAATGTTTGTACTCCAGTCATATGTATGCACTTAAAAGTTATATATGTGTAGTGTATCAACTATCTGGTATCGATAACACAGGCCTCGTAGCTTACCATGGAACTAGATGGTGCAGCTGTGTGTTAATGTCACAACATATATTTATTTATTTGACAAAAATTAACAATTATAGAATTGTGTGATTATGAGAGTTAATTGTAGCAAACAAATAAAAATACCGGCAGTTTTTATTACTTGGACTTAATAAGTGCTGTATGAATCAGATAGACGATTTTGTCATAAAACGGTTTCAAACGCAATTTTTACAATATTTCTGCTTGAGCGGTTATCATTTGAGGTTAAAAAGGGATAATTCTATAACAGCAAGTCAAAATTGGTAACAATGTCAATTTTCAAAGCTTCCTGACCTTAAACTTTTAAGCTACTAAGTAGACGACTTTCCACAAAAACCTAATTTGCGTTTGTACTGATTCTTCTATTACTTACCAAGTTTTGGGTTGAGTTAAAATATTAAACCAATATTTAACAGTTATGTGACATCATTATTTGAATAAAATGCTTATTGGAATAAAAGTTATGAATATAATACTATATGAATAAAAAACCAACTACTGAAAATTAAGTAAAACATATTAGGTAATAATTTTCGTATTTTGTCGTGGTTTTATTTTATATTGTGGTTCCCGACGTTTCGAATGCTTTACAGCAAACATGGTTACGAGAGTGACGATACTCTGACAAAATTGCTTCATTTAAATTGTCAAATATTCAAGTAAATCTAATAAAGTATTAATGATACCTTCTTAAATTTCAATGGATATAATGCCCAAATACAAAATACATTACAATAAACTCACGATTTAAACAACATAAATTTTCGAATTTTAATGACACGGTTCAGTATTAATATAGTTTTTCATTTAATAGGTACTTCAATACTTCAATTAACAGTTTTCATCACGAAACCATTCAATAGTTTATTATTATTACGAGGTCAGGTCAAAAATATCAGCTTACAGGACAACTAGCAGGAGCCGCGTCTTCGTTCGCGCTAAAACTACAAAAAAACTAAAAAGGTAGGTTTCATACAAACTTTTCTGGCCTATTTTGCCCCCTTGAAGGATGAATTTCTCGAATGCATACGCATTTATTTATTTAATTGTATTAAAGAGCATTAACACTAAGTTTCAAGTAATTCTGATCATAATATTTTTTTCGAGTTGTACTTTAACGCGTTTTCTCATACGATTGAGATAATCTCTCATTGTAAAAAGTTACCTATGTCACACTCCAGCCTTTCAACTATCTCTACACAAAAATCACGCCAATACGTCATCCGTTTCGACGTGAAAAAAGGACAAACAAACAAACAAACAAACAAACACATTTTCATATTTATAATATTATATAGTATATAGTATGGATATCAATAATAACTTATAATAATAAGTATTTATTTCCGATCAATTATCCATAGCAAATAGTTGCTTCTATTGATTTTAATAATAAGTAATAAATCATGGCATCTTTGGACATTGGTTGTGATCTTACAATTTATAAAAAAATGTGATAAGTGTTTTTTATAAGTTTTAAAGTATTTTTTAATGAAAATTATTAAGTTTAATTTAATTATTGTTTTTTTTTATTGTACTTTTTTTTTGGTTTTTTATTAGTACTTTTAGGCATTATAAAACACTGTTTTTTTGCGAATAATGTGTTCTCCTATAATTAGAAATACATAAAAATATTAATTAGATTTAGGTAGCTATATTGTAAATGTAAAAAAAATATGTCTACTGTTGGAGATCCATATAAATAAATAAATACATATTTAGATATATCTAACAAATAGTTTCACCCCGATACTTGAGGGACACTTGACTGTGTGCAGTCGCATGTAGCGCCCAAGCATCGGCGAGTCCCAGCGGTCTGCTAATACACTTAGGATGCCGTTGGTACTGTCTCGCATGCGCTGCACCATGAAGGCACATCGTTTCCGGATGATTGTACTAAGTCTGTAAGTAAGATCTTCAGCGAACACGCCTGATGTACTACAATAAATAAATATAAATATGTTGGGACATTAACACATAGCACCATCTAGTTCCATGGTAAGCTACGAGGCTTGTGTTATGGATACCAGACAGTTGATACGCTACACATATATAACTTTAAATACATACATATTATAAATATAAACACCCATGACTGGAGTACAAATATTCGTGCTCATCACCCAACTGAACGCCCCCCAACGGGACTGGAACCCGCGACCGCTGACATGGCAAGTAAGATCAGTACAAACTGAGCCACACGTGCCTTCAATAATATCGTGGGAGCCCCTAAATTTATTGTTATATTGGACGCGAAAGTCGTTGTATAACCTCTGCATATACTTAGTTAGCCATTTATAAACTGTTTTATGTGCCACAGTAAAAATATATTTACCAAGCTATATTTATAAATTATAACTAGCTTATATGTTATAAAATTCCGCTTTATAAAGGCGAATAAGATTTAAAAATTAAATGTCAACATTAGTCCTCTTTCAGAAGTCATACAACAAGTATGTAACAATAAATAAGGTTCTACAAAAACATATTTTACCTATTTACTATTGAAGAGAGAGGCTTTTACTTAGTACGAAGCGCTGCAATGCATCAAAGTGATGTGTACATTCATATTAGATGCTAACATATTGTTTGCCTCCAATATTGACAATATACGTATACTCTAGGGGCCGAATGTAGAAATTTAATAAGAATTGTAATTTTACAATTGTACAAAATGGGCACTGGTAACTTATTGGTAATGCATTTGCTTGAAAAAGCAAGTTAAGCGGGTTCGAACCCGGATCTCGCACATCTAAAATTTTCATAGAATCATTTTAGTACGAGTTCGAGTACCATTTTCTAATATGATGTAGGAAAACATCACAAGAGCACTTGCATAATAGTGAAAAATTTGTTTTTAAAAGACTTTGTTAAGTCGGCAGTCTGCATGCGAGTAACGCTTTAGGCGAAAGTGGTAGACTTTGGCTTAATCCAACTTGCAAATAAAAGAGGCCCGTGCCAACCATTAGGATGTGTAAAAGGACAGATTTTTTTATTATTAAATATAATATACTTATACGTATGTATGTAACAAGGATAACAATGAGCATATTTATCCCGTGAAAAACACCACTTGTTATTTCTGTTACGACTTCCGAGACTTTCTTTTTTGAAGTTATACTTCTTTTTTCACGTTTGCAAAAAAAAATATGATAGTAAAATTTTTACGATGCGCACACACGGATAGCCAAAAAGCGACATAATGATATTAGCTGCATCTCTTTTACAAACAGAGAGTTGTAACATACGGGATGAAGTCTTTAGCTATTTTTGTTTTGTTAAGCCAAAGAAGTATAACTTCTTACGTGCATTCATAAGTACATACACACTTTTTTTTCACAGTGAAAAAATGATTTCTAAAGACAATATTTTATTTTAGAAAATACTATATTCATTAGTTGTTTATAATCTAAATAGCATTGTTTCTGAATGACGATAGTTTATAGCGTCGTCTCTTAGACTAAAAGCGGACTGAACTCGTAGTCTAGGTATAATAAATTATATCTTAAACTTAATAGCATAGAGCCTATATTCCTTTATAATGTGTTAAAAGCCATATTTGTATACGAGTGTATGTGAATAGGCCAAGTACTCTTCTACAGAGCTACTGAATGCACATTTAAATCTGAATAAAAATATTTTGCCTACTTTTTGCTTGAACAATTTTGAGTCTTTAAAATTTCTAAAATCAGGTAGCAAAAACAATATATTTTTACCATTACGTATCTCAAAAGCTTTATATATGTTGACGACATGTTTACTTCAGTTTATAGTACTTGCTGTGCCAGCGGTCACAGGTTCGAGTCCCGCCGGGGGCATATGTGTGATTAGCACGAATGTGTGTACTCCAGTCATGGTTGTTTATATTTATAATATGTATTTAAAGTTTTATATGTGTAGTGTATCAACTATCTGTTCTGTCTAGATGTGTGTTAATGTGGCAACATATTTATTTATTTATGTACATTACTAAAGTTGCATTTAATACCAAAAGTGTTTTAAGTTGTAAAGGCTTTTGTAAGAGTATGTCAAAAATTGCAATAAAAATTCAGTAGAACTATATTATTGTTGTTTGATGCTTAAATTATAAAAGAATATTTATATATAAGTATCCTTAAGCTTATTAAAGTATTTTTCCTGATTTAATAATTTATCTACATCAATATTCATCGTGGCATAAAAATAAACGTCTGGTAATATTATATATATATATGTATATATATATATATATATATGTATATATATATATATATATATATATATATATAATCTAGTCTGTATTTTTATAAATACTGCTTACGTGCCAATAAACTAGCCTATTTTCAGGATATACCTAGGTATCCCCTTTTCTTAACATCCGTCTGATGGGCACAGGCTTCCCTTCGACATTTGAGAGATCAAGCTATACATATATACAATTTATTATGTTACTGAAATCCGTTACAGCATAAAGATTTAACCAACATACGCACGTTCACTCTCTAAACTCATGAATTTTCATATTAATATTATTAGTGCGATATTTTATATATGTAAAATAGATCCTGATATAAACAAAGATAATTTGTTTCAATATTGCACAACATGTAAATTAGCGTAGAAGCGCTACGCTCGTAGAGCTCCTGTAGACATATTTTAATAACGGCCTGGTCCTACAGTAAGAGTGCTAATCACTAGAACAGTACAAAACAATACAATATAATCGGAGTGTTATTAAAAGTGTTAAAATTTGTATGTATGAATAATGTATATGTATAAGCATATATGTATATGTTAGTATCTCTTTGACACTGAGATGGTTGGACGGATTTAGCACTCAACCATGACGCCCTCAGAGCAGGTCTGCTGAAGCAGACCACAAGAATCAAGGTGCTCCTAAGGTCTTCTCTGCTCATAGAGGAATACCAGGAGCAACCCGCATGTTACACCGCCCACTAAATGGGCCACCTCCCAGTGTCTCTCATAGATTTACGACCGGCTGAACTGCCGGACGGTGTAATGACCCCCCCCCCCCCTCTACGAAAATTGAACGCACGTTGGGTGGAGGGGGGCAGGGTGGGCTGGGGTAGACTATATCCTTTCTTTTTTTTATTGTCGCTGGGGGGGTAGACTATATCCTGTGGCAACACATAGTCTACTGTTATATTTATAATAAGTAAAATATATAACTAAGGTAAAAGAGAAGTATTATTCTTGACTTCCTTACGCTAAAATTACTTTCAAATTCTAACTAAAAGCTCCAGTTTTCAAACTCTGATGTGTTAATTGCAGCGGTCGATTTACGACGCGGCGGATACACCCTCCACAACTTTCATTGCTTTCCAAACAATAGGGAAAACTTACTAAGCTTTCGGATAGAATAGTTTATATACATACATATACTTGCCTATACTTTGCACGAGTTTACTTAAGTTAGGTCAAAATTTTGAGAAACTCGCGAGCGTGTATGATCAAAGTATGGTATACGAGTAGGTATATGTGTTTTATCTCTATCTTTATCTCTACCTAGTGAGTGGAAACGTTATTTTTGTCAGAAGAAAGTGAAATATTATGCTAATTTGTGATAAATCTTTAGTATAAGGTACTGACAATTGTTTTAAAACTTTTTAAATGTAATAGCTGTATAATTTTTGTTTCGTAACTTTAATATATCGATATATCTAAATTATCTTTTAATATCACTACATATTATAAAACAAAGTCCTTCCGAGTCTCCCTGCCTGTCTCTCTAAACGAGATAGACTCAAAACCAGTCAAACATTTCATACGGTTTTCACAGATGGAATGATTCATGAAGAAAGTTTCGATGTATATGGTTTTGTGTAAATTGTCTCAAATATGACGATGGTTGTTGAAAATGTCGGGAAAAATCACACCGACTGGGATCTATACTGGCGTGCACTGCGTAAACTAATAGAGTTATAAGAAAACAATGTGTTACGGATTTTTTCGTACTTAGGGAGTATGAACCCGCACTCGAGAGAAGCGAGAGAAGGTCGCTAGTAAAATATTATTGTGTACGTGCGTTCTAGGTTTAGTAATTAAATTTGACCACTAGCAATATAACTGTAGCATATTTATTCTTTTACTGAACACTATTTTTACCACTCCACTGTTCACTTCCTCGTAGTTCTTCTCAATATTTGCTTAATTTAATTATAAATTGTACTACAACAAATCAAATCAAAATATACTTTATTCAAGTAGACTTTTACAAGTACTCATCATTAAATTTTAAATGAATAATAATTATTATTAAATATATTTAATTATTATAAAAAAATTTTACCATTTATAAAATTGTGTACATATAATAAAACAAAAATCTTATTGAAATAGTCATTATTATCGGAACAGAGGCCGAATCTTTAGTAATTTAGAATTTTTGTATGTCTATCTGGGGATGCATCACTAGAAAACCACTGAACAGATTTTGACGAAATTTGGTATGATGATAGCTGGTTATTCGAGTCACCATTTAGGATACTTTTTAATGTGGAAAAATATCTCATCTCTGAGAAATCTATACTAACCGTTAAAACGCACCAAGGGACGAACCCGAATGGAGCGAGGGTGAGTCAATTGTGATTTCAATTTTGGAAGTTTTCTCGAAATGATAATAATTTTCTGAGAAATATACTGTCGCTTTTTATGAAGGACAATATTTTTTTATTAATATTCTTGTCATGACAATTTCCATGACTAATAATCTTTAACATTGGTTCCTGAACCACAAACACAACAGTTTTAAATTTCGTTAAATTATTACACTTATAGTGAAATCTGCATCGAAGTGTATAATAACATATTGCTCATTTTTTTTAATGTTAATTTTTTTATATGAAATCCAAATTGTAAAATAGTCAAAGCTGAACGAAACGTTATAATTTATTACATTAAATATTTAAATAAAACACGAACCAAGCACAATCTCTAAGGGACGGGAGAGTCACAAAGTTAAAGTTTTTCTTTTTTTTTTTGTATAAATAAAATATGGCAGCGATTTCAAGATGAAGACCTTTTCATACTTTTTCATATTTTTAATTAATACGTTACAAATTGGGCACAGTTCCTCTTTAATGGCCATTTTATAAAAGTTCTCGTCGACTTTTAAAGAAATAATTGTGTCGCTTTCAATTAGTCAAGTTTTAATTAAATTAATAGAACTTGAGCAGGTATCAGGCGTAATAGTGCCATGCAATGTACCAAGTTATTTTTCCTAACTTACTCTATTAGTATAGTTTTGTTGTTACCCTCTCACATACGAATCATGAGATACCTTCACGAAAAATCTTAGTTTAAATAACTATCGATAGATGGCGTAATAATATGGATTTGTTATTTGTATATATTTTCAGCATATATTTTTTTTATTAATAATAATTCCTGAATATTTTTAGTTTTTTTTAATGTAACTACAATTCAAAAAAAAGCATAATGACAGTACATATATACATATTTATATTATATTTGCAATTTTGTTCAACGCCTTATAATATTTCCAAAGTACGTATTACATATCGACCGGCTGAAATCTTTACATATAATAAAATTGTAACTAAGCCGATTCTGTAGATTAAATATTTTTTAGAAAATCTTATTGAAATAGACTTTATTATCGATACAGAGGCCGAATCTATAGTTTTTAGAATTTTTGTCTGTCTGTCTGTCTGTTACCGCATAACGGGAAAACCACGTGATAGATTTTGATAAAATTTGGTATGTTGATAGCTGGTTCTCCGGGTCAGTATATGGGATACTTTTAACTGCGGGCAAATATCTCATCTCTGAGAAATCTATACTAAACATGAAAACGTAAGTAGGGGCGAACCCGAGCGGATCGAGGGTGAGTCGCTATTACATACGTATATATCGAACGTTTCATTTATTATGTATAGCTAGTATAAAGGGATTGCAATAGGAATTGCATCGTATTTGATATTATTGTAACCAGGAAACCGCAGATACAGTATTACGTGACTGGAGATCAAATAAAGACGTATTACGAATCTAATTCTAAAGTTTTTTTTCTAAAATATTCATTTGGTACTTCTTTTTGGTCGCGGCTTCGCTCGTGATAAGTGGGACGCGGTTTAAGGATAGCCTATCCATCTCCAGGATCCAATCTGTATCCTTGCATTTTATCAAAAACTGTTCTGCTGTTTATGCGTGAAAAGGTAACAGACAGATAGTTACTTTCACATTTATAATATTTGTAAGGATTTTGTACTCACTTCAATTCGGCATTATATTATTTATACATATAATAAAATTGTAACTAAGCCGAATCTGTACATTAAATATTTTTTGGAACATCTTATTGAAATAAACATTATTATCGATACAGAGGCCGAATCTATAGGTTTTTAGATTTTGTGTCTGTCTGTCTATCTGTCTATCTGTTACTGCATCACAGAAAAACCACTGGAGGAATTTTGATGAAATTTGGTATGGTGATAGCTGGTTATCCGCGTCAACGTATAGGATACTTTTTACCGCGGGAAAATATCTCATTTTTGTGAAAAACTACAAAACCTGCATTGTTAGAGTATACTAATATGTAAAACCTAAGAATTTGGTTTTTGGTCATCTGAACGCGGGCGGAGCCGCAAGCAATTAATTAACTAAAACCATAAAATGTATGAAATAGACAGCTAAAAAAGACAGCTGGTCATTGGTCAACACTATTAATTTTAAAATTTTAAAATAATATTTGTCCAAAATATCTAAATTTCAAATAATTTGGAACAACATTTTAATGATCGCCATCACTGTTTACTTTTGTATTTATTCTACTTATACCTTTATTTTTACTGAGTTATTTTTAAGAGGATATTCGCTTAAATAATATCGCATACACGATTATGAAGAAATTTTAATTTGATCTCATACCGCGCTCCCATCTCATTTGCAGGTTTAGCTGGAATTTAAGAATATTACACTCTAAATTGAATCTAAATCCCTTGTAATAAGGAGCATGTATAGATAGCTTAAATAAAATCACGTTAAAATGAAAACTGGGGTAGATTATTATAGAAGTAGGGCGTTTAATGTTATTATAAATCATAAATTTTGGCGAGATTTTGACATTAGTGTTTGAAGTCTATTGTAAAACTTTTAAGGTCTTAGCAAGCGCAAGAATGTTCTGGACCGTATTTGAAGTTTGTTTATCAAATAATGATAACAAATGATTTTGATAAAAATCTGATAATAATCGGCATATTTACGTTGTATGTGGGCACTAAACGTACGTGTATGTATGTATACGTAACAGGCGCGGATCCAGAGTTAAATTTTCATAGGCTGAATTTGGGGGGTGGAAAGAACTTTGAGGTTATTATAAAAGTCGTAGATTTTTACTAGACCTACAACTTTTGTAAAGAATATTTTTCGATAGGATGTCCAGCTAGGCAGAAATAAAAAAAAAAATTAAACGGTTTGCTATACTTGTCTTGTTTGCTATAAACGTCTTAAAAACATAAAAATTCCGGTTTTAATTTTTTGTGTAGCACGTCGCGATAGCGATATAGCGCTATTTAAATTAAAGAAAAACTTATTAGCGAATAAAAACTTAATTTGTTTCGAATTAGGCATTTAAAAAAAAATGTATTATTCCTTTTTTCTTAGACTTTGAGATATTCTTATTGCCTAAAATAATGTTGAGTGCAAAATCAAAATTATTTAAATAGACTTTTACAAGCACTTTTGAATCGTCAATTTAATTTTTTTTTTTAATTAAATGTCAGTGTAGTCAGTCAGTGAGGAAGCTACCACCGGCTCGGAAAGCAGTTCTGCTGGAAAGAGCCGGCGAGAAACTCAACAGTTGCTCTTTTTAAGTATAATTATATGTAACTACGTGAGTACCTACTATTTAGTAAACCTACAAATTTCCATCGGCAATCGATTCCGCGACGAAATAATATGCTTTGCTCAATACACTCTACCATCGACTCTACAATCTACATATTTTACTATACAGTACACATTTACAGGCTGTTAAAACGTCATTAGCTATCTAAGTTAATTAATTGCCATACAATATTAAGTGATACACATAAAGTGTTTAGTGTACTGATTTTAATTTAATAAACAAAGGAGTAATTTTGATTGCAAAGTTTGGTAAATATCGTGTAGTTTTTTTAAGTTTCTATATACGAGTATCTGTCAAAACTTGACCGTCATATATTTAAGAGAAACTTTATGTGAATACTTGTAAAATATTCTAAAAATTCCACTCCCATCGTCCGTTTGACTGGCAAATTAAACTAATTAAAAAAACGGCTTCCAAAACATAAATAAAAAAGATTTTTCTTTATGCAATTTTCATTACAAAGTAACTAAGTATTTTATATCTTACTTACTGAGCCCTTTTAAAAAAGTCATAGCAAAAATTAAACCCTGAAGGTCAGGCGAATAACCCACGTTTGTGGTCAAATATGTAGATTATTTGTGGAACTTCTAATATATTAGACCCAAACATAGTTTAGGGATCTAAATAACAAATTTCATACAATCTAGCCGTAAAGTATTGTTATATAAATTATACTTATATAAATTGCTTTCATTTAGATTTCTCATTGGAATAGTATTAGATACTCGTAAATATTTTAATTTAATTATAACTGCTAACGGGCTGACAAAAAATGTCGAGTATTTGTTTTAGTATTTTTAGTCTAACTTAGATTATATAAGTGTCCTATGAATTGTTTTGCCTTAAATAGGTGGATAGAAGATGGTGGAAAGTGTGAGTGAGAGAGATGAATTTATAAAGATTTTCTAGAAGAAAGCACACCTTATAAAAGCTCATCAATTTATAAGTTTTTTCTTTATATTAAAAAGTTAAAAGAGATCTATGGTGCTGTTGAGTTGATTTGACAGTTCTCAGGACTGTACATTTTATTCTGGCTTCTTCAAGTTTTCATAAACAAGTGTATTATTGATACCAATATTAAATAGTATCGACTTTGATATATACTTTGCAATTATAATTTATCATTAGCCCGATTCCAGACGATTCTATATGTTTACTTTCCCGTGGATTTCCGTAGAAATTCATTGTTCAGTGTACATTGGCTTTACAATTCAAAAGCTAGCGTGTACGTGACCTAATTACTGGGAAGTACCACAATTCGAATCGGAGCAGATTCCACTGCAATGTTAATAACCCACGCATACGGCGTGTCTACAAAATATAAAATATTTGTATTTTTCTGTTATTCAAAATATACAATGTACATTAGTTATGGGTTCGAGTCTAGGGTCGTCGTAGTCTCTCAGGCACTAAAGTTTTTTGATAATTTAGTGCCTGAAACCACGTTAATCTCTTCCATCTTGTACCTTATTCACCTGCTTTGTCAAATACATAGTTATATGGAAATGTACATTGCACAGTAAATGGGAACTAAAAGAAAACACCCTGGTATACTGTAATGTCTTCTGTGCAGTCTGCTAGTACGTGTTTGAAGCTATGTAATACTGTAAGAGATGTATATATTAAAGCATATATGGAGCAAATTGATACCCGTTATCTCTTTCCTTTATATGTGCATATAGCGTGTCTTTACACATCATAAGTTTAATCACGCATCATTTGAGAACGATTGGACCCATTCCAGTGGCACAGATAGGTCTATCGATTGAAATAATATTATGAAGTAGGCATAAACGTATTGTTAAAGACTTTACAAGTAAAACTTCGAACTTCAGCAATTCCTCCTTTATTTAATTACTTCTAAAGAATGCCTTACAAAATTACTATCACAACTATTTAAACACAATGTCCCCAGCCCCACTGTAGGGTGTTATGCGGCGCCATCTACCTTATACAGATATACATTATCCCACCGTGGATGACAATACATATTTAAATTAGATCTAATCAATAATCGAACCTTGTTTATCAAAATATTAATTGGAAAACTAAAACACACAACCTTTGTTGTTGCCTCGTCGCAGTCGGATAAAAATAGAATATGACACGAACCCTAGTAGGGTTCGTGTCAAAGAAATCATTCAAATCATTTTAAAGAAAAAAGTAACCCTAGTAGGGTTGTTTTTTTCTTTAAAATTACGGAACCCTAAAAAATGCCACCTCTTACAGGACGTGAAAATGGAATAATATCACGTAGTCATCTGGTAGATAGATCTTATCCACACAATCTTTTCGCACAAACGCGTACAAATCTAAAACCTTCTTAGAACTTTAAATATGGGAAATCAATCTTGTACCTTGAACCACCTCTTGCTTTATCATCCACTAGCTTTAGCACGCCGCTTCGTTTGCTAAGTTTGATTTTTAAACTATTTATCTCTTTTCACACCCTGAAGGGGTTGTATTCGAAAAATCATAAAACACGTGTTTATTTATTTGTACACAGGAGTAATTATGCAAATTTCCGAATCGATAAGTCTCTTTTATATGCTTTCTCCATACAAATTTTAGGGGTTTAATTTTCAAAAATCCGCTCTTAGAAGATGCCTATAACACAATAACTATCTATGTGCCAAAATTTCAACGCAATATGTTTAGAGGTTTGAGCTATGAGAAGATATGTAGATCAGCCAGTCAGTCACGGTTTCCTTTTATATACCTTATTATATAGACATTATACAGATTAAGATCTCACCAAAATTTAAATGCAAACATGTTATTCCCAAAGACCGGCTTATGCGGGGGATTCAGAAAGATTCAAATTTGATTACAGTATAGCGGGGTTCTCCTTTTGTTATGTTTTATTTAGAAATAACTTTAAATTAAACCTAAAGTAATACTCTCTTACACATTTTTTTTGTATTTTCCGGAATTTTATAAGAAAACTGAAACACTTATCTATATAATCAAAAAAATTGTTTGTAAGGTTTGTCTGAATTGGTTTTTTTTAATGATTGAGACAGTGATAGCCTAGTGGTAACGCGTTCGCTTGAGAAACTCAGTGAAGCGGTTTCAAATCCCGGATCTGGCACCTCTGATATCTTCATGTGCGAAACATTTCCAACATGATCACCACTTGTCTTAATGTGAATAAAAACATCGTGAAGAAACCTGCATGTCTGAGAGAACCTAGCAAGTTTTCGAAACACATGTGCAATCCGCCAAACCGCGATTGACTAGCGTGGTGGATTATGGCCTGATCCCCCTCGTATTGAAGGGAGTCCCGTGCCCACCTGTGGGACGTTAAGAAGGGCTCAATATAATGCTTGTAAAGGTTTTTAGAGAAAAAAAAAGACGAGTCGCCCGGAGAATGGAATCAGTTAATGTTGAAAGCGTTTACTTTAATATCATCAAATGAAATAAAATAAAAATAATAAGAGTGACATAGCTTACATACCAACCAAGTTAACCAAGTAGTAATATTATTACTTGGTTAACTTGGTTGATGTGTTAGATCGCACCGACCCTTGTCAATCCACCGCCGACCAATCCCCTCTTTTGCTTATTTCTTCGTTCTATTTTTAATTGTATTTTTATTTTTTTCGACCTGACCACTCTCATCATTTTTAACTGCCTGATTTACAAAGGTATCATAATTTGTGCGTTCGCGTCGTCAGTGTGGCCAGTATAATCAATTATTAACCGTTTTATTATACTTTTCTTTTTAACTACAAGATGTATGTATTTTTGTGAAATAAAGTGTTATTATTATTATTATATTTTTCAAAGTTTCCTATATGTTTACTCGGATAACCAGCTACCATCATACCAAATTTCATCAAAATCCCTCCAGTAGTTTTTCCGTGATGCGGTAACAGACAGACAGACAAAAATTCTAAAAACTATAAATTCGGCCTCTGTATCGATAATAATGTCTATTTCAATAAGATTTTCCAAAAAATATTTAATGTACAGATTCGGCTTCGTTACAATTTCATTATATGTATAGATTAAAATAGCGAAACCTGAATTCCTAGAGACACTAATAAGATCGTCCAAAACCATATTTATACAGCTAAGTATATGCTTAAAGGAGGAAATAGAGCTCATTAAACAACCTTTGTAAGACGTTGAATGAATAATAAAGTAACCTTTAGAAGGTTAATTTAAAGATCAGCGTATTTCTTTAGGTGTCGAATTCATTTCGATTTTCGTTGTCAATCATTTTGTGTTCTTGTTACTTTCATTTGTATTACCTAAAGGCTTAAAAGCTAATTAAGCTTTTTGCTTTTCAGTACTATTCTCAGTAAGATAATTATATTTCTAGTGATAAAACAATCGTTTAAATCATTTGTCTATACATATAACAAAATTCTATTTTGAGTCGAATCTGGGCATTAAATATTTTTTGGAAAATCTTATTGAAATAGACATTATTATCGATACAGAGGCCGAATCTATAGTTTTTAGAATTTTTGTCTGTTTGTCTGTCTGTCTGTGACCGCATCACGAGAAAACCACTGTACAGATTTAATGAAATTTGGTATGGTGATAGCTGGTTGTCCGGGTCAACATATAGAATATATACTAAATATATACTAAACGTTAAAACGTAACCAGGGACGAATCCGAGCGGAGCGAGGTTGAGTCGCTAGTAATAAATAACTAAAAAGTATTTTTTTAATATTTTATTTTAACACAAACAATCTTGAGAAAAAAATAATGTAAAGTACATACATATTCTTTTGAAAATAGATAAGCTTTAGCGTACATTGACACTAAAATTATATTTTTTTAATTGATTTTCATATATTTTTTATCCACATTAAGCTAAAACTGCACAATGTCTTTTTGAACGCACGAAATTAATAAAGACTGCGTTATAAAGCCTCGTTGGAATTATTTTTAGAGTTTTAATAAGTATATCTGTGTTTGCTCTATTTTCATACACTCAAGCTTAGCAATAGTGCGCATCTAGTTATGTTATCTAGATTTTAGTGAGATTAAATATATAAAAACCTAAGTGTGAGTAGAATTCGCAGACGACGGGTTCCGTACCATCATACATGTACTTTTTATTAATATGACTTTTACTATATGTATTTAGTATAATAAATTCGATTAACGATTGCGAACGTTAAAAAATGTTTCTTGTATTTAAATTTTTTATTTAAGCGAAATATTTCATAGCATTGATTGCCTAGTTTTAAACGAATTGCTTCCAACGTATGACTTTATGTGTTTTATGTAGATCGTAATCAGTAATCTTGTTGGCCGCCTCATATGCATAAAATAGGCTTTGGATTTTTTACCATATCAATATACATTCTCAGAACCGATCACATCTTTTATTAATACATTATACAGATTACCGAATTTGTGAAGCAAATCGAAAGAATCATAATGTCTACATGTAGTGATTGTTATAAAAAAAACTGTGACCGTTCATCTTTACGAATGAAAATCTTGATGTTTCTATCGATCGACCACTGTACAAAACGTCCCGTGTGAACCTGGTTTTAGATTACATCAAAATATATAAAATATCTTAGCGTAAGAAACGTCAGGCCAATCGGGTAGATTATTTGATTCGTCGCAGTCCCAACGCCTAGGATTGCTTATTCAAGGTCTGTCTTAATTAAACGCAGACGTGCGCGGCGTTAATTAGACAATATGCGCCTCTAGCTTTATATTTGTTGTTTGTTCCCATTGCACAATGAAAAAGAAGTTTAAAATTGTAATTATGAAATTTATATTTAACGACAAGGAGGGTTGACGTCAGGCAGGCGGCCGGTCGTAAAACTTTTGCCAAATCCTATCAGCAGTACACTGAAGATGTACTGCGCCGACCCCAAGTGACTTGGAAAATGGGCAGGGAGAAGAAGAGAAGAAGATATTTAACGACACGTTTAGCTCAGTTTGTAGTGACCCTACTTGCTGTGTCAGCGGTCGCGGGTTAGAGTCCCGCTGGCGGCATTCATTCGTGTGATGAGCACGAATGTTTGAACTTCAGTCATGGGTGTTCATATTTATAATATGTATGTATTCAAAAGTTATATATGTGTAGCGTATCAACTATCTGGTATCCATAGCACAAGTCTCGTAGCTTACCATGGAAACAGATGATGCTGTGTGTTAATGCCCCAAAAATATATAAATATAAAAAAGTGCGTGTGTGTGCTCTCTGTATAATACTATACTCTCTCTGTATATTCACACATAGTAGAAGTGAAACTTAATATTATATGTTTGTTAGACAATAACAACGGTTACCATGGCAACATGGCAATGTATTCTATCTCATTCTCTCGCCGGTTTAATCCTATATATTTATGTGTTTGTCTCCTTTTAGTGCCGAATTTCCGTTTCATCAAGTTTCAAATCACAACTATTCTAATGAAGTTTCACTTCAAAAATATACGTTTTTGACCGATTTTAAAAGGGAAGTATTCGATTTGTTTGGGTCTTATCAAACTGCAGGTCAACTTTTGTAATAAGAAAAAAAAATTACCTTAAGATGGGTCGAAAATACATTCCAAACTTAAAGTCCACCCCAAAAGGTTGGAAAAATTATATCTTACATACAGGTTTTTGCTAAAAAATATTTCTTATATTCTCTTTTTAAAGTTTAGTACTCGAACGGTGCCAACGGAACCCTATTATTACTAAACTTCCGCTGTCCGTCTGTCAGAAGGTTGTAACTCATGAACCGTATATAATAGTAATAAGTAAGGTAAGTAATAGGTAGAAAATTAAAATTTTCACAGAGTATGTATTTCTATAGCCGCTTTAACAACAAATAATTAATTTTAAATTAAAAAAAATAGAAGAAACATTTTTTTAACGTTAAGTTAAAAAATAAGTTAATATTAATTTATTATTTTAGTAATTTATTTTGTTAATATACAACGAGTACATACATACCGTAAAAGTCATATTAATAAAAATAATTAGTATAAGTACGATGGTATGGAACCCATCGTGTGCGAATTCGACTCGCACTTGACCGATTTTTTTTATAACTCATTTTATTTAATTATATTTTTAATTTTTCTTAACTGTATTGTCTGTATGTAATACATATGTATTAACATAAGTATTCTTTGAGACGCGTGTTTTTTCTTTTGGAAAAGAAAAGGCATATATGGATCCAATAGAGTAATTATAATTAAATATTTGAATCTACTGAGACCTTCATTCCTTTTATGTTTTAGACGTCTTACATTTAGTAGAATATTTAAAATCTAAACAATGGAAACGCAAATGGAAGATTTATAGAAGCAACCCTTACGTACTTATCTAAAATAAAATTTTACTGGCTTTTTCTCAGACTGGAACGATATCATAATATATTCTTTTCTCAACAGTTTAAGATGTAATCATGAATGACTTTTGTATATAATACTAGCGACTCACCTTCGCTTTGCTCGGGTTCGTTCCTAGGTTGATTCCCCATACAATGTTTCATCCCCATTTTCAACCCCTAAGGAGATGATTTTCAAAATTAAATTATCCTATATCCTTCCCAGGGACTCAAACTATCTTCTTACCAAATTTCATCAAAATCGGTCCATTAGTTTTTGGGTTTAATCGTACAAACATACAAAAATACGAGTCTTTCCTCTTTATAACAGTAGTGCAGAAGTGTAGATTTAAGTAACCGAATTCAAAAAATGAAGATGTATGTTTTTTTCTGTGTATATTGTAAAATAATTTCCTTTAATCTGAACTAATTTTATTTTTTATGTTTTTTACTAAATAAGCTACACATACTTCAAGGTATATCAATATCAATAATTGGTACTACTAAATATGAAAGTTTCTATGGATGGATGTTTGTACTCAATCACACCGGAACGGCTGAGCGGATCTGGATGAAATTTGGCATAGAGATAGATTATAGTTTGAAATAACACATAGGAAAAATTTACAGTTCCCGTGGGATAGATTTGTTTTTATTTTTCACTAGTGACGAACCTGAGCAAAGCAAGGGTAAGGCCTCTAGTCCTATATAAATTTTAAGAAATATTGTTGTATAAGTGACATTTCAAAATAAATGTCTCAACCCAACATATTTACTTTTTTTAATGTTCACGACTACATGTGTATCCAATATCATCATATGTAAATGAGCAATTCTTGTATATATGTACATACCTGCATATATAAATTAAGGGCTCTAATGATTTCGATCTTTGGTATATAGAGAAGGTTTCGCTTTTTAAGTTTATATAATCGTTTCTTGTTAAGGAACAAGCAATTCATTTTTGACCGATTTCAAAATATAAGAGGATTATAATATTAAGGTGAGTTTTTTTGTGTTTTGCGATATCTATTATTTATCCAATTATGAAGCGATTTTGATAATCTTTTTAACGATTTCTGTATCTCAAGAGCGGTTTTATATTTTCAAAATAAAATTTCATCATGCCTAAGGCTAAAATAACAACTTATAAAATATTTAAAAAACGGAACTTTTTTATTCAAAAATTAATATCATATTAATAAACACAAGTAAGAATAATAATTAATAATACTTTCTTAGATTTACACAAATATTTGCTATCTTTTCGGATTTCGGTTTTATTGAGCCCTTTTTTACGTCCCACTGCTGGGCACGGGCCTCCCTTCAATACGAGGGGAACAGCCCATAGTCCACCACGCTGGCCAAGTGCGGGGTGGCGGATTTCATATGTCTTTCGAAACCTTGCTAGGTTCTCTCAGACATGCAGGTTTCCTCACGATGTTTTCCTTCAATGTAAAACAAGTGTTAATCTTGTTAAAAATGCGCACATGAAAATATCAGTGGTACGAGACCCGGGATTTGAACCAGGTTTCCCAAGCAAGCTCGTTACCATTGGGCTACCACTGCCTTTACCAGTATCAATAATAGAAAGTATTAAAATTTAAATGAACAAAAGCAACCTGTTACATCAATTCAATTAATATATAAATTCAATAACGTCGATCGTATTACGGCTGGCCGTGACGGGCATTGTGCGATTCTTCATCTGTAGAACAATAGCTATTGATTCTGACTCTATTATATTATTATAATATACCCATTATTAAAATATTTGATTCAGCAACTGAAATAGATGGATCTGAAAGTGTTTATACCTAAGTTTGGCGAAAATATTTCATAACATTTACAAAAACAAACTTAGCTGGGGTTCTATAAAAAAATGAAGAAAGAGGGATGGCATATAACTATAATTAATCAATAAATAAAAAAATGGCTTTATTTCTGACTACGTTTTATTTAACTGACGAATTGAAGTCGGGACCCTTTTTTTAACATTGGGAAATGCATTTAGGCACAAAGTGTGGGACTCACCGGTAAAGCCAATACTACCCACTAAACCCCAACGGAACCTCCCCCGTCTTAATGAGGCGTCACAAGATCAGTTACGCCTTCACTACGACGCCCCATCGGCAGGTCTGCCAAAGCAGACCACAACAACCATGGGGTTACTCCACGGTCCACTCTGCTATCGGGGAAGTACCAGGGGCAACCCGCATACCACACCGCCCACCGAGGTGGGCCACCTCCCAGTACGTTTCTTGGCTTCGCGCCCGGTTGTATCGCCGGGTACTACTGAACAACCACGACAAGGTGAGCACACGTTGGGACAAAGTTGGAACCCCTGTGACACTTTCACGGAACTCTAGGGTTCCGTGGACCACCATTTGGGAACCGCTGGGGGCTGGCGTAGACCGTTGCATACTATACAAGTAGAGATCACAATATTTAGCGATTGAATATAGAAATACAAACGCAGGCATACCCACAGCAAGTGGCTAACTTATTCCCAACACTTTGTTTTATGCAAGTTCTAGTTTGTTGTCTACATACAATAAGTAGGGCTTCTTATGCTGCAGTACACACAAACTTTAGATTTTCCCAGAATGACTTGTAAGTTTCTGGTATCTTATAAAACCACTCTACTAGAGTATATAACACAATTTTACTTTACATTTTGTGGTGTAAGTTAATATTGTTTGGGATATAACTAACTTTTCTGGTGGTGTATAGTGAGAATCAATTTTTACAAAAATATTATCCAGATAATATAAACTCAAGCTTCTAAGAGTAATATATATTAAATTGTTTCTTTTTTATTGGCATCTCAAATATTTATTGAAAGCACACAAACTTAAAAATATAATATACTAGCAGAACTCGCGGCTTCGCTCGCGCCTCAACTACAAAAAAATCTCTAAAAAGGTAGTTTCATACAAACGTTCATCCCCTATTTTACCCCCTTATAGGATGAATTTCGAAAAATGCTTAAACACATATTTATTTAATTTTATTCAAGAGCATTAATATCAAGTTTCAAGTAATGCTGAACATAAATATTTTTTTGGATTGTATTAAAGCGTAAATTCCCGTGGGAATTAGATATACTTCCGCGGTAAAAAGTAACCTATGTTACTCTCCAGCGCTCCAACTACGAGTATGTCCGCACAAAAAATTACGCCAATCCGTCACTCCGTTTCGGCGTGAAAGAAGGACAAACAAACAAACAAACAAACAAACAAACAAACAAACAAACAAACAAACAAACACACTTTCACATTTATAATATTAGTATGGATATGGATTTATTATTTTTTATTTGTATATTGTATACTTCATACATGTAATGAAGAATATAAATTATTATTATCTCACAAATAGGTTCTATGATGTTATTAACTTCCTTAGGTATGTTTTAAATAGATTGAAAATATTTATTGCGATATACTTTGTTTTTTATAAGATTTACGCGAATATTTGACATTTTAAATAAAACTATCTTTTCGGATTTTTTCGCGGATTTATTTTGATTTTTGGGTCTCGAGGTTTCAACTGGTACCTGTTTTATATAGTAATGATTGATCCAATAAAAGACAGTAAATAAATTTTATTGAATTAAACATCACTCTGAAATATAAAATTAAACACTTTCTTCTATAATAACTATGTATTTTCAACTTTCTATGTTATTTCTTAAGAAGCGAATTGTGAATTGCACAATAAACAAAAATATCGCCTTACGCGAAAACATACAGAATTTAATACATACTTTTTAAAATCGGTAAAACAAATATAAAACTCGACTCAGACAGACACAAAAGTCCTAAAAACTATAGATTCGGCCTCCTTATCGATTATTATCGACGATCATGGTTATGAATATTTCAATAAGGTTTTCCAAAAAATATTTAATGTACAGATTCCACTTAGTTAGAATTTTATTATATTATGTATTATCTATACACACGCCATCTTATAGACATGCAAATTTGTTTCCAAACCATCGATGCATCCCATAGCACAACAAAACAGGTGGTAATTTCCACTTGGCCTGAACGTAAACTATCATATAATTAAAGTATATGATCCCATTACTACGGCTATCTGAGCTCCTCGCGTTACATACGGGCCGTTAGCGTCGCGAGGGCCGATGGGGCTAATTTCTCTAATTGGCATCATTTGCCCTAAACTATACGAATATTTTGTAGCAGGTGAAAGCTTTTTATTTTAACTACCTTCTATTTAGACTTTGCTTATATAATATTCAGGTATTTAGTTGAATCTCCATATATTTAATTGGAATTAACAAAATTATTAGGTATTATATACAAATTTTTAAATATTATTTTTCTAAAATTTACTTTAATTTACCTGAGTATACATAATAATAATTCTTTAAATAAAATTGTCTTTTGAGTGAAGCTCTCCCGGGAACATGTTTGCTGTAGCGCTTTCGAAACGTCTGGAACAAAAAATCAAAATAAAATCGCGACAAAATATGAAAAAATAGTTTTTAAACTGACTTTTTTGATTTTTATGAACATTTAAAATAACGTCTAATATAAGAAATTTAATTGCAAGAAGATGCAAAGTTTAAAACCTAGCTATGTCCTGTTATAGCTGTAACTCTGAGTTACAGCAAGGTTTTAACTTTGAATTTGAGCTTACAATCGTTATATCTTCTACGTTCCTATATTTTCTTTGTCTCAAAAGTAACTTAATGTAAGTTTAACACAACATACGATCGTCACATTACAATCTGACCTATTTCACAACCTTTCAACAACATATAAACAAACATTTGTTAGTTTGTAGATTACCTAAAAGCTTGTCTAAAACAATTTGTCTTTGGTCTGAATGCATCCGGGTCTTTAATGTGCGTTGTCTTGGCGACAGAATGCCATAAATTATAATATAAACGAGCGAAAATGAACCTTATACAATAAAAATAAGATATAGTTTTCCTTGTATTTAATTCGTCTTGTAGTATATTACGAAAGCAAGTATTGAACAAGTGAACTCCCAAACAGAACGTCTCCAGAAGATCGATGCTTGTTTATGGTTTGATTGCAACCTTCTATGGACACTGATATCTGAGGCTGTCAGTGAGAATTAATAATATCACTAAATTATGTAAGCACTTCTTACTTACCCTTGCTTAATACTTTCTTAGATTTACGCGAATATTTGATATTTTAAATAAAACTATCATATTTATGAAAAAAATTAAAATGTTTAGAATTAAAAATCAACAAATATTGTAAGGTATTGCCATTTTATGAATTTTTGAAATCATTTTTGTAAAATAGTGGGTAGGCACTGTCTGTAACAAGTATGTGTTTGAGACGTCTATAACCTCAGTCTCTCCCGTGACCATGTGCGCTGTAAAACATTCGAAACGTCGGAACAAGAGATTATACCTCGATGGTCCTTGGACCATTCTTAAAATAATAAAAAAACACCACTAAGGATGTAATATAATATACTTTTAAGTAATTTGAAATCTTTGTACCTTTTTTAGTTCACAAATAATTAAGATTTAATATAAGTGTTTATCTGACATTATAGGAATATCTTATCAGTTTTAGCTGGATTTAGATCTTTTTTTACTTTAACCCTAAAACTAACCTTTTTTTTAACGTTGGGAAATGCATTTACGCACGAGGTGTGGGACTCACCGGCAAAGCCTACTAAAGTAATAAGTACTACCCACTAAAACCCAACAAAACCTTCCCCGGTCTTAATGGAGCGTCGCAGGATCGCTTACGCATTCAACTACGACGCCCCGACGGCAGGTCTGCCGAAGCAGACCACAACAACCAGGGGTTGCTCCAAGGTCCACTCTGCTATCAGAGAAGTACCAGGCAACCCGCATGGAACACTGCCCTCCGAAGAGGGCCACCTCCCACCGCCCACCGAAGCGGGCCACCTCCCTGTGCGTTTCTTGGCTTCGCGCCCGGCTGTATTGCCGGGCAGATAGATTATAATCTGGAATAGCACATATGTTACTTTTTATCTCGGATAAATGTACAGTTTCCGTGGGATAGATTTGTTTTTGCCTAGGCACGAACCCGAAGTGATACGAGAGTAAGTCGCTAGTTAACCATAGGTACATATTACATTATAAAACCAGAAAGTAGAATTTAAGTTTCAAAAAAATTCAAGCTATGAATTATGCGTGAATCTGGCTTTTATCTAGTTTCTGTGCAGTTTATGGTTGGAGGACGCTCGCTCGTTGGGTTTTAGTAGTTTTTAAGAGTGCATTCATTTTCTATAACGGGCGCGTTGCACACAAAATATAGCACCGACTAGCTTTATATTTTACACAACTCTTCACTACACCTACTTATTAAGTCTTTTTTAAACCAGAAGTTATAAGTGAAAATGAACGCAATTTCGAAACTTAAAACTAATTCAATTATTCCCATAAGCGAATTTACTCGATAAAATATCGATAGCTGATGATGTTTTCCTTGCCGATTCCAGCCACGGCGGCCAATTTCATTGAGACTAGCCAACTACGCAGGAGATATTATAGTGCACAAGTGTACGCGCAGACACAACGTGCACTCTCTATTCCTGTCACTCTCATACTCCGGTGGGACGACTGCTCGACACGACCAGTGAGAGTTAAACTTGGCCCGACCCGGGACTCGAATCCTGGACCTCCGAGTGTGCAGCCGTACATGCTAGCCACTACACCACTGAGGCAGTTAAATCGATCATCGTCATCATATCATCGATAGCTATCCATCCGACAGCCTAACCGTCTGAAAGCTAACCGTTTATTGTATCTCTTGTCAAGCACCAATGCTATTTACCCTAGCCACGATGATACATCTAAGTGCATTTTTTCTCAATAAATTATGTATTTCTTTTTTGTAATTTTGTAAATTCCATAATATTTACAATGTAGGTTCCTATTGGATTTTGTTCGATCTCGGTAGATCGACACAAATATACATTAACGACTACATAAAATTTTTGTCTTATATAAAACATTGTCATGGGATAGACAGCATAAAATTTCTGCAAAATGCTATACCGATTTCAACATAACTTTAAAAGTCTTTCACGATTTTAAAGAAAAAAAAGTGAATTGGTTCACAAACACATTGTTGGTGAAGATATCGCGTAGAATACACTCATAGAAACATATAACTGAATTGAATATCTTTTTCTTTTTTGAAATCGGTCAACAAAATACTATGGGTTATAAAAAACCATAGGTACCTACCTACATACTATATATACTTATTATAAATTGTTAACATTTTTGGATAATGTTTTAACAGTAACGTAAGCATTTTAGTAACATTTAATAAAAAATATATGTAAGGATAAAACACTTTTTTTTATATTTACATCCTGTTATATATTTTTTTTTTGAAATCGCATCATCTACATGGACGACCAACCTATTTATCTTTTAGCGTTTTAAAATTTGCCGCCGACCTCACAGCTTAACTATGTTTACGAAGGAAATTAGGTTTTCTCTCTTAAATGCTATCAACATCTCGTATTAGTAAAGTTCAAAGCCCAAAAAAGCTCATATAAGGGCCGTAACGATTATTCGTTACTGCAAAATTTGTAAAAAACTTATGTAATGTATTCAGCCATTTTTAATGTCCCACTCCTGGGGATGGGCCTCCCTTCAATACGAGGGGGATAGTCCACCACGCTGACCAAGTGCGGGTTGATGGACATGACCTTCGAAAACTTGATATGTTCTATCAGACATGCAGGGTTCCTTACGATGTTTTCCTACACCAAAAAAACTTATGTAAATAGTATTTACCTATCTATATAAAAAAAATCTATCTGTATCCAAATTATTTTATTGATATTCAGTATTATCTCGTCAATAACTAGTAAACATACAAAAATAGAATTCGAAAAATCGAAAATTTATTCGAGCAAAAGCTAGCAATGTAGTAAAATAATACCGCATATTAAATGAAGAAATTTTAATTACGTCTCATAGCGCTTCTCATCTCATTAATAGGTCGGAAGTGGGATCTTAACTGAATTGCATCGCAAATTGAACGTTATTGCAACGGCATAAGGATAAGATAAACTATATGTGAGAAGTTTATAAGTATAATAAAGGTTAAATGGAAGTTTAAACGGAAGCGCAGGAGAGTTAAGAAAATATTGCTATTTTGCAATCTATTACTTTACTACCTGTGACTTTGTCTACGTGCTTCTTTATTTACATTAGAGACAACACATTTGGCTCAGTTTGTAGTGACCCTACTTGCTGTGCCAGCGATCGCGGGTTCGAGTCCTGCTGGGGGTGTGTGTGATAAGCAGGAATGTGTATCAACTATCTGGTATCCATAACATAAGCCTCGTAGCTTAGCATGGAACTAGATGGTGCTGTGTATTAATATCCCAACATATTTATTCTTCTCTCTTCTTTGTTCTCAGTTTAGAGATAAATCTAGACCTTTTCTAGTTATACAATTATATAGGTAATATTGACTAGCAGTGATATATAAGGTTTTTATTGGAAATACTTATATAGTGTCTTATCTAGAGATCATGCTTGTTCTGTATTTTTAAATAAAAAAAGTCAGATTTTGTGAAAGAACTTTGTGTTATATGAGCATATTTTAATGCAATAGTTTTGTCACATTTTAAAATCAAATTTTTCTAAAGATTTTAAAAAATACTTGATACTCCAACATAAAACAGACCAAAACTTATTTCACCCCTCTAGGTGTGTTGACTATTAAATCTGCAGTCACTGCTTATCTGATGTCCCATCAAATGTTGGCTGAATGGAGAAACTGATTAAAATACCATTGATATTCAAACATATTATTATTAAATTAAAAAACATACAATTTAAATAAAATACATTTGTTGTGGTTGCTTTGTTATTCTTGACTTTACTTGACATCACGTTATTCAGTAAGAACGGAGCAACAATACGAAGAAAAAGCACGCAAGACGAACCACGAACGAAATCTAGTATTTATATATCAATAACCAAGTTTCAGAGTAAAACCAAACAAACAAACATCCCAACAACTGTACCTCACTCAAATCCCAGTTACCGCAGTGACAGTTCGTAATTAATTTCTATGCAACTTGTTCCGAATCAATGCTGCGAGTTAGCGGAAATTGCAACATAATACAGTATTTGTAAGAGGTGTTTTGATAGTGTACGAATTTCTATTAAGTTTTGAACAAGCTTTACTACTTTTTTACTTCAAACGACCGATGACCTTTACAACAATAAAACCCTTCAAAAGTTCGACAATCTCAAGAACAACGTACACAACTCACACTTCTGACCCATCATTTTTTTTCTGAATGTCAGGTGCTGTTGGTCCTATTGGCCTTGACAGAGTCACAGCGCCATCTTTTATTAAATTAATGGACTACACAGTCTTATACTGATTGCTACAGATAGAGAATCCTGAGTATTATGATTTATGGTAACTATCATAGTGCAAGTTACTCTATGGTGGTTTTTATAGGTTAAGCATGGCATGAGTTAGATTTTTATTTTATAAGGTATTTAAAAGAAGAGTGTTGCCCTCAACATATCTTATGCAATAAATGAAGTTGCCAGCAAAATGTCATCTATTTATCTCATATTCATATATTCATCTACATCTACACTAATATTATAAAGGGGAAAGATTTGCATTTTAGTATATTTGTAAGGAATAAACTAAAAAACCAATGGACTGATTTAGATGAAATTTGGTAAGAAAATAGTTTGAGACCCTGGGAAAAACACAGCATATTTTTTCTTCCAAAAATCATCCCTTAAGGGGGTGAAAGTTTGTATGGGAAATCAACCTAGGGACGAACCCGAGCGAAACGAGGGCGAATCGCTAGGCAATATTATAAAATATTATTGAGGTTTCAGGATCTGATCTACGAAAAAACTAAAAATTCCTTAGGTTTCCTTAATCAAGAGGCAGCTAAATCTTACACTCACATAATTACATATATACACATACACACATATACATACATAATATATAGACAGACACTTCACATACTCATATATATACGCATTCACACACGCACATTATCTTATATTTAAATATCAATGATTTAAAAGTACAACTCACAAGCTTTTTTAAACTATGTCTAAATATTTATTACTATTAACCGACGAAAAAAAGGAGGAGGTTCTAAATATTTTTATTGGATACATCAAAGTTGGTCCCATTTAAATTAAAAAAAAAACAAACCACTCCAGTATAGAAAATAGGGGTTGATTGATTTTTCACCTACTGAATTATTAAAATACATTCTTCTAACTTTGATGCTACTATATATTTTGTCTACACTAAAAAGGGAAAAATAAAAACTTAAAAATTCCGACGCCAAAAACCTGACTTTTCATTTACAATAGATACCTAATCAGATATTTTCGAAGTCGGTGTACACTGACCTGTTTAGTGTTTTGTTTTTGAAGTCGATTTTCTTTTAAGTTTTATTATTATTTATTAATATACCTATTATAATATTATCCAATAAGTAAAATTAACTATATTAGTAAATAAGTTGCAATATTTAGTGTAACTTGGACGATTCACTTTGACATTTAGTTAAACGACCAAACGACTAACGTTCAGGTCCAGTATAATTATTGAAAGTGGCAAACCCTAGTTGCTCTGACTTCTAATTACGAATCCTTTAACCCAGTCTCCGACCATTTCCCATTTGAAATATAACAGAGCTGTAGTTTGTACCATTTTAGAAGTTCTGTTCACCTGATGACGAAACTCGCAACTCAACTGTTATAGTACGTCTGCATGCAGTTATATATAGCCTATTTCTTTGTAATATTTAGTATATTGATAGACACAAGTAAGAATTAACTCTAATTAATATTTAGAATAAGGCAGTGGTAGCCCAGTGGTAATGCGCTCGCTTAAGAAACTGAGCGTAGCGGGTTCAAATCCCGGGACGTTGAAAAGGGATAAATGCATACACATATACAATATTTAGAATTACCCATTAGGATTTATTAAAATCGTGAGTCGTAGACATATGAAATTAAACGTTGAATGACTTTTTAAGGGCACATGTACTACAGTTACAGCTGTGCTTGTTCTAAAGCATCAGGCAGACGATATTTTTTCTTAGAGCATTAAAAAAGTTTACTTATAAACTATGTTGTGGCCAAACAAACATTTGCTTAATAGCTTGATGCAAAAAGAAATTAATCATGTAGAGACCGGATTTTTCCTTATTCATGCAAATCGTGCTTGACTGGAAAATGAGGCAAAATGGATTTGAGATCGCCATTTATAGAATTATTATCGTTTGAACAATTTTATGAAGGAATCAACACTTCTAAGTAAGAACTGCTATTTTCTGCTGCATTACTTATAAATCTTGTAATATTAAATGAGCAATTCTTGTACATATTTTCAAAATTTATTTCGTGCGTCTCTAACGTTTTGGAACACATTTTGTATTAAGATACGGTCTTACTTATTAACTTTATCTATATTTGTACATATATATATAAGTCTTTTCTGAAAACTCTCAATTTTTATTTCTTTTCCGAAAAACGCCGAGCTAATCTGGGTCACCCAGGTTCTTGGTGTACACCCCCCCCCCAACGTGCATTCACCTTGTCGTGGTGGGGGGCTCAGTAGTGCCCGGCAATACAGCCGGACGCGAAGCCAAGAAACGCACAGGGAGGTGGCCCACTTCGGTGGGCGGTGGGAGGTGGCCCTCTTCGGGGGGTTGTGTACCTTGCGGGTTGCTCCTGGTACTTCTCTGATAACAGAGTGGACCTTGGAGCTACCCCATGGTTGTGGTGGTCTGCTTTGGCAGACCTGCCGTCGGGGCGTCGTAGTTGAGTGCGTAAGCGATCCTGCATCGCCCCATTAAGACGGGGGAAGGTTTTGTTGGGTTTTAGTGGGTAGTACTGGCTGTACTACGCCGGTGAGTCCCACACGTCGTGTGTAAATGCATTTCCCAACGTTAAAAAAAAATAAAGGAGCAAGTAAGGGCTAAATACAATGGACGGACTGACAAATTATAAGGATTTCGTTTTTGCCTTTGAACTACGGAACCCTAATAAAAATTACCTAGGGGAGGCATTTACTAAACTTGTATCATACTGAGAAAATAGTTCTGCACCAAACTATCTTTCCAATATCTACGATACCATTTCCTGTAGCCATCAATAATCATGTTTTATGTTGTAGTTCTAGCACCAATTCATTGTCAGCCGCATTGCAAATATAGAGCTAAATAGCGCATTGTTCACGATGAATTGATGCTGAATTGCTTTTAATTAGAGCATTTGTTTATGTAAGTTAAATATCATGATCACCTAAATACTTTTAGTTGTTTTAGGTTTGATGAGAGAAGCATCTCCTGTAAGGAATTTTTTTCTTAATAATGTATATTATATAATATTTTATGTACTCTTTTAAAGGAAGTCACGTAAAATAATTTACACGATCTAACAAAAGAGGTATCAACTAAACTAAACTTGCAAATTACCTGTAGCGATAATAAAATAAAATACTCAATTGTTAGAACTTATAAAAAAACATTGTTCTCAGTGAAAATCAGGCTGATAGACAGTTAATTGTTAGAACTGTCTCAGTGGTGTAATGGCTAGCACACGGCTGCAGATCCGGAAGTCCTGGGTTCAAGTCTCGGGTTGAGCCAACTTTAGTTATTAAATCTGTTTAGAAAATCTCAGTAACAGCTCCGAGTTGGTACGGTATATACATAGCGATGAGTTACCGCAACCCCCGTGCTTCAGAAAGCACGTAAAGCCATAAGAGCAAACTTGTGCACTGTATGTTGACTAATCTCAGTGAGATTGGTCGTCTTGTTCTAAATCGGTCAGGAAATCTTTAACTTCTATACCCAACAGGAAAAAAAGGTTTTTTAGCTAGATTTTTACTATTATATATATATTATCTTTTACTAACACTATATTAGCTATATATCGCTATACAAACTATCAATCGCTACATATCATAGTACTTAACGTATCTCTGGCGCAAATAGACACTTAGCTGTTAATTGTTATCCGACTTAACGATAATCCATCGCAGCATGTCTCTCAAACAAGATCCAAGTCAAGCCACATAGTAGTAGGGGAGCCCAAGAGGGGATTTTCTGTAGTAAAAATCGACTATAAAGTTTATGATGATTTTTGCCTCTTAGGCTTATGCAAATCGGCAGATTATTAAATTGGACACTTTTCAGGATGTGACTAGCCTACCACACCTTAATCTGACGGTTTCAAGTATTTCTACCTTATCAAAACATTTTTTAAATATTTTAATCGGCTTCCCTAGACGCGCCCCTTTATATAGAAGACTTATATTGTGGTAAAAGGACTCAATAGAGTGCAAGGTAACCTCTTTTATGTTAATCTGCCGCGCTCGAGTAACTACAGAAAATCCCCTCTTGGGCTCCCCTACTATAGAGTGTGTTTAAAAGGAATTTTATCACTTTATGATTAAAGTAATATACAAATAGTGATTTAATCGATCAAAAAAACTAAATTCATATCAATTTAATCTACAAAAATTGTACTAGCTCTGACGTATCTCAAGACATCCTTAAATTTCATAGATCCAACACCTCTCCAAAATTATTTAAAAATTATCCAGCGCTTCAAGTTTAAACAGTGCAATATGCTGTTTTTATTACCTACCAAAAGTACGCTACATGTTGGCATTTCATTGCTTACATAAATATTTAGCTCAAATGGAAACAAACCCGCTACCACCTTCGCGAAAGAAGACACGTACAGTACTCCATTTCATGTGAGTTTATAATTCGCTCAAATTTTCATTCAACTTATCAATTTATTTGTAAACATAATTACTTGCAATTTGTCTTTCAACAAAGGGAGCGATAAAACGTTCGTTAATTATTTATTGAAAATTCGATGCTGATTGAGGTTGTATTCTGTCATACTCGTCATGTTTATCTTAAACAGATAAAAACTTTTGTATTATTATGATACAAATTAAAATTTTCAGAAAGTAGGTATAAATGTTAAAAACTTGAAAGGCAGGTAAAACTCGACAAAGCGAAGCAGGTAGATATCTGATAATAACCGATTTTTAGAAATTCATCTCCCAAATGGATAAAAAAGATGTCGAAAATTAATTCCTTATGTTTAATAAACAGCACAGGCATTGCCACGTCCCCTCCAACGTGCGTTCACCTTGTCGTGGTGGGGGGGCTCAGTAGTAGTAGTAGCGAAGCTAAGAAACGCACAGGGAGGTTGCCCACTTCGGTGGGCGGTGGGAGGTGGCCCTCTTCGGGGGGCGGTGTACCATGCGGGTTGCTCCTGGTACTTCTCTGATAGCAGAGTGGACCTTGGAGCAACCCCATGGTTGTGGTGGTCTGCTTTGGCAGACCTGCCGTCGGGGCGTCGTAGTTGAATGCGTAAGCGATCCTGCGACGCCCCATTAAGACGGGGGAAGGTTTTGTTGGGTTTTAGTGGGTAGTACTGGCTGTATTACGCCGGTGAGTCCCACACGTCGTGCGTAAATGCATTTCCCAACGTTAAAAAAAAGGCATTGCCACGTGAAAATGCTAGTTTATTTGAATGTATATATTTTCGCATCATTGTGATATATCAAAAAGTACTGTGAAAATCGAAAAACGGAAAAATCGTCTCTGCATATCCGACACGAAAATAATGACATTCAATATTGAATCATCTTTTCTATTCATATACATACTAGTAGAACCCGCGGCGTCGCTCACGCTAAAAGTACAAAAAAATCTAAAAAGGTAGGTTTCATACAAACTTTCATTCCCTATTGTACCCCCTTAAGAAATGAATTTCGTAAATGCTATACCACGTATTTATTTAATTGTATTGAAGAGCATTAATACCAAGTTTCAAATAATTATGACCATAATTATTTTTTGGGTTGCATTATAATGTGTTTTCCCGTGGGAATGAAATAGTCTCCCACAGTAAAACTAGCCTACGTCACTCTCCAGCCCTCCAACTATCTCCACACAAAAAATCACGCCAACCCGTCACTATGTTTCGACGTGAAAGAAGGACAAACAAACAAACAAACAAACAAACAAACAAGCACACTTTCACATTTATAATATTAGTACGGATAAGGATATTAAATTGAAGAAATTTTAAATAAACCTGTATTCATTTAAGCCTCGGGACACTGTCCGTGAATATTCGCCTTAAATCCAAATTCGGCCCCGGCTGTGTCTACATTTGCATTGGAAATGTAAATATTTATAAGATATAAGTCCGAATAGAAGCGAGGGATTTGACTGCATATTTAAAGATATGGTTTACATTTTACTTTGAATAGTTTAAACTTTAACAGCTTTAGGTAATAAGGTCATGGATTTGAATCTCGACTGGAGTCGAGTTGAGTTGGACCAAAAGAGTGCTTGTGTTGTCTTCTAAGTTCCATGAAATTCTTAATATATTGTTATTACTCGTATATGGTGCAGTTTGTTAACAGCAAGTGAAGTAAACATTGACGTTTGTTATAATTATAACTTTTGACACTTCAAACATCGAGACTAAGAAGTCTCGTGATCATATTTGCTGTAAAGCATTTGAAATGTCCGGAACAAAAAAGAACAAAAATATTTTTTATTTCAAGTGAGAAATATTTGCGTAAATAAAAGTATTACGTCTTAATGCTGATTTAGCACGATAGAATACCTCTACCTACCTTCTTTGCTTACACCGCAATAATCTTGCCTTACTAATGAAAGTATGCTAAGTATAGAGTAAAGGTTCGTTATGATCTTTATTTCTCTTACTCTACTTTCCAAGGGTAAGAGTCTTATATATATGATAAATTGATTGCAATTATTACTATCTCAATGACAAATAAGGCGCTGCTTTCAAAAAGGAATACAACACTCGAGTGCGATGGACTCTCTCTCGTCGAATCGCACTCGTCTTTGAAGCGACACTCGAAGTGACCGTCCTTCATTATCCTTTGACCCGTCTTGATTGCGATGCAAAAGAGAGGTTTGCTAAAACGTTTGTACTTATTATGTATACTGGATTCTTGATAACGAGTGTTTGACGCAGGAAAACTGACGGCAATAGAAGACACAGTATGGTCTTACATAAGGCAAATTAATAATTTTTATTTTTCCAGAGAATATCTTAATTTCAGGGGCAGTGGTTGTCCAGTGGTGACGCGCTTGCTTAGGAAACCAAGTGAAGCGGGTTCAATTCTCGGGTCTCGCACCTCTGATATTTTCATGTGCGAATCATTTCCAACATGATTACCACTCGCTTACGGTGAAGGAAAACATCCTGAGGAAACCTGCGTGTCTGAGAGAATTTAGCAAGAGTTCAAAAGACATGTAAAGTCCGCCCGCACTTGGCGACTATAGCCTGATCCCCCTCATATTGTTGGGAGGCCTGTTCCTAGCAGTGGGACGTTAAAAAAGTCTATGAATAATATACACATATACTCGTAATTATGGGTAATATTAAAATAGAGTGCTCAGCGCTACGATCTCTACATGTTCTTTTTGCTTCTTTTATTTTCATTATTCTTTTATATTCATGTTGGGAACCTCTCGGACTTGTGAGCTAATCTTATTTAAATACAAAACAACGTGAAAACAGAAACTCTACATATGAAAAACAGTTTAATCTAGAATCTTTCATAACTTAATGTTGGCTTTACTTTAATATAGTTCAAGGTTGTAACTAATTTAGCTTCACAATATGTAGGGTATTTTCTGCTACACAATTGTATACAGAATTTATAATAAGGCGTTATTATACGGAGTTAAATGCTCATTGTTCAGATGAAAGTAACTATGTGGAGTAATTAGGGGGTAATCGTTTGTTTCCACATTTTACTTAGTTTACTGTCGGAAAGACTTTATGTGATAAAATGTCATACATTTGTATGTAAAAATTTATTTTGTTAAGAATTACGGAGATACATTTTAAATAAAACTATCTTTTTGGATTATTTCGCGGATTTATTTTGATATTTGGTTCCCGACGTTTCGAATGCTTTACAGCAATCATGGTCACGGGAGCGACTGAGGTGTTAGATGTCTCGAAGGTATAGTTGTTACAGACAACCTACCCACAAATAACAAAATGAAAAATTGCACCAAGTACCTTACAATATTTTATACCTTTAAACATTTTATAATTTTAATTAGTTTTATAATTGAATATTGAATATTATTTATTTAATTTTTGCTGTTAACATTATAATTATTTCAATTTTAAAAATATTAAATAGTAATCTGTATTTAGTGTTGTCATTATGATATTTATAACCATAAAGAAATATAAATATACTATATAATATGTACTATACAATATGTACTATATACTATATAATATGTAGCTATTGTGTGCTTCAAGCGTTTTATACATTTTTTCTATTAAAGTACAGAAATGTCTCAGTAAATCTAGTCTATTATATAGATTTTTCAGTATTTTATTCTAAGACTAATCGCGTCGTCGTGTTTTGTAAGGTAGTCGAAACAAATATATGTATAATTTTTATTCCCTCCAGGTAAATTTGTAAGAAATTAATTAAAATTCTAAAAAATCTATTGTTAACTGACACCTCGGGGTGTCCGCAGTCGGGGAGGGATTATTAATACATCTTATGTAAAAATAATTGAATTTACGATTTATTTATTCGTAAACAGTACATAGTGCAGTAGTCATTTTTGTTCGGTTAACCGACTTGAAACTTTTTGAGATACTATATTATATTTATGTAGAGACAACTACAATATGTGTATATATATATATATACATATATATATATATATATATATATATATATGTGTGTGTGTGTGTGTGTGTGTGTGTGTGTGTAAAATATCAATTAAAACATCCAAATAATGACTTTGGATAATATTTTATCCTATTTTAAACAGTCGATTTACTATAACCCAATAGAATAGAAGATCAAAACAGAATACGTGCACCAATAACTCATGCTCCTATCTCATGCGAGATTGTACTGAAATTGCTTTTCACAATATGATATATATCTTAACTAAAATATGTTTTACCTTTAAATAAAATGACGTTGTAGCTATCCTACATTAAAAAGACATAAGTAAAACCCCACATTTCCTTTAGTAATAATTATAATGTATTTTTGGTTGGTCCCTTTCTTCATGCAACGGTGAGCCAACGGATTTATATTTTGCATTAGCATACTTCATAAACCTTTATATCGTCTTTATTCTATTTTTAGCGAGATATTTTTTTATAGAATTCTCGTTATTTTAGGATATTCCAAAAATATCACAAAATTTTTGTTTTACTAAAAATTTTTATGGTATTCAGTGACAAACGAGCAGACAGCCCACCTGATAGAAAGCGCACCTGTCGCCCATAACACCTACTATTCATGCACTTAGGTTTTTAATTTCCTATTTGTAATTGAAGTTGGGTTTTCAGTTTCATGAAGCAGATGGCATGATTAAAACTTTCAAATACTATAAAACGACCGGCGCTGTAGTTAAGTACTGTCACGCTTGCTCTATGAGTCCATAACGTACGATAAGTTGTAATACAGGCTTGATGTCCAATTCGCCAAACTTTTCAGGTAGCTAATGAAATTTATCAGGTTATTTTATGGGCTTATGCTGAATCGCGAAAGATCGGAGCTAAGCTTACAAGCCAACAATATCTGTTTGTTGTTCATAATCCTCGGAATGGTCCAAATCGGAATGATACTTATACGTGCAAATAACCCTACTTTTTATACCGGACCTACCGAAAAGGTAAAAGAGTTTCTGCCTTAGTAGGTAAAGAAGTGCCTTAAGAACTTTTAGTGATTTTAGAGCTTTCTCTGATAGATAAATAAATAACTTAGGTCTTAAGTCTATCAAAACCATTATAGCAGCAAACGAGGCCACTGAAAGCTGGTCTAAACTAAAACTCCCAATGCATTTCATATCTATCATATACGTATATGAATGTATGTTTGTCATAGATAGAGATAGAGAAGTAAAGAAAATTACAATGTAAATACATCCATCAAGTTTTCCAAAGTAAAACGATGAAATAAACTCATAACTTACGAGCTGAACCAGTAAAAGCAAAGGGACACCTGTGGAATAAATATTCATGGGCACCTCAGGACAATCCATTACACTCGCTGCACTCGTGTAAGGAATACGAAATTTAAATATAAATTATTTCCCATACATTAAATTATTTGTATTTGAATGCCTTTATCAGATTTATTACAGCAAATTATTTAAAGTTTTTATTTTACCTTGCAACCTAGCCTATAGCCTGAGTTATCAGCGGCTTCGCCAACATCACTTATAGTTTCCTTGGAATGGTACCTTATAAAGTATTTCCCAAAATTTTAATAATAAAAAAAAAGATAATACAAACAATATAACCTATAATTTTATTGATGTGGGTTTGATAATGTATACATAACAATTAAAAAGTATATATTTATGAAGGGCTAAATAGCGAAGGTAATTTATACTAATATACTAATTTTTATATGTAAAGATTAATTAAGTACTAGAGAATCTTGATATCTTGAAATTACATACCATATTCATGGCTCAGAAAGCCATAGCCACAGTCATGATAGCATTGCATAGACGAAGGAGATGTAAGTGAGTTATCTACAAAGCATCTTAAAGATGTTAACAATTTCTATATGAAAGTCTTAATCGGAAATTAATGTATAATCGACTAACAACAAATTGACAAAGGCAACCCAACAAACAGCTAAAGGGAAATCGATTCGAAACAAGTTTATTCAGAACTAATTGGGAATGGTTTATCCTCAGGATACTGGCGACAATTGTACAGAATTGCTTCTACATACAACATCGCATTTCATCGCACGCTGTACTTTGCTGGTTCGATTTCACTAATATTTAAGATAGTCTATGAGCGAAAGTTTGTTTCTTCTTCATGCTGTAATGGTTTAATAGATTTGCTTTAATTTTGAAATGGAATTGACCCTAGATTAACAAATACTTTTTTTAAACAAAATAAATAAAATCAGTAAACATTTTAAACGTATAAATCAAGTATATACGTATATATTATTTAAAGACTTGTTTATGTAACAAATAGCGAATATATCGTCCTTGTTAGTTTTACACATGAATACGTAACAAGAAAATACTTATTTACCTTTATTTTATTAATTACAGTTATTCATAACTATATTATACTAACTGTAAGAGACACAAATAATAATATACCCAGCTCAATAGTGCCCGGCAATACAACAGCCAAGAAACGTACTGGGAGGTAGTCCACCTCGGTGGGTGGTGTGCTATGCGGGTTGCTCCTGGAACATCCCTGATAGGAGAATGGACCATGGAGCAACCCCATGGTTGTTGTGGTCTGCTTCGGCAGACCTGCCGTCGGGGCGTCGTAGTTGAATGCGTAAGCGATCCTGCGACGCCCCATTAAAACGGGGGAGGTTCTATTGGATTTTAGTGGGTAGTGCTGAATTTGCAGGTGAGTCCACACATCGTGTCTAAATGTATTTCTCAAGAATAAAAAAGGAATTTTTTAACTTATTATTACAAATCAGTCAATGTATATCGATCACATCATTCCAGTCTCTGTTATTTGATTACAATGTGTTGATTTCACAGTTGTTTAGTAACAATTCACAATTAACTATTAGAGGATTATCCAAAAGGGCTGCTAATGGTCCTCGCTCAGGTAGTTAAGTGTAGAGAACTACTTTCGCTCACTTAACCGCCTATCCATCGAAACTATAAAGAAAAATTGCTTTAGAAATAATTTTGTTGATGGCTTAATGAAAGAATTAAGTTAAAAAAAAATGTTAACTAAATTCTTCATATCATCCTAGATTACTTGTGGCAAACATACACAAAATTTGATAGTAACAAAATATATTATACATAGTTTGAATTCTCTACTATACATATATGCATAGATCGCATCATGACGAATACATAATAAGAAGAAAATATAGCAATGAGTCAATACTTGCTTACAAAACCGAGTGAAGGTTCAAAACGGCGGCCTGCGAGGCCCGGCTTTTGAACATTCACTTGTAATTGGAATTGCTCGCATCCATCTAATCATTTATAGAGTAATGACAACCTTTAACATTTTGCACTAAATAGGCTTTAAACTCCAAATATATTACATAAATGAACTATGAGTAAACTCTTTGTACTGAGCCCTTTTTAACGTCCCGCTGCTGGGCACGGGCCTCCCCTCAATACGAGGGGGATCAGGCCATAGTCCACCGCGCTGGCCAAGTGCGGGTTGGCGGGCTTCACATGTCTCTCGAAAACTTGCAAGGTTCTCTCAGACATGGAGGTTTCCTCACGATGTTTTCCTTCACCGTAAGGCAAGCGGTAATCATGTTAGAAATGATTCGCACATGAAAATATCAGAGGTGCGAGACCCGGGATTTGAACCCGCTTCACTCGGTGTCTCAAGCGAGCGCGTTACCACTGGGCTACCACTGCCTTTTTTAAACTCTTTACGTAAACTCGTTTAGTAAACTCGTTTAGTAAACTCTTTAGCTTTATAGTTTAGATTAGCTTTATAAAGATACTACGAGTGCTCTTTAAATTTGAATAAGAAAATGGAGCTTTTACAAAAAAAATATCAATTAATGTTAAATCAATCTTTACAATAAAGACTTCTAAGATGCTTTCAACATACCAAACCTATTTTCAATCGAATTTGATTAAGGAAATTCAAGCATATCACGTTTCATAGAATCTCGTAATAGAAAACTAATTTATTTCTTTAATAACTTACTTTTATCAACCGATGATGAGAAGACCGTATAATTTTGATTAAATTTTTAAGCATTACATAAAACAACAAGCACAAGAATCCTTCTAAACTTGTACTTATCTATAATCACATTACGGGTGGATTTGTTTTGTTTGAAAAATATTTCACATACTTGAAAACAATGGAAGTCATCTAATATATATTGACTGAACCAAAATCGATAAGATTAGGGTTTTTTGTAGTTAAAAAAAATGTTTAAGAAACTTCTTTAGCAATTTCTTTTTAACTAAAAAGTACACCGATTTTTTTAAAAGTAATTATTGAACTTTTAGCGGGTGTCAGTCCTTACGTATACTCGTAATCTATACATTAAAAATATATCCACAATTATCGGTAGACAATAAAAATATACGCCTGAATTGACAACACGTTTGGCTCAGTTTGTACTGACCCTACTTGCTGTGCCAGCGGTCGCGGGTTCGAGTCTCGCTAGGTGTATTTATTTGTGTGATGAGCACGAATGTTTATACTGCAGTTATGGGTGTTTATATTTATAATATGAATGTATTTAAAGTTCTATTTATGTATGTGTAGCATAAAACAACTTACTTACTATAGAATTAGATGGTGTTGCGTTAATGTCCCAATATATTAAAAGAAAAAAAAATGAGTAGCTCTTCCTTCTTTGAAGTCCGTCCAAATGTGAACAATATTTTCTGTAGAAGTCTAGCTCAAAGTTTGACGAGCGATGTTTATATTCAAAGTTTTCTACAAAAGGCGTACTTCCTTTATGGCTTCGCACGGATATTTTTTTTCAGATTAGGCATTCTTCAACACGACGAACTAATTTGAAAAGTGTTGTTCTTATACATAATTCGTAAACCAATATAGATTTGTGATTAATTCTATATATACTCGTATAATAAAATTTTAACTGAGTCAAATCTGTACGTTAAATATTTTTTGGAAAATCTTATTAAAATAGTCATTATTATCGATACAGAGGTCGAATTTATAGTTTTTAGAATTTTTCTGTCTATATGTCTGTGACCGCATCACGAGAAAACCACTGGACAGATTTTGATGGTATAATATAATTGGATCATAGCTGGTTATCCGGGTCTTTCAGTATACTTTTTACTGCGGGAAAATATCTCATACCTGAGAAATCTATACAAAGCGTTAAAATAACAATATATAAATAAAATTGAAGTAAACCTTAATTTTATTAATTTATATTAGCTATTCTAGAATATGCCCATGCGTCTATTTGGACGGCACAAAGTATTATCTCTGACACAGTTGGATTGATTTTAATGACATTTTTACTACAAGTAGGTATATCTATTTTACTTTTCATCTCGGCAAAAGGGATCAGATCCCAAGGGATAAGATGTAGTACGAAATCACTTACAGTGATGGTTAAAGCTGGGAAAGCTCTACGTTAAATTAAACAAAGTCACAGAAAAACTGTAGTACAATAATAAACTTCGACTATAAACTTAATAAAAAAGTACATTTTCGTGTTAAAGATTTTACTTCCCTGCGACCCCACTAGACGCTGTTGACATTATTTAATCTTCAAAAATTATTTCCTGCCCTCGGGGAGGGCGATTGCGGTTCTGCTTATTATTGTAATTCGTCTGTGAAATGAAAAACAAAAATAAAAATTTCTTTTACTTCTTGGGATAGATTAATTGAATCTAAAAATGTCACAGGTTTGAGAATTGCACTATATGTTATGTTCGCATTGTTAATCAATTTCAATTAGTTTAATTCATTTTAAATAAAACTAACAACAACTTACTAAGCAAGTGCTTAGTAAGTTGTTTTTAAATAAGAGCAAACTAAATTAAAATTATTATCCATATTTAATTTTAACTTTTTTAAACTACACATACTCGTAGAACAAATATATGGCTTAAATAATTAATACTATATTTTATATTTCTCTTTATGGTTATAAATATATTAATGGCAACACTAAATATAGATTACTAATTAATATTTTTAAAATTGTAATAATTATAAAAATAATAGCAAAAATTAAATAAATAATATTCCATATTCAATTATAATTAAAATTATAAAAATGTTTTAAAGTTAAAAAATATTGTAATGTAATTGGTGCAATTTTCGTTTTGTTAATTGTGGGTAGGCTGTCTGTAACAACTATACCTTCAAGACATGTAACACCTCAGTCTCTCCCGTGACCATGGATGCTGTAAAGCATTCGAAACGTTTAATTCAATTCTCAAAGATTAATTAAAAATTAGTTTAATTCAACTGTCAAAGATCCCGTCTAATACTTGTTGAAGTGCATTCGCGCTCGTACTTCGGTATTAAGGTTTTAGCTTTGAATCATTACGAACATAAAATATACACAATTAGATACTAAAACTGTGACATCAATTCCCATTATTCGATTTGTTTCTATTAATCCCTCCACGAGCGCGGACACGCCGGCGTTACAGTTAACAATAGATTTCTTAGAAATTTAATTAATTTCTTAGAAATTTACATGAAGGTGTTAAGTCACCGCTCAGAATGAACTTAGAGCCCACATGAAAAGAAGATAAAACTTCTCAAAGTCTAATTATATTGCTCTAGATATAAAATCTCAAAATAAATTAAAAAAATTTTAAGCTACGTAATAACAAAAGAGAAATTTAAAATCTAATTCTCAAACAAAGAATTTTTAAGATTGGGCAAAAAATATGTAAATAACGAATGCCTTGAACAAAAAGTAATTTTACTGTCAAAATATTTAATGACAGTAAATTAATTACCCAAAAAGCTTAAACAAAGCCATTTCAATAACGGATTTCTATTTATATCTAACAAAGCTTAGTCTAACTTGATGCTTGTATTTGCGGCGAAATATAACCGGACTCTTGGCATGAATTATAATCGCTATAGTGTATATATAATTGTATATACATAATATTCATTGGAGGCAGTGGTAGCCCAGTGGTAACGCGCTCGCTTGGGAAACCGAATGAAGTGAGTTCAAATCCCGGGTCTCGCACCTCTGATATTTTCATGTGCGAATCATTTCCAACATGATTACCACTTGTCTTAACGGTGAAGGAAAACATCGTGAGGAAACCTGCATGTCTGAGAGAATCTAGCAAGTTTTCAAAAGACATGTGAAGTCCGCCAACCCGCACTTGGCCAGCGTGGTGGACTATGGCCTGATTCCCCTCGTGCTGAAGGGAGGCCCGTGCCCAGCAGTGGGACGTTAAAAAGGGCTGAATACAATATTCATTGTATTAAATTATTATAACCTAAGTGGTAAGCACTAATTACATTTCAAAACTTTTTTATAAACTTATACTGTACAAAGCAGTGATAGGCCAGTAGTAACATTCGCTTTTCAAACCAAGGTTACAGGTTCAAAACCCGGGTTTCGTACCTCTAATGTTGCATTACCAACAAAGAAAATATCATTAGTGAATCTGAATATCCTAAAGAACCTCACATATGCAGTCCGTCAAAACGTATTTGGCAAGTGTGGTGGACAATAGCCAGAGGGATCAACCCTCGCATTAAGAAGACGTGTAGCAGGGAGGCTTTAAAGCTTGAATTATTAATCATTAATCCTGAAAAACACAATACAATTCAAAAAATCCACATAAAGAAATCGAACCTGAACAAAGTAAACAAAACGTACACGCTTCCACTATACTATAAGGTTGTTGTATAAATAAATAACTCGATACAACAAATATTTTAATTTAATTTATAGCAAATAAAGCTACGCTAAGCCTGCCACAGTCGAGAGTGTAATAAGCACTTTGTCATTTCGCACTCCGCGGTGTCTGCGGAGACGAGACGCAACATGTGAGAGAATGTGTTATCTCATTTATGTCGGCTTACAGTTTACATTTGTTTATATTACAAATATCACTAGCAACTATCTATGGCTTTGTCTGTATGTAATTCTATATTAAGTCAACAATTATAATTACTTATATGAATTGCTGAATTGTTATAAATTATTAAAGCAATGTTTATCATAACTCAGCAAAATTTTCTTTTAAGATAAATTCGATTTTATAAAAACTATAAAGTAAATTATAATAAAATATATAATAAGCATATAACTAACTATTAAATGTAACTAAACTAGTTTTACTAATAGCTTTTAAAAAGTTCCACTATCTACCTTCTGTCTCAATCATAAGATTAAATTTGTTGTTGTTGATACATTAACACACAGCACCATCTAGTTCCATGGTAAGCTGCGAAGCCTGTGTTATGGATACCAGATTTTTGATTCACTACACATATAGGTATTTATAACTTTGAATACATAAGTACATATTATAAATATATAAACACCCATGACTAGTACAAACATTCGTGCTCATCACACAAATGAATGCCCCCAGTGGGACTCGAACCCGCGACCGCTGGCACAGCTAGTAGGGTCTCTACAAACTAAGCCAAACGTGTCGTCGATTAGCTCGATGGTATCATATTATTGTGTTTTGATTCGGTTTTCGTATACTTAGGTGCTAAGTTTTAAATTGATACGATATTTAGAACTAGACACGGAATAAAATTCACCCCGAATATTTGATTAAATATATAAGTTCATCTATAAAGCGTCAAAATATGTATGTACTGCTGTACCTACTATATTCTTATACACATAGTGTTAAGTATATCTTATAGAGACTTCTTTAAGACTTATAAACATTTTTAATCTTTTCATAACGGGGATGACAGAGTGGCAAAAGCACTAACACTATACAATATACACTATAGTAGACTTTACATTTCATATTAATCTCCACTTTCCTTTGTCAAGTCCCCAATGTGCGATGCGTCTTACATGGGTTAAACTTAAAAGCTATGGTACACATATTGTGTGCGAGCGCTTCCAACCCCTATACGCACTGACTTATTACTTTGACGAGTTAATTCGAAAATTCTTCAAGTTTCAGGAAGATGAGGGGTTGAACTTCTCTTAATAAAACATCAACCGTACCTGTAAGTTTTGATCAATCGTAGCTTATTTGCTTCATTCCTGACAGACTATAGTTTACTGGCGGTATTTCTTGTCATACTGTAATAGATTTATTTTAGATTTTAGAATTATTGGGGCTTTTAATTGATATATTATGTTTAAATATCCATTTTGGCTCCGAAACGATGTCTAAAAGACACTGCAGGCATAAAACTAAAATAAACGTTAAGTAATGTTTAGTTATCGTTTATTGTAGAGCCATATTAAAATATGGCTGTTGAGGAAAACATCATGAATACACCTAGGTACATGTCTAAGAACAATACTAATTTTCTAAAGATATATAAAGTCATCCAACCCACAAACTGCAAGCGAGGGGGACGGTGGCTCGATCCCTCTGAGTGCAGACTCCTGCAAAATAGCAAGTACAAAATTACTGCTGAATTATTATTATTTAAGAAGAAAAAGGTCACTTGTACAGACAATAAATGAATCAGACGTGATTGTGGAGTATTATATATTGTTGTATCGCGACAATTATATTATATAGGTAATCCTATAAATATTTTACTCGATATTATCGCTTGTGAAGGCAAAGCTACGCTTGTGACAGGCGACACTGTAATAACCATTTTGTCATGCCCGTAATGAGCTTAGAACACCTTCTTTGGAAATAACAGCCCATTAGAATAACAGGGTACTCCTTTTTCTACTTTTGATCATCTTCAGGTATACTAATTTGTAATGTTGAATATTCATGCCTCAACGCTTCTACCACTCGTGTTGTTTAGTTTTCATGTAGGAAATACGGCATGTATTTCCCTAGCTCGTCTACTGCACTAAGGTCGGGAGTTCACTTCTTGCTCGAGCCACATGTAGATTAAAAGCTCAGAATCGAACGAGTCACTACCTCATTATCTAACTACCTAAATATTTATTTAGTTAGAATTGTTATTATTATTATTATTTTGGATTCTCTCACGGGAGTCTCTCGGGTGACCATGATTGCTGTAAACCATTCGAAAAGTCGGGAACTAAAAATGTAAATAAAACCGAAAAGATGGTATTATTTTAAAATGTCAAATATTCGCGTAAATCTTAGAAAGTGTTACCTAAAATTGTAAAGATTTAGTACATCACGTTTAGTTTCATTTAACTTCACAATTAATTGCTACAGTAAACAGCAATCGTGTTTTGCCTCTATTTCTTTTAGTTCCTAATAATTAAACTACTACAGAGAGCGGTGTTTAAAATTTCACACCTTTTTAATTAATTGGTAAGTTAAGCCTGATCGATTTCTACAATCTAACCATTTGCAGTTCTTTTATTGTGTTGACTTTCAAGTTGACTGTCAAGCTTTTCTACATTATCGCTATTAGCAAAACTAAAAATATATGAGGGTACTAGCGGCTTATGGACGGCTCACGGTCAGTATGAAGTAGATAGACTATATATTAAATATATACATAGATATGATGAGTTGTTGTGGGTTGTATTATAACGTGTTTTCCCGTGGGAAACTATCCGCGGTAAAAAGTACATATGTCTAAAAGTAAGCCTATGTCACTCTCCAGCCCTCCAACTATCTCCACACAAAAAATCACGCCAATCTATCTCTCTCTTTCGACATGAAAAAAGGACAAACAAACGAACGAACAAACACACTTTCACATTTATAATATTAGTATGGATATACTGATCCCGTGACCCAGCGCTTAGATGTGTCATTCCCATACATTATTTAGTTTTCTACAAATAACAACTGCGAAATGTCAAATTAACTAAACCTTAATTATACCCAATTGCAGATAATAATTTTCATTAGAAAATGAAAATAGATGCATAGTATTATAAAAAATAATCTTATTATTTGTTTAATAAAGCCGCCAATCGCCATACAAATACAAGATTATATAAAACGTTGGTAGCGACACATTGTTGGTTGTCATACCATAGATCACGGGTTCGATGCCGCATATTATACATATGAGTCAAGATTACTTGACTACGTCTATACTATAAGTCTATACATATAATAAAATTGTAACTGAGTCGAATCTGTACATTAAAATATTTTTATTCTAATCTATTAATTATATTATAATATTCTAATTATATTATAATCGATACAGAGGCCGAATCTAGTTTTTAGAATCTTTGTCTATCTGTCTGTAAACGAATCACGGAAAACCCACTGAAGGGATTTTGATGAAATTTAGTATGATTATAGCTGGTTATCTCATCTCTGAGAAATCTATACTGAACGTTAAAATGTAAGTAGGGACGAACCTGAGCGGAGCGAGGGTAACTCGCTATTTTTACTCTATATTCCTAAGTACTTACTCGTGCACTCATGTCTCTATGGAGCAACCATCAGTGTCACAGCCGTCGGGTAAAGATTTTTGCTCAGAGACTATAACCGAGAGCAACATATGTGTAAAGCTACTTTTTAACTGAATTCTTTATCTCGTCTGAAACTCTAGAGGTACTTGAAGAAATGTGCATACTTATTGAAATAAAGTATGTGTGTGATGTGTGTGTGTGTGTGTGTGTGTGTGTGTGTGTGTGTGTATCATCATACTAAACATCAAAATCTGTCCAGTAGTTTCCTAGTGATGCGTTACCAGACAGACATACAAAAATTCTTAAAGCTATAGATTCGGTCTCTGTATCTATAATAATGACTACTTATTTAAAAAAGAATGTTCATAAAGTATTTAATATAGGTACAGATTCGACTAAGAATTTTATTTTAATTATAGATAAGCGCGACCGAAATGTAATGTCAAATATTTTCTATGTGGTCATCCACTCGAAAAATTCTATCTGTATATGTAAATATAAAAATCGGTCAAGTGGGAGTCGGGTTAACACACCGAGGGTTCTAGACAATTGATACTTTTGTGGTATGAGTTAAGAGTGTTTTTCGATGTCAAATCATCGTCACGACTAGGCCGCGAGCCTTTTATTAATTGGCCATTTTTTTATAGCTTTTTTAATAAAATAAAAAAATACCAACTACTTATCACAATAGAACAAATAAGTATATACGAAAACATGTTTATTGTAGCCTCTTGTACTTGGCTTTTTGTTTATTTTATATACCTATCAGGATCTCCACCATAATAACGTATTCTACTAATAATTTAGCCTAACTTATTCAGTACAAAAAACATGCCTTTAAATCTAGGACAGGCAGACAAAAACCGGCTTAGAAATAAGGTTTCGTTTTAAATGTTTAAGTACGGAACCCTAAAGAGCATTAAGTTGTCTTGCCGGAAGTAGTGCGCGTTGACTGAACGGATGGCCCTTATAGCGGATCAGCTGGTCTAAGCCGGGACGCTAAGGGCTACCTTTCAACCTTTTTTTCCGGAAACCACTAATTTATTTGAAAAATAGAAGATTTTCGTGCCATCTGTAGACTAAAATTGGCCAATGGGCTTAGTGAAGGGCGCTGAAGGAAAAATATTAAGCCGCAACAAATATAAATACCAGAAAAAAAGGTAAAAACGACAATCACGCATAAAAATCCAAGCAAATTTTTCAACTTACTTTTAGCATAAGAAATAAAATCCGAGAAAAATCGTGGCGAAATTATTGAATACTAGCGACTCTTCCTCGCTTCGCTCGGGTTCGTCCCTAGCTTGCTTCCCGATACAAACCTTCATCCCCATTTTTTACACCCTTAAGGTATGATTTCCGGGAAAAAAAGTATCCTATGCCTTTCCCAGGGTCTCAAACTATCTTACCAAATTTCATCAAAATCAGTTCAGTTGATCCAAAGATTACCCCCTACAACGTCACAAACTCACAAAATTTACCTCTTTATAATATTAGTATAGATTTACTGTGGATTTATTTCAAAATGTACCTATTAGTTATTAGCGACTTACTACCTCGCTTCCCAGACCACATACCTACAGATGGAAACGTGTGGAATCAAGATAAATTGACTCCTATGCAGGATAGTTATAATGTTTTCAAAAAAAAAAATCTTATTTTCGCGCTCGAGAATTTCTGATGGTCAATTTTTTTTTACTTCTGCCGCGCTTTAGTAAATCCCGAAATCCCCGCTTGGACTCCCCTACTATAATATACTACACTGTTATTCGGTTTTTAAAAGAGCAACCGTCGAGTTTCTCACCAGCTCTTCTCAGCAGAACTGCTTTCCGAGCCGGTAGTAGCTTTCCCGCGGAACGAGAGAATAATAAATAACATTACATTAACACCCTACTTATGAAGATACTTATCTGTTTAAAATTATAGAAACTACATTCTTTTCTAGATAGGTGTTTAATGGCGGAATTCCCAATAGACTAATAAGATGGCAAATTCCAGATTTTAACCTAGCATTTTGTTACCTATCTACATAAATAAAAATAAATGTTCGCATGTTTATCCCCCATGCCTTTTTAAACCATTATTACGATTGTGATGAAACTCTGGTGGGTTATTCTGTATACTTATTTTGTTTGTTGTCTTTTATGCGTTCTGAAATCATTCAAGCTTAGGGCAACCGAGCGAAACTAGGGTAAATCGGTAATAATTTACAGAAGTTACCCCAAAAAACATTGTTAGCTTCTGCTCAATATTAACTTAAATATTAAAATATCTATAGTGAAAAAGCTAAGTCTCATGTAAAAAAATATTTATTTTACAAAAAATACTTGTATTACATACTTCTAAATACTCGTATTCATCCTTCTAAAGAAACCTGCACGGTTTCTAATTAAAACTTAATGAATAAAATAAAAACAAAATTTGTTTATAATGCCTATATTATTTATAACAAATTAACCTAAAATAAAGTTTACACCATACTTTTATTAAGGTCCATGTTCATTGTGTGGTCCATTTTACTTTTACTGGACCAATTTTGGTCCAACAACAAGAAATGCGGGAAGTATTTTGTTAAAACTGCTTACATTTATGGAACTATTTTACAATAGACTTTCTTTAAAAGTTTAGTTCTTTTCCTAGTGGACCTTAGGGCACTAAAGTTCGCTAAAAGTCAATATTTCTATTTCTCATTAGTCATCATCTCTTGCATTAATAAAAATGTAGTGTAAAATCAGCTCATTTTATATTTTATTCCTCATCAACTTTTGACTGTCTTTTTTTCTTTTTTTTCTTCTCACTGCTTGGTTCAGGTGCTTCCACATTATTTTCTTCATTTACTTCTGTGACTAAAGATTTCTTCTTCTTCTTCTTTTCACTGCTCGGTGCTGGTGTTGCGTCATTATCTTCTGACGCTTCAGGTGCTATCGACTTCTTCTTCTTTTTCTTCTTTTCAGGAACTTCTGCGTCTCCATTCTCTGGTTCTTCTTTAGGCTCTACCTTTACTTTTAAATCTTCTGTTTTTATTTTCTTTTCTTTTTTGACTTTAACCTGATAACAATAAATTAATGAATTAAATAAAATACTATATAAATTATTATATTAGACTTATAATACAAATTTAAACTATAGAACCAAGACTTAAGTAAAATAATTTGAGTGTGAAAGTAAAAAAAAAAACAAAAAATTGGGTTCTAAAAATTTACATAGCTTTTTTGGTACAAATATAAAAACTGAAAACCCATACCAGTGTTTGTGTATAAAAATGCCTATAATGCCTAAAGGAAAATGTCTACTCGATCTTCCATAATTATTAATTTATTACTTAAAATAACTAAACACAGAAAGAAACACAGCGTCCTAGGCACAATAAAGAAATATACAGTTTTCACAAAAAAATAAATAAAAGCGCGCTCATTCGGTAGGGACATTTTTTTGTCGCTGATTGTGTCTCTAGTACTTTTTTGATTGATGAATAAACCACATAAATAAACACCTAAAACAAACGCAGCAACTTATATAATATGTGGCCAAGCGAACCGAACTAAGTATGAATCTTTAAGCAAAATAATGAAATGACTTAAAACATTCATTCATTTTAAGAGGAAATTTACAACCCTTGCCTACTAAAAACACAATCACAACCTTATTTGAATTACTTTGCTCAAGGAGGAAAACAAATATAATTTACTCATACATTTGACTTTTAAAATGTATGTTATTTTAAATTTACCATTTCCAAAATTTAAATAATCGGCACACTTTAAAGCCATTAAGAAGAAAATTCAATTGAACAATATTTATTTCTTTATAAATTTATATTAATTTATCACTCATAAAAAATGCCAGTATGTCTTTATCTTTTCTGAAAAATGAAAATGAAACAAACAAAAGTTGCTATTAAAGATTATATCAAAATGAACATAGAAAAGGGAAGCGACTACAAAACCTTAATAATAAACTGTTCCTAATAAATAAATTAAAGTAAAAATTTTCAATCCATAGCTGACTTCGTATGCGAAGATGCTCACATAAAATGTTTCCTTGCATGAAATATTAAAAAGTTATAATTGATTTTTTTATGATTTATGAAGCGTAAATTATATTCCTAAGTATACATTATACATAAAAAACATCTATAATATCAATAATAAACACAATATTGTCCAATTAAATAGATTTGAATTATTCCAATATCTAAGTAAAAGGAGTTAATGAGATTAGTTAGATAAATCGAAAAGTGGCAACCGAAGACGTGTGAGCTTGCTTATGCATGTTATCTACTGTAGATTGCTATACTTACGTATTACAAATTATACAAAAGAATGGCGGAAATGTATAATACCAGACTGCATATGTTATATAATGCCAAGATATAGAAGGAGACTTAGTAAATAAAATATTAAACTCACATTAGCAACACCATCTTCAAGTTTGATCTTTTTAGTGGAAACTCCATCTTCATCGGGAGAATGTTCTCTCTTGATGGGTTTCTTATCCAAGGTACTGTCAGCTGCCATTGAGTATTCAAATACCTCTCTGTTGCAAATAAAAACATATAAAATTAGGTACTGTTTTACAATAATAATACATAATTTGATTGAATTTCATTATTAATAGCTTTAAAACATGTTAATCACTAAAAAATTAAAATAATACTTTTGTGACCTAAAAAGAAAGTTGATAACTTAGTTACTTAAATAATTTGATAATTGCTTATATTTATTTTGCATTTTTCACCTGTAATTTTTTTTTATTTAATAATAATATAAGTGACAATAAAGTAAAAAACAAAATAATAATATTATAATGAATAACAAATTCACTCACGATTTACTGTGATATTTTTCAAACTTTGCCATAGCTTTAGTAGTTCCACTTAGTCTTTTCAGATTTCCTTCTTCTAGAAGCCTCAATTTGTTTTCCAATTTGACTTTATGCTCTGCTCCGAGTTCAAATGAAGCATCATCACCGAAAGCATCAACTCTTGTAACTAGAGCGGCCTTAGCCGCCAACATTCTTGACATTTTTCCTTTATTTTTTGTACTACATTGCCCAACTAACTGTGCATGATATATCAAACCATACTTAGGGGTATCTTTCTTTGTTTTCAATGCCCTAAAGAGTGCCTTCTCGGCACCAAATATCTGTATAGTTGAAGCGGGATGCTTTGCCAAGTTCATTAGTGAACCAGCATGAGCTATTAATCTAGCCCCTATATGCTCCCCAATTAAAACTGTCAAGTTAGGCGCCATAGCCATCATTCTTGCCTTAAGATAATCTGTCAAATGTGTTCTATAATCTGTAATGGAAATAATCTCATCACACAGATGCTGTATATTCATGATATCATCATCAGAAATCTCTGTACCCATAGATATTTCAGCTGCTTCTTTAACTTTTTCCTCTAAATCTTCAGGAAGGATGTCGGAAAGGTCAGTTTTAGCTGCATTATCCCTCGTGCCCATAAGTTTTACAATTTTTACAAACAATGTGTTGTCTGTAATAATTTTTCCAAGTTCCGGGAAATGCCAACCATACCATTCTCTACATCTCATAACATAGTTGTTTAATTCCTTATCTAAATCATCGAGAAGGCATTGGGCTTGGACTATCATGGTGTCAATTTTGTCGGGTGAGAATTTCAGCTTGTATCTTGACAGAGAATGAGCTAAACCAAGTGCCATGGCTGTCATTTCTTTTTTTGGCAATCCAGTTAAAAGACTGTCCATCTGCGAGCGAATACATCTCAACAGCTCCTGTACATTAGAATTGGAAACACATTGTAGGTCAAACTTTTCTTTGATTGCACTACCAAGCTTAGCATCTCCTACGAGTAATTGATCTTGAATTTCTTTGCAGACATGTTTTTTTAGAGCTTTCTTTAATGTTTTGGACAGTTTTCCTTCAATTGCTGCAGTAGTTGCAGCTAAAGCTTCTGTGGTATCCTCAAATTTAATGAAGTTTTTTAACTTCACACTGTAAACAAAATTTAAAATAAGGAAAGAAATTCAGGTAAGATAAATATGCTTAAAAGACTACTTCATTTTGTATAAATATTTACATACCAATCTAATGCTGAATATCGCCAGATATATTTCATTATAAAATTTATAATAAAAAATATTATATAAATACAACAGGATAATCATAATAAAGTTGCGAATAATCAGCAAAAACATTAAACATTTCCTATAATTATGATGATAAGAATATATGTTAGTACTTACACAGATGCTGCACCTTCCGGTGTGTTAAATTCTTGATACAAATCATCTATCTGAGATAATTTGGATTCATCCAGCAACTAGAACAAACAAAATATTTTCTAATAATTTATTTTATTTATACTTCACAGCTAGGAATTACTTTACTTTAACTATGAATGACTCTTTGTTAAATAAAGTTCTTATAAAAAAATTGTTATGAAAATCACATGGAAATAGTTGTTTTGAAAGTAATCATAACAACAACCTAACTGTATTATTTATACATGTTTTATGATACTGTGGTAGATTATTTAAAAACCCTATAGATTAAGATATAAAGATAACTAATAATGTATTGAATTTACACAGTATTAAAGACTTCATACACTACGCCAATACCGACCACGCTATTTACAAGGTGGAATTCAAAATTAATTTAGGTGACGTTAAATTTTAAGTAATCTAACATAGATAAAAATCGTTTCTTGCTTTAATGAATAACTTATAACACCATTTTAAAGAATACTTTAAAAATAATCATCGTTGTTTCGAAATTACTTATAGGTTATAGTCAACACGTGTTAAAGCTTACCTTAAATATAGCGTACCCCGCCGGAGTCTCAAACAGCACCAACATCGTAAAAAAGAAAATGCACTTATCACAAGATAACTTTAATAAAATAAAATTCTTTATTACAATAATGTAAAATTATTTGCTACTATCGCGGCGCTTCAGCATCGCGGGAGGTTTGACTTTGACAGATGATAAAGATAATCCATTCATATTTCGTCGTTTGCGTTCCGTTTCAACATGACGGCGGAGCAAAGTTTGTACTTTTGAATTCTACTATAATAAATATATTTTCTTGTCTACATATTTGATTGATAATAATAAATATTTATGTCATATTTAAAATTTGCACTTTCATTTATTATATTTAAACATAATATTTTAAAAAATGATCTATATTTTTTATGAATAAATAAAAACATTTACCTACAATGTCTAAGGATTTAAATTGTTACTAATATTTCTACATTTATATAATACTAGCAGATCCCTCGGCTTCGCTTGCGCTAAAACTAGAAAAAAATCTCTAAAAAGATAATTTCATACAAACTTTCATCCGTATTTTACCCTTTGACTACGTCTAGACAAAGAATAAATTTTTAAATTTACTTTTATATTACTTTTCAAGTACCTACAGTTTTCAAAGAATTTTTCACTATTCAATAGTCCGGAATTGATATGAAGGTACGCATTGAATTCAATTCGTAAAAATAATATTTACTTATTTAAAAAGGGTTTACAAGCGTGACGTTAAAGTCTGGTAATACTTACTACGCCAGAGAGAGGTAGTGGGTTCGTGTATTAGAAAAAATGAAAATTTTTATTTTATCGATACATTTGTCCTGTAGAAAAATTAAGAAAGACTAATAAATCGTAATTTTAAATAAATTTGTAAAATGTAAGATTTTGTGATTTTTTTTTTGTTGTAAAATACGACAAAATTGTCAGTATTTTTGTCTAAATATTTGATCGCGTATCACTTACACAATCGTATTTTAATTAACCTTTTACGAGGCTTATTTAGTAGTTTAGTATACCTACAGATAATAATAATTTAAATAGAAATTCATCAGTAGAATATTCATTCTACTGATGATTCCATTCGTTGATTCGATTCAAGTTTCACATATTTTGGTTATTATATACACACGCAGGTCAAATATAGGCATTAACAAGTATCAGCGGCAGCCGACATCAGTATAAACAGATAACATAGACCGGGCTGATTTCTCCGTTTTTATACGAGTTACATGCGCTAATTAGGTAATATATTCGTATTTTATATTATAAACATTTACCGAAATAGGTTTACAGCAATCCTTTATGCCACAAATTGAAAGCCTCACAAAGGCGTGCACTCAAGAAGTGAATGATGGAGCGAATGGAATTGAGAACGAGTGCCGCATCAATCAGGTGGGGAATAAAATTAGTTTTTTTCTTGAAATTGATTTTAAACGATGTTCTATACTTCCATACAACAACTACTCAGCCTATACACAAACGTATTTGTTTTAATTAACCACCAGTACTCGATGTATGCCTTTCTTTATGGAGTTGTAGTTCTTGATTAACATGTACTTATGGTCAATTTTTTTTCAATTAATAGGGCTTCTCGTATAAATTTGAAGAAAAAAAATTCTCCCCAAACTGTCATAATTAGCTATTTTTAAAGTGGTTTCGAAAGTTATATCTGCCCTTTTCAAAGTGTACTTATAAAACTTGCATTACTTAACTTGCATAATATAATAATAATTAAATTAATTTAATTATCGGGGGAACGGATTTTTTATTGTAAGAATTTTCTTAGAAGCAATTTATGAATTTCAAAAATTAAAACTACATAGATACAGCAGATAATTTTTGGATCTTATAAAAAAAGATGTTAAGCGTAGATCGTTTTTAAATATATAAATATACTAGCATTGCCCGCGGCTCCGCCCGCGTGCAGATGACCAAAAACCAAATTCTTAGGTTTTACATATTAGTATACTCTTACAATGCAGTTTTTGTATTTTTTCTCAGAAATGAGATATTTTCCTGCAGTAAAAGGTATCCTATATGTTGACCTGCAATACCAGCCATCACAATACCAACTTTCACCAAAATCCCTCCAGTGGTTTTTCTGTGATGCGGTAACAGACAGACAGACAGACGGAGGGACGGACGGACGGACAAAAATTCTAAAAACTATAGATTCGGCCTCTGTATCGATAATAATATCTATTTTAATAAGAATTTCCAATAAAATTTAATGTACAGATTCGGCTTAGTTACAATTTTATTATATGTATAGAAGGAGAATATTTTTCTAATCTAAATGTAAAAAGTAGACCAATAAACTAAGTTTATTTCCAGGCTGCTGTAATGAGTTTGTGAATAAACACAATTGGGTGGGTCCGGAAAATCGTAAATTTAGAGGTCGACGAAGGGGTGAAACGACGGAACAATTACAAGAAAACGCATAGTCTCAAAGGAGCTGAACAAAATAGGATGGGTCATGAGGTGATAGGTATCTTTGACCTTATAAAATGTTTTTTCTCGTACGTAGTACATACATGTGTGCTATTTCCTTATAATAAAGATTGAGAGCATGAAAGAAAAAAAACATGAAATTCGTACACCAAATATTAGATTTCTTGTGCTCTTCGACGATATAACCAATATAACCATAACACTGATTATTTAATTTTATCAGAGAAGATATAAAAATGTGTTTTTTACAGAAAAGTACGTAAGTACGTATGTATATAGATTGTACGTATATAGATAAATTTAAAAGATGAATGAGGTCAACGTACATACGAGAAGTGATTCGAACATACAAATACACACACACACACATACATACATACATACATACATACATACATACATACATACATACATACATACATACATACATACATACATACATACATACATACATACATACATACATACATACATACATACATACATACATACATACATACACACACACACAAAGACACGTCAAACTTATAACTCCCCGTCGTTTTTGCGTCGGGGGTTAATTAAAACGAAAGATATTGCAATGAGTCTTATTTTTTAACTTTAATAGTGTCTTGCAAACATCAAACATAGGTAGTTGATGTGTATAAGGGTCGATAGAAACGAAATATGTTTAAATCATACCAATAGTGCTGGTACAAGTAAACAGTAAAATTTAAGTGAACTAAAAACCAAATTATAAGGTTTTACATATTAGTAGACTCTTACATTGCAGTTTTTGTATTTTTTCTCAGAAATGAGACATTTTCCCGCAGTAAACAGTATCCTATATGTTGACCCGGATAAATAGCTCTCACCATACCATAGCTCATCGAAATCCCTCCAGTGGTTTTTCTGTGATTCGGTAACAGCAGACAGACAAAAATTCTCAAAACTATAGATTCGGCCTCTATATCAATAATAATGTTTATTTCAATAAGATTTTCCAAAAAATATTTAATGTACAGATTCGGCTTTGTTACAAATTTATTATATTTATATGTATCGATAGATAATAATAAAGGGTGGTTTTCAGGTGTGGATAGTGGTAATAGGTGTATCATGCGGTTGCTCCTAATACTTCTCTAAAAGCAGAGTGGACGGAGATCGATGAGTCAATCATAATCTTCTGTATGTAATATGCAGGTGGTATGAACAAATGCATATCCCAACCTTAAAAAAATAATTCTAATGAAAGCAACATAAGGTTATATTATATAGATAAATCCTACATATAAATCCTATAGAATGTTTTTTAAAAGTTTTTTTTTTAATTTTAAGACCATATTTTTTCAATATTTAACATTAAAAAATCTGTTCACTTTTCTGGCAGCACTGACTAATAATCCGCGCGCGGTTAGCCACAAGTACGTGCGGCGATATTAAGTCCTTTTTGTTTTTAAATTGTTCGTTTTTTTACCGCAATTTAAAGTTTTCCTTTTTTCAATTAAAATGGCAACTTATAATAATTTTCATTTTAAAATCAGTCTTGGTATATCTGTGCAATTCTCACTTGACTTATTATAGTGCCATCTTGGGCAATTGAAAACCACTTACATGTTATTTTAAGTGTATGGTAGATAGAAATACATAAAATATACGTAAAGCATGGGAATAAAGAGCTAAGCGCTGCGAATATAATATCATTTTCTCTTTAAGCAGGTTCATTGAAGGCTCTCAATACTACATTTATTATATTGAAAATTTTTTTTTGAAGAAAACGAAGTCGCACAAACAGCCAGTTAACAACAACAAATATTCTCAAATGGATTTACATTCCCAACTCCGCGCCATTCGCTTGGAAATTGAATAACCCACCTAAAGGCGTGCACGAGCTGAATGATTGAATGAATGGCTCCTATCGGGCGAGCGAACGAGTGCCGCATCAATCAGAGAAGAAATGAGATTATTTTCCCTTTTCAATTCAGGTTTTTAACTGATGTCTTATTACATAACTCGTATGGATGGCATTCAACGAATGAGTGAATGACATTGAATGGTTTTGATGTTCTTACATATTGTGCTATTTAAAAGAAGTAATATTTGTGTAAGTGTATGATATATAGTATAAATTAATCTAATAGCTTGTTATATTGGTCACGTGAGACTTTCCAATTAGAAATGCATTTTAAAATATCCTTGATTAGATTTTTGAAGTGAAACTTCTTTAGGATCGTTGTGATTTGAAACTCGATGCAACGGAAATGCAACAGTAAAAAGAGACAAACATATAAATATATAGGATTAAGCCGGCGATAGAATGAGATAGAATACATTGCGATGATGCCATGATAACCGTTGTTATTTGATAGAATACATTACACAGGAAGTGAAAAATAATAAAATTCATTACTGATTATTATGTAATGTTTATATTTATGTCAAATAAAATGTAAAATAACTTTTAAACTTGGTAAAAATAATATAAAAAATCCTTATGATTATCCTACTCCTGATACTCTATATTCATATCATTTTCTGAAGTTTCACTTCTACGATGTGTGAATTGCACACACTCTTTTTTTTTATTTAATATCCACAATTTGCGATTATATTACAATATTCCATTCGTTCATATAGACAAGTTCATTTTAAAGGTTTATAAAACATTTTTATCCTACCAATAACGTAAGTTACACACCATCCATTTACATGATTACAGCCCATAGATACTAAAAAAACCATCAAACATAATAATATGAATGATTTAAAGAGGTTTTTTATCTAATATTTGCCCTTATACCCAACGCATTACATAGATAGCACATGCTAACGATTATCCCGACCCCCGTACACTTAGGCAAATTGCGCTATTAAAGAACCGATCAGATCAAACACCCGCGACCTAAATCCATACAAACTCCAGCCGTAGACACTCATATATAACAGATGATTATTATACGGCTTTTAACTTTATTGTTGGAAGTACTGATTGAAAGCTTATGCTAGTTTTGGAAAGTGGAACAAGAAGTTTTGTTGGGAAGTTCGGTGAATTTGATTTTTATATAATTATTTCCCTTGAAAAGTATAGGCAATTTTCTCCATTGCTATAATTAGACACAGTTCTCTCACTTTATTCTTAATTTTTTTTTAATAATTCTAATTTAAGTTTGTCAAAATAAGTATATTTGTCAAAAAAATTGATGATAGATGATTGATTTCATAGGATTTAGATTTTAGGAGAAGGTGTTCACGTCTTCATAAAGTATTATATTGTATTTTTACGCATGTGTTTATTTCACAAAGACTTAATATATTAACTTATAATTACAAAGTTTGTAACTTGCTTATGCTAAAGCATCGAATAGCATGTTTCCCATGGAAGCATAATATAGTCCGATTAGATAACGCACGCGTGTTCCTTTGGTAAGGTACTTAGGCAAATAGCTCTATTAAGCGGCCGATAAACTTGCAAACTGTACGTTAGGGGAAGTGAAAGTTTAACATATTTTTGTATTTTGGCATCGTAATAAATGTGAATGTTTGTGACTCTATCACGCGTAATCAGTTAAATTGGCTTAGATAAAACTAAGCGCACCAATAAGCTATGTATTATGTCATGTATATATATATATATATATGTCAAAGTGAGTCGCCTCCCAGTGTGTGGAAAACCAAGTGAAGCGGGTTCAAATCCCAGTATATATTCAAGATCCCAGATATCCCAGAGAAGATATCCCAGTATTATATTTTCAAGTGCGAAACATTTTCCGACGTGATTACCACTTGTTTTACGATGAAGGAACACATCTTTAGGAAACCTGCGTGTCTGAGAGAACCTAGCAGGTTTTTGAAAGACATGTGAAGTCCGTCAACCCGCACTTACCCGGACTATGGCCTGAATTGTATCCCCGTCTTATTGTATCGAGGTCCGCGCCCAGCAGTGGGACGTTAGAAAGGACTGAATTCATAAATATTATCCACAATCTGGGTGTTTAGTATCATAGACCCACATCACTCTATGACCAAGTTATCAACCAAGCATTGAATATATAGTGCAATTTATTTGAACCCACGCAGTCTAAACTGAAAGGAAAGGTCCAACTGTTATATATTTTATTGAAAACACTGGAATCAAAAACATTACTACCCTGCGGTTCTATACATTTATAGATTTCCTTCATACATTGAAGTCGTTTAAAGAAAATATCATCGATCAGGTCTGTAAAGGTGAGTACGTATTAGTACATACATACATATGAATTATTATCTGACGACACGTTTGGCTCAGTTTGTAGTGATCCCACTTGCTGTGCCAGCGGTCGCGCGTTTGAGTCACGCTTGGGGCATTCATTTGTGTGATGAGCACGAATGTTTGTACTCCAGTCATGGGTGTTTATACTTGTAATAAGTAAGTATTTAAAGTTATATATGTGTAGTATATCGACTATCTGGTATCCATAACACAAGCCTCGTAGCTTACCATGGAACTACATGATGCTGTGTATCATCATAGCAATCATGGAAAATCTGCGAAAAAAATCGATACTAAATAAAAATAACTAAAAAAAAGTTACAAAAAGCAGTGGGGACCGCCGACAGAACTCAGAAGTGAAAACTTGAAACTATGAGATTAAAATATGGTTAAAACTATATATAATAAAAAGTTCGTATAACATGTCATGGGAGAACTCGCATGCTTACATGCGAATGCGTGTCTAAAACAAGCGTTTTGTTATGGTGAGTGACAGTACAACATTTAATGCGACAAGTAAGGGTTTGTTCGGTAACCCTACTGTCACGCTTTAATTTATAACTTACATGGTGTTTATTTGTTGTGTTTGTTGGGGGTTCTACGCCTAAGGTAGCGGTTCGATGCCCATTTAGAAAAACTGCTTATATCAGCCACATCTAGTCAGGATAGTGGGTACTTGTATAGTACAAGTGACATCTCCTCGCTTCGCTCGGGTGCGTCTAGATCCCTTTTAAATAGATATAAATATAATATATATAGAATAGTTGTTAAGGAGATAGACTTATGCTATTAGAGCTTTTTCTGTAAGCCTTATTAAGACCTACAATTTTCTAGTACATTGTTTTTACGTATCTCTTAAGGTTTAGCCAGCGTTAGACATGTTTTGTAAGAACGACTCGATAAAATTTATTATTTTCTCGTGGGAATGAAAGATTTTCTTGTAGTAAAAGGTATTCTAAATGTTGACCCGAGTAATAAGTTAGCACTAACCAAAATTTAGTTGTAATCGGTCACTTTTGCTTTTTATATATCACTACATAGTATAAAACAAAGCCGCTTCCCGCTGTCTGTTTGTCCCTATGTATGCTTAAATCTTTAAAACTACGCAACAGATTTTGATGCGGTTTTTTAAATAGATAGAGTGATTCAAGAGGAAGGTTTATATGTATAATACATGCATATTATATTACAGAAAAGCCAAGAAAATCAAAAATTTGTATTTCATACTATCCGTTAAAACGTACCTAGGGACGAACCCGAGCGAAGCGAGAGTGAGTCGCTAGTATAGATGAAAGACACACCTTTGAGGTATTATGCGAGGTCCAGAATCTCATGTGTTAAACACCTCTAAAGAAAAGGCAATCAAAATTACTTTCTTTTTCTGAGAAATAAAAATATTATAACTATAATGAGTTTAAAGTAAATAATTAAAACTTTCAAGTGAATTTTAACATGAATATCCTAAATTTCAACGCATTCATTATAAAAGTTATTAAAATTTCATGTCACCGTTATATTTCATACGCTGTGATTGTTCGCAGAGCTTTTGTTTGGAGTTAATAAAAAATAGGAAATAAATTATAAAGTTGCTTTCTATAGCTATAAAAGTTAAATAAAATATTTTTATCATCAAAATTTCGAATAGGTTATTTATATACGAGTATATAATAACATAAATATGTAATTTCACTATCCAGGCTAGGTACCTACCTACTAGCAACTTGTCATTTGACGACTCGTCTTTTCTTTACTATCTGTGCATTTATTACACATATATGTACTTCTTCCAGAAGAAACTCTCCAAATGAAAATGTAAACCAAAAGAGAACAGAATCAAGTATAGTAAAACAGAGCTAAGCATACTAACACATAGACCTACAGCGAATTTGTTCTTTGCTATATTTTAAAGGTTACCAGTATAAAAAAATACCCTAAAATCATCTATTTTTTGATAAACTTTATCAAAACGAATGTATCATTGTAAATTAACTACTAGAAAGCTCATTCCGCGTGTTTACAGCTACGGGACTGTTGAACTGCCAAAAAGCCGCTGCCAAGCTTCCCACCGGCGCGGGCGAGTCGTTACATAAACTGCGTTATTTAGATCTCCCCTAACATTGAAACTATATAAATATCTAACGATCGTATTCCACAAGCATTTATACATTGCTGCGAAAATTTGATATTTTTTTCCTATTCTAAGTTCTAGCCAACGGATTTGTAATTCAATTTTAAATTAATTATTCAACACTTAACGGCATTTTTTATGTAGGTATATAAGACTACCGTCTCATCTATTTATTTCATCACTCACAATAAATAAAATACAATCTATCCAGATAAAAAAATGTATCTCCATAAAAAAAATTTAATGGGGCAACATTGTAAGAAGGGCTATTTAATCTGTGGTAATTTTATTCAAAACTTCAAGAAAAGTACGCATGTTTTTAGATTATTTGACGTTTAGAATGTATGAGTAAAAATATTTTTTATTTAAACTATCAATGGACGCCATGAAAAGCAACGTTATGGGAGCGACACGGGACTAACTCACCAATACACACGTAACGAGTCGTGCGACATACGTTTCGTTTATTATGGAATACGGAAATGCCTTGTTTTTGTCACGTCTCATACAAATATGATATTGTATTATCGATCTGAATATAATGGAAAAAGTTGCCTTTACCTAGTAATAAGAGAGAAAGCGTATGTATTTCAGGAAATAAACTGTCTATTGGACATTTGAGTGCTGAACTTGGAATATTATGGTGATCATCTTAGATATTGCTAAAAGAAGATTTAATTAGATTTTTTGTAACGAGACACTATAAGTAACTAGCGACCTTAACCCTTGGTTTGCTCGAGTGTGTGTCTAAGTACGTAATGCGCACACACAAACAAACAGACAAAAAATTTAATAAGTTTTGTTTTGGGGTCTATATTCTGTACACAATTCGTTAGTCATTTTTTTTTAAATATTTCCTGCACAGATTTCACTAAGTTACTATTTTATTATATGTATGGATAATAGACTACTTTTGCTACGACACATCAAATAGTTACGTACTGTGAGACATACATGCTATTATAAAAAGTTACTACTTATGCGACCGAGTGCAGTGGAGTGAAGTTTTTGGCCAAAGTACAATTTTCTTTTTAATTTGGTTTGAAAACAAAAAAAAACTAAAACTTTGAATAAATACAAAAAAAAAAAAACAAAAAAAAACTTTGTATCCGACCGGGATTCGATTCGTCAATCTTGCACCTTAGCTGGCTAGCTGGCTGGCTGGCTTGCACCACGAAAACCCCCACATACGAAATTTCAGCGAAATCGTTAGAGCCGTTTCCGAGATCGCCGGTATATATAAATAAATAAAGATACAAGAATTGCTCATTTAAAGGTATTATATATATATATATATATATATATATCAGGCGAAGTCAAGGCGGAACTCTAGTATATATAAACACGCGGACTTAAGCTATATGTAATATCACGTACATAAATTTTAATTAGTAAGAAATAAGTAGGTACTTACAAGGAACGAGAGAGCTCGTTATGGCTGAATTACGATGGAGGTTACATACCGAAAAGAAATTAGGTGCTTCAATATTACGTCCTCTAAAAGTCACATCTATAGCTACTTAATTATATATAAAATAAATGTGTTTGTTTATAGTTTCATATGTTATACTATATAATATACTAGAGGCTCACCCCCGCTTCGCTCGGGTTCGCCTCTAGAAAAACAAAAACAAATCTATCCCACGGGAAACGTAGGTATATTATTCCGGGAGAAAAAGTAACCTATGTACTATTTCAGACTATAATCTATCTCTGTGCCATTTGCATCCAGATCCGTTCAGCCATTCTGGCGTGATTGAGTAACAAACATCCATCCAAACATCTAAACTTTCACATTTATAATATTAGTAACATACATTGTATGTCTTATGTAAGAGTTCTTGGAATAAAAAAGAATTAATAATTATAATTATAGCATTAAATGCTCTTTGTCGTTTTAATTATTTACACAAAATATGTAACTATATATAAAGTATAGTTAAGCCACAAAACTAGATTCAAAAGAATTTTCCCAAGAAATTTAGGTCTTTCGCTTTAGCGCAGTTTTTTAATCCTTCCACAACCGCGGACACGCCGGCGTGTCAGTTAACAATAGATTTCTTAGAATTTTAATTAATTTCTTAAAAAATGACCTGGAGGTGTTAAGCCAATATTTTACAGCCTTATTCAAATTCATACTAAAATTTTGATAGAATTTTAATCAAAATTGTAAATTAAGTAGTTCAGTTCAAAACTTGACCTTATTAAATGTCTAATCTTTTGTTGAGACGCAGCGATCCAAAAAACGTCGGTCAATCGTTTCTAGAACAAACGCTAGTTAGTAATTAATTAAGAAGGTAATATTTAAATCAATTTATATCAGTTTTTTAATTAATTTAAATTCTTTTTTAAGGAGTGTAAAAATGTTTACAAATTAAACTATCTTTTCGGATTAATACGCAGATTTATTTTGATTTGTGGTTCCCGACGTTTCGAATGCTTTACAGCAATTATGAGAGATACATAATATATAACGGAGACGGTTACGAAGAGGCATAGTACAACGACGGTGGCAAAGTAAAAATTCGGAAAGAGCCCATAGAAATCTATAAAATTACCAATTTTCAAAACTCTCCGAAAACTTTCCAGGTAAAACTACCAAATGACTAATACGTACAAAGTATTTCTTACTACTGATATGATGTCCTTTTTAAAGACTTATGACAATTATAACTCAAAAGTTATTAAAAAATAGCTTTTCATGTACCAAGATTGGAATTAGCATTTTTTTAAATACAAAAAGTCGATGATATCAGTTTATAATGAAGCTAAAATGGAGTTACACTGAATGACCTAACGGACAACTCAATAATTATAAAATTTCCTTATACATGTACTTTTAGCTTACATATTATAATAAATCGACATATAATGTAATCTGCAAAGAAGTTGGGCTTAATTCCTTCTTACTATCTATACATTACGATATCTAAAGCATATCTAAAAATGAATCGCCAATGAAAAATTCTAGTTCTTTACAGATTCCATGTACTGCGGCATTGAAAGGTTGTTCGACAATAGAACGAAGTAATTGGATTGTGGCTTCCGGCGAGCTCTCAATTACAATGAAGGAAAATTGGGCATCATTCTTAATACATCTCCACTAATAGTCTGAAGTTTAGAGATTTGGAATATTAGTCACATATTACTTATAGACTACATGTGACTTACCCTCGCTACGATTTGCCAATCTTACTACTATAATAAATATGAAAGTCTGGATGGATGGATGTTTGTTTGTTACTCAGTCACACTAGAACAACTGAACGGATCTAGATGAAATTTGGCAAAGAGATAGATTATAGTCTGGAATAGCACACAGTTTACTTTTATCCCGAAAAAATGTACAGTTCCCGTGGAATAGATTTGTTTTTGTCTAAGGACGAACCCGAACGAAGCATAGATGAGTAGCTAGTAGCTATAAGTTACTTTACGCCAAAGCCTATCTGTGCACTACAATTTATCCAATTAGGTCCAGTCACATACGCGTGAAAATTACTTAATATATCTAAGAATCCAATCCAATTTTTAAAGGTAATCGTATCGGAATAAACTTTCGTACCGTAATATAGTCTGCTTTTTACAAGTAAGTCCGCGAAAGTAAGACTGTTTACTCAGTCGCTTTGTGACTAAAGCGAAATGTGTTTTGCTCCCTGATAAGTTTGCCTAAAAGCTTTTTGGGAGTCTATCTAACTACTAATGGCCTTTCTATTTTGTTTGTATTTTTTTAACCTTAACATAGCTTTTTAAAGATGGGGAAAAGCCGGAAGAAGAAGAAGAAGAATATAGCTTTTTAAGTTGTAACCATATTCGGAAACTATCCTCAGTCAGCGGCATCACTTGTATATACATTTCTTTAAAGTTTAGCAATAACTCATTTTCGCAATTACATATATCTTATCACTAGCTTCCCAGACAAAACAATGTTTTCGGAAAGATTAAATCTTAAAATAGAAGTGCTTGTGAATATTACTACTTGCAGCAGCAATCTACTCTAGGGTTTATGTTTAATATGAAAGAGCTTTACAAATCTTCTTGCAATTATTAAAAATATAAATTTTAAAGCTCAAAATTTGATCCAAAAGTTTTCAATCCCGCGAATATTCCAATTTGTACAAGTTCCGGTTGCTTGAACCAGGAAATTAAAGGCTTTCTTCAGATTGTTCAAAGCTATTAATAAATATTTATTATACTATTGTATCTGTACTTGATATTATATTTTTTTATCTTTCCAGAGGATAACAGTAATTTCCACCTGTCAAAGATGTGGTTCAAAATAATGAAAATTATTATTAGTATTATACTATTAGTTATGAATATACAAAATCCTTTCTAGTAGCCTTTTTCAGAAGTTCCTCAAATCAATGTAAATTACATTTACATAATATTATGTAAGCATTAATATAAAAATTTGTGGATTCCAAAGTGCATGTACCAAACTATTTTTTTTTGAAACAGTACAGATATATAACTTTAAATACATACATACTTTAAATATGAACACCCATGACTGGCATACAAACGTTCGTGCTCATCACACAAATGAATGCCCCCAGCGGGACTCGAACCCGCGACCGCTCGCGCAGCAAGTAGGGTCACTACAATCTGAGCCAAACGTGTCGTCTTAATAATATGGATATATAAATATAAAAATAATATAATATTTGACTAATATATTCCATTTGCTGTAAAAACTCTTGGCCCTTGGAGTCAAAGCGCTAAGCATTTCTTAAAAGACAAAACCTCGTTTTATCGCCTTTACTGGTGACAGAAGAGCTGACTCATTTTTCGCCCAAAAACACGGCATTGCCATTCAACGGGGGAATGCGGCTAAGAATCTTGCCACTATTCCACGCGGACATGACTTGTACAGTAATAATTAAGTTTACATTTCTTTTATATTTTATATAGGTATAATTAAGTATATTTGTAATTTTCTTTATTAGAACATATAAAACTACCAATCAGTTTTTTTTATTTTTTTTAAGTCGGTTTTAATTTTTTTTGTTAAAAAGTTTTTATTTTTCCCTTTTTAGTGTAGACAGTAGTAGCAAAGTAAGAAGAAAGTATTTTAATAAAATATTCGCTTACGCATTCGCTTTTTTTTAAATTAAAATGGGACCAATCTGGAAGTATACACTTTCAAACAAAACAAAAATTATCCAAATCGTTTAATAAATGACGGAGTTCTGAGGTAACAAACATAAAAAAACGTACAGCCGAATTGAGAACCTCCTCCTTTTTGAGGAAGTCAGTTAAAAAAAGAAAAAAAAATAAATAAAAATAAATAAAAAAATAAAGACTATATTTTCTCTTGCATCTTTGTTTAATATCTTCTATAATTAATACTTCACCAAATCTATGATATATATATATATATATATATATATATATATATATATATATATATATTAAACAAAACACTTGATACTGGAATATATAAATTAAGTTTAGTCTTAAGCTTATAAGTTTATTTAACCGTTAAATCATTTCCGGCGTCGTTTCAAAGGCGGAATAACTTCACTCATTTGTATTTAGAAGGGAGAGTTAACAAATATTATTCTTGACCCTCGACCCTCTGATATTTACCTGATATATTATAAGTGATACCATTTTACTGCAAAAACTTATTTTGTTTAAACCTCCCAAATACTTGTAAGTGTAAGCTTTTTGGAGTTTTTGGGTAAATTAATAATTATTCTGACTTACAGATAAAATGCTAAATGGCACTAATATTTTATACTACAAGCTTTTCTATCTAATAACAACAACTTTATAATAGCTTGCTTTTTAGCTGTTTTCATTAGGTAACAAAAGTTTATAATAATTATGTCTACTTTGCTGTCTTTGCATTTTTCATTATTATCTACTCAGAAGGAAATGAATCCTTCAGCCGCTCGTAAACCCTGAAAGATAACAGCTATTTCAAAACTTTATGATTATCCCAGAGGCAATTTTAGTATCTTGTTTTTGTTATGGAATACAAAATATTTTTTTAATAATATTCCAAAATAAGCAAGTAGTAACTAAGCGTACTGCCTACACTAGGGCTATAGTATATAGCGGCGGAGGATTACTTCCACCAATATTATTATCAATATTTTTGAACAGCCTTAAATAGCCCTACACAGTGGAGGTACTCAACAGAGTGCATGGTCCCCTTCTATATTAATCTACCGCGCTTGAGTAAATCCCACAAAATCACCTCTTGGACTCCCCTACTACAGCTAACGGCTGGCAAAGAAACACTCAGTCCATTCTCTATGTCTATACCTAAATATCACCCAGTCGGAAATCGAACAGCGACCTCAAATCAACGTCATCATCCCCTCATCGTATAAATTTTATTACAACGCATCCCATGGGAATAAGATATTTTTCCGGGGTGAAAACTAAGTATATACCTATATGTAACTTGCCAGGAAACAAAAAACAAATAAACAAACATACACTTTCACATTTATTATAATATTAGTAGTTGGTGCTACAATGTGGATGTATTTAAACATTAATTTACATAAAAGCCATTTTATACTTGAGTCTACTTGCCTTCTCAACTTTCCCAACATCACCTGTATTTGATATTTGAACACTGTGTTAGTACAGGAGTTAGGGAAGTTTATACTATCTACATACGTACAAATATAAATAGCTTTGTTAAATTAATGACTGCTTCTGCTTATGTCTGTTTAACTCCTTGATGGTATAGTGACTAGTATGTACGGGCCTATCCTGAGGTCCTGGATTCGAGTCCCGGGTCGAGCAAAGTTTAGCTATAAGTCTTTCTTTTAGGAAAGTTTGATCAACAATCGAAATTTGAGAGTGACAGAAATAACGAGTGTACTAGTAGCTCGAAGATATCAAATTATTCCTTACATACAAAGTTTTAAATCGATACGATAGTTATAAGTAGAGTTTTTATATATTAGGTATAAGTAGTAAATTACAAGCTGAAATATATATTTGTATACCAAGTCGTTAGTTGCTAGTAAAAAAATAAAATTTCTATATCAAACTTTGTGAGCTTACAAAAAATATACATATGTTCATTCACTGATAAACATCGCTTTGCCTAAAGCATTTGGAAACATGAAAAGCTGCATATGAGTTCTTATAGAACCCTCAGAGGGGTCGAATAGGAGATAAATTCTTGTATATAAAATTCTAATTTTTGAAATCAGCTTGTCGTAAATAATTTCCGGCCAACTTTTACGACGCAAATATTGCAGAAGTTAATACTTTCTTAGATTAACGTGAATTTTTTTTTATTATAATAGCAACCAAAATTTAAATAACAAATATTGTAAGATACTGCAGTACCACTTGTCTTTCTAAATAATTGTATAATTTTGTAGGTCTATAACAACTATATAACTGGTAGCCCAGTGGTAGGGGGCTTGCTTGGGAAAGCGAGTACAGCAGGTTCAAATCTCGCATCTCTGATATTTTCATGTGTGAAGCATTTCCAACATGATTACCACTTGCTTTCCGGTAAAAAAAAGCATCGTGAGGAAACCTGCATGTCTGAGAAAACCCAGCAAGCTTTCGATAGACATGTGTAGTCCGCCTATCCGCACAGCGTGGTGAACTGTGGCCTGATCCCCCTCATGTTGAAGACAGGCCCTTGCAAAGCAGTGGGACGATAAAAAGGGTTGAATACATATAATACCTTAGTATCTCCCGGGACCATGATTGCTATAAACATTCGAAATGACGCTAACCATAATATAAAATAACTCCGCGACAAAATCCGAAAAGATAAATTCATTTAAAACGTAAAGCTATTTAAAATAACGAGCGAAGATGTGATCATGATAAATCCATACTAATATTATAAAAATGAAAGTGTGTTTGTTTGTTTGTCCTTCTTTCACGTGGAAACAGAGTGACGGATTGGCGTGATTTTTTGTTTGGAGGTAGTTGGAGGGCTGAAGAGTGACATAGGCTTTTTACCGCGGTAGATTATCTAATTCCCACGGGAAAAAACGTTATAATACAACTCAAAAAAATATTTATGATCAAAATTACCTGAAACTTGGTACTAATGCTCTTCAATAAAATTAAATAAATACGTGTCTTAGCATTTTTCGAAATTCATCCTGTAAGGGGGTAAAATAGAGGATGAAAGTTTGTATAAAACTACCTTTTTAAGGTTTTTTTTGTAGTTTTAGCGCCAGCGAAGCCGCGGGTTCTGCTAGTATGTAGTACAGTATAATATTAATATAGGATTACTAGTACAAGCTGTTATGATATATAGTTTGAAGCTTAAGCATACACTAAATTATGGACAATTCTCTTAACATAATAATAATTAGTTATATTATCCTAAATTAAGCCTTATTAATGGCTCTTATTTATTATCTTTTAATTATAGCTATAAATAAAGCATCGTTTCAGTTGATATATTTGTTGGGAATCGCGAACGGTTGTCCCAAATAATACGTATTTTTTCTGCCTTTATCATGTCCCGAATCAAAAAAAATTATAAGTGTACTCATTCCTTTTAAAAGCGATTTTTTTTAATAATAATATAGCAAAACTTGAGTTAAAATAGCTCATGTCACTTTAAACGTCGCATGCATAATATATGCAGTCAAAATGATGCCTGTACTCAAATATCTTATAACTAAGTGTAGAACCTACTACCTATTATACAAAAACTTTTAATAATACGAGTAATTAAGCAAATTCTGGGATATAAAGTAACTTATGACTACTCACCATCTAAAATCTGATGTAAATCAATAGCAATTCCGGAGGTTTAACTACGAAAATAATCATATTACAGACACATAAAAAATCATTTACAGCCATATCAAAAACATTATCCGTTTTAGAAATCGATCAAAATGTGTGTAATTTTCAAAGCAAACCAACAATAACGAGCGCGTAGCGTGATAACCTTAATAGACGGTATTCATTCAGCGTGAAATGTACTGACCGCGGATTCACGTCGCATGCATAATATATGCAGTCAAATAGGGTTGAGAATTAGATTCTGAATTCAATAAACCTGTTATACAGCTCTATATTATTTTTATGTAGTAACCATAATTTTTTTTTAACTTGACCGCTTTAAAAAAGGGGAAGTACATATTTAATTCATCTGTATGTTTCGCTGCGTGGATTATATATTATGCGATATGCAAATTCTCTATTACTTCTAAGAGATTTTGTTAAAGGAAAACCTATAAGTATCTATGTATAATCTAACGGGTTACACTCGCTTCGCTCGCAATCATCTTAAGTACATTTTAAACAGATATAAATTGTTATTAGGCAGTGTTAGCCATATAAATATATTTTTCTCGTGAATTTTTCCGATTTTTTAATACTTATTATCCTATTCCGGACTAAGAGAAATCCAAAAAATCATATGTCATAAAAATTGGTCCAGCCGTTCTTGAGTTATAAATGGTGTAACTAACACGACTTTGTTTTATATATTATATAGATAGGCAAAGACAAAACAGTTCAGCGCCTTTTTCTCCTGTGTATGTCAATCGATTTGCTTTTTTTAGGTTTAGTAGTTATGGAGCTTGAGTGTTATCAATAAAAAAAAGCAGTCATGAGGAGTGCCGACAAAAGTGTAAACTTAGAACTATAAGCAAACAGTTGTTAGTTTTGAATATTCAAATTAATTGTTTGATCTTAAGTTAAAATTTGTGGTTTTGACATCTATCGGCACACTGAGTGTTAGCGTTAACACGTCACGTGACCATGTCGATGACGACTTACATGAATATACTCCCCATCCAAACCTTCCTATAGAATTTTTCACTTTAAAAAATTAAAAACAGTAAGTTTTATTTTTATATAAGTAAATTCTATTCATATATGTCCTCCTTGATGATTATTGTCGAATTCCGACCACTCTGTGAACAATACAATTTATTAATAGCTTGATAATAAAGTAAAGTAAATAAACGGCTCTGGCCATTTTCTTTGATTCACGCGTATGATTAAGTTCTTATAGTTATACTATTTTATTGGACGAATGTTTTTTAATGGTGTCGGCGCTCAGGAATTAAGTAAACTTGAAATCAATTTTGGTTTTGTATAAAAATAATTGGAGGGTATCAATATAGTAGATATTTCACTCTAAGTCTTTACCGTACCAACAATGTGTTGCGAAGAGAAGTGATGAATGACACGTGACCAGATGTTTGTCATTGAACATTAATTTGTGCGAAATATAAACTACTAGCATTGCCCGCAGCGCCGCCCGCGTTCAGATGACCAAAAACCAAATTCTTAGGTTTTACATATTAGTATACTCTTATATTGCAGTTTTTGTATTTTTTCTCAGAAATGAGACATTTTTCCGCGGTAAAAAGTATCCTATATGTTGACCCGAATAACCAGCTATCACCATACCAAATTTCATCAAAATCCCTCCAGTGATTTTTCTGTGATGCGGTAACAGACAGACAGACAGATAGACATACAGACAAAAATTCTAAAAACTATAGTTTCGGCCTCTGTATCGATAATAATGTTTATTTCAATAAGATTTTTCAAAAAATATTTAATGTACAGATTCGGCGTAGTTACATATTATAAATCTATACATATAATAAATTTGAAATTTATTATATGTATAGATTTATAAGTTTTGATGGATACAAGTAACCTTATAATTAAGGAGCAATTTTCATATACATATTTTTAAATAAATAAAAATGAATAAGTATGTTTGGACATTAACAGATAGCACCATCTAGTTCCATGGTAAGCTACGAGGCTTGTGTTATGGATACCAGATAGTTGATACACTACACATATATAACTATAAAATATAAAAACCCATGGCTGGAGTACAAACAATCAGGGTCATTACAAAATGAGCCAAACCTGTCGTCAAATAATATTTACAAAATTTCGTGTATCTCGGTAACGGCTCTACATTTCGGTCGCATGTGGAACTTCCCTTAGGATTATTGATCGTTATTATAAAATTTTTGAATTAGATGGATTGTTTTGTTATTTATTAGCTAAGCATAGTTATTAGGTAAAGTATTAGGTATAGAAGTATGACGTATCCCATATGTTAATAATAGCTATCTCCACTTTAAAATTCAGTTAAAAGAGTACACTTATAATACTTTCGTGCATTTACGCGAATAATCGAGATTTTAAATAAAACTATGTTTTCGCGGAATTTTTCACGGATTATTCTGATTTTTGGTTCCCGACGTTTCGAATAATTTACAGCAATCAATATCACAGGAGAGACTAAGGTTTCAGACTACTCAAAGGACATTATATAATTGTACAAAAATGTACAAAAATGGCACCTCACACTACTATCCCCTGGTATCTTTTGATATCAAAAGCTGTTCAACCCTAATGCAATATTATAGTCAAATGGCATTGGTTCTACTCATGACTTTAATATATACAATCCATAAATTATACATTCATAGGCGTATCGTGATTCCTTATAATAATCTATTTAGATGTAGTAGTGACCCACCCTCATTTCGTACAGGTGCTTTCTCACGTCTTACAACTTACATTCAGATGCATTTTTCGATCGAGATAAAATGTAAATTATGACATCATTTATATAGACTTCCCCTCTCTCTATCTCTCTCTCTCTCTCTCTATGTGTGTGTGTGTGTGTGTAAATATTAATGTATTTCTATTTCTCCGTTGGTTTGAAAATAATTGTACAAAAATATCTTTGAATAGTTCTTTATGTATTTGCCAACTTTAAGCATTAATCTAACCCACATAGCTATCAAGGACAAAATATAATGAAACATGAAGGCGCAGACAAGTTTCATACTACAATTTATTTAATTACATATGGATGTTAAGACAATATATCAAAAAGAGCATGCGAAAAAGTCAGTCCAATCGCTATTTAGCGACGTCTTCATCGTAATCTTTGGAGAGTAAATTTATACAAAAATTGTGTTGAAATGAATAATTTAATCGTTATGTTGTGTCTACGATATACTAATAATAATGCCTCATTTCCATATATTTAAAAAAAAAATAGAGAAAAGAGATAAGGTATTTTCCCCCAGCAAAAAATATCCTAAATGTTGACCCAGATAACCAACTATCATTATATCAAATTTCATCAAAATCTGTCCAGTGATTTTCTCATGACGCGTTCTAAGACACAGATAGACAGACAAAAATTCTAAAAACTATACATTCGGCCTTTATATCGATAATAAGGGCTATTTCAATAAGATTTTCCATAAAATACATTTAATGTAAAGATTTGGTTCAGTTAGAATTTTATTATATGTATAGATTAATCGAACGTAAAATGATATTGCTAGCGAATTAAGTCGCGGAAATTTAATGCTTAGAGACTGCAATAAGGCTTTCCGAATGCACTAACTGGTTCGAGTGTGTGTCCTTTGTTCGTGGTAGCAATAAAAACGTCTCTTGCATCTCGCAAGTGACCGGGTTTTAATTCCGACCCTAGTCCTACCTCGTAGCAATAATAGTTTCGTCCTGTTTATATCACTAGGCTTTGTCCGCGACTCTCTTCGCGTAGATTTTTATTGTATTTTTTAAAGTGAAACTACTTTAGAATCGTTGTGTTTTGAATCTTGTTGAAACGAAAATGCGACACAAGAAAGAGACAAACACATAAATATATAGGATTAAGTCGGCGAGAGAATGAGATAGAATACATTACACGCTGTTATTGTCTGACAAATGGCATATAATACTATATTCTTTCCGTATATGATAAATATATCATTTTATAGAAATAAATATATAGTTGTAATATGCCTAATATGCAACTCTTAGCTTCAGAAATTGAAGTTCAAATAAACTCTTGAGTTTTTTTAATAAAAAAATATTTAAATACAAACAAATATAACGATTATACAACAAGTGTAATTGTGAACAAAATAATAGACCCCATGTAGAAATCGAACCGGTTACTTTTACCCAATAACGCAGTGCCATTCAAACATTCATACATAATGCCTTACCACTCCACCAACCATCATATTTTACTCGAGATTCAAATCAATACACGGTAATGACTTATTCATCAATATCAGGTCTAAAGCAATTAGCCAAATAGATTTATGTCCTTATCAATAATTAGGTAATTTATGGCAGAAGGTCATAAATTATTACTGCTAGTCTACCAGTTCCTAAGTACTGCCTCAGTGGTCTAGTGGCTAGCACGTATGGCTGCAGATCCGGAGGTCATGGGTTCGAGTCCCTTGTTAGGCTAAGCTTAGTTACTGAGTCTATTAAGAAAGTCCGAAGTTGGGAAGTTGGCGGTGTTTAACCCCTTTAATTCTGACCGGTCATCGAGTAGTCGCCCCACCGGAGTATGAGAGTTACAGGAATAGAGTGCACACTGTGTCTGCGCGCACACTTGTGCACTGTAATATCTTATAGCTATAACATAGCAAGTCTCAGTGACATTGGCCGCCGTGCCGAAAATCGGTTAGGAGGGCATCATATCATCATCACTCTTACGAAGTGCATTTAGGTTCGACGCCTTGTTGATGTAAATATTTGTATTACATAAAGATTGGCTGATTTGTTTGGCTAATGGCTAACTTTTCCTATAAATCCAGATTATGAGGCTCGTTTCTTAATCGCCGGTTAATTTCAAATAGTAATTTAGTTTTTCGATCAAGAAATTATCAACTATTTAGTTATACGATCAAAAGAAAATCCTTACCCGAAAGTAAATAGTATCAGTAAATCGACTTTCATCTATACATATAATAAAATTGTAACTAAGCGGAATCTTTACATTAAATATTTTTTGGAAAATCTTATTGAAATAAAAATTCTTATCGATACAGAGGCCGAATCTATAATTTTTAGAATTTTTGTATGTCTGTCTGTCGGTTACCGCATCAGAGAAAAATCACTGAAGGGATATTGATGAAATTTGGTATGGTAATAGCTGATTATCCGGGTCAACATATAGGATACTTTTTACCGCAGGAAAATATCTCATTTCTGAGAAAAAATACAAAAACTTCAATGTGAGAGTATACTAATATGTAAAACCTAAGAATTTGGTTTTTTATCATCTGAACGCGGGCGAAGCCGCGGGCATTGCTAGTATGGTATAAAAGTTTCATAGTAAATTTTCGAACTTGTATCGTAGCTATATACTTTAGAATATACAAGTCCATTAAATACATGATAGCTTAGGATATAAACCTAAACAAGTTTATCTAGGAAGAGTAACATAGCACTCCCCGAGCGCAGTCATACAAATGTCCTGTTCCACCGCAACACATCCACAATGCATCTCGAGGGAGGTATTCTGGATTTGAAATCAGCAAGTAGCGATCACTGTACTGATTTACGTAAGAAGATTTTCCCAGCTTCCCAAAAGCTTATAGTGTTTCAATGTTAACTATGTGGTATATATACTGCCTCGGTGGTGTAGTGGCTAGCATGTACGGCTGCACACCCGGAGGTCCTGGGTTCGAGTCCCGGGTCGGGCCAAGTTTAGTTATTGAGTCTTCCTGTATAGTAAGTCTCAGTAACAGCCCGGAGTTGGGAAGTTGGCGGTGGTTCACCCCCGTGCCTCGGAGAGCACGTAAACCCGTCGGTCCTGCGCCTTAACTCTCATCGGTCGTGTCGAGTGGTCGTCCCACCGGAGTATGAGAGTGATAGGAATAGAGAGTGCACTTATGTCTGCGCGTACACTTGAGCACTATAATATCTCCTGCGAAGTTGCCTAATCTTATTGAGATTGGCCGCCGTGGCCGGAATCGGCTAGGAGAGAACATCATCATGTGGTATATAACTGCATGGTGTTAGAAGTTATCCATTCAAATTGTCAATATATTTATGTATTGACTATAAAAGTACTAAAAAAGAGTCATGACCAATTAGTGGCATAGACGTGGATTCAAATCCCAAGACCTTTGCTATTTTCATGAGCAACCATTATTTGCCATTTTAACCAGATTTATACAGGTATTTTTCAATTTAAATGTTAATATAAAAGTGTTTCAGCGAAAAATTTCATAATCATTTTTATTGAGTTTGATTAAGAAGTTCGGGAGATTTTTTCTTTAATAATATCGGGGACAAAGTTTGATGAGCGGCCGAAGACTTAAACGAGTGATAATGACTTCGAATTTTTTGAGATTGCTGTTAAAGGTATAATAATTTATTAAATATATTCTTATAATTTAGTGTTCATGCTTTAGCTTTACGCTTTCTTTTATGGAGTTTACAGAAAATTCATAGTGACTGAGTCTTATTCGCTTAAACAGATAAGCTCTGAAATACAAATTTTACTTAGAGGACTTATTTATCATTTATTTTACTCTGAGAATAATTAAATCAATTAAATTTGATCGTCAGACATATTATAATCGGCAGTTTCATATTAAAAATGACCGTGGATCAAGAATTTTCTTTATTTATAAACGTTTTTAAACAATATTATTTCTTCTTCATCTGGATCGAGTTGGACACTATGTATTGAGCTTCTGTAAACTTTTCAGTTATATCAAACTCTTGACGGAATTGGGCCACGACTTGTAATCTCACTGAAAGAGATTAATCAATTACGTAAGACCACCACAGCCATGGGATTACTCCAACGGTCCACTCCGCTATCAGAGAAGTACCAGGAGCAACCCGCATGGTACACCGCTCACAAAGATGGCCGCCTCCCAGTGCGTTTTTCCGACCAAATTCTTACTTAATAAAAAAACTTAAGCTAGCTGACAATGAATCCATCGATAAACTGAGTAATTTCTAAGAAATCGTGTAATCTATTATTACATTTCCAATTGGTAAGTATATAGGGTTACCTATAACGGGTCGTGCATTCACCGGGTGTGCTTCACGGTCTAAATTGGAAAATTGAGCGCGTCCACAGTATTACAGGGTATTGTGCACTTTCCTTAGCGTTCCGCAAATATAATGATAAAATGATTTCTTACACGATGTTGCAAGAAGTGGCTGAATACTTCATTACAATATGGTCATAAAATTCTTTTAATTATTTATCTATAATTCTGAACATACATAATTTTTAGGTTATATTATAACGTGTTTTCTCGTGGAAATAAGATAATCTACCGCGTTAAAAAGTAGCCTATGTTCTCCAACTCTTCAACTATTTCCATACAAAAATCACGCTAATCTATCTCTCTGTTTCTACGTGAAGGGAGAACAAACAAACAAACACAATTTCACATTTATAATATTATATGGATTATTGTGACTAAAAATACAGAACCCACTATTCGTAGAAAAACTGCATTTGAAAAAATTGGTTCCAAAGCTAACCAAACCACATTCCGATAATGCCATATTATGAGCGCTTTTATGGCTCAATCTAGAGGCAATTTTCAATAGGTTTTAAGTCATACTCTTTTGAATCGTTTACTTTGAACAATATTTGAGATTTTTTTTAATTAAAGGATTTATTCATAGGCTGTTTCTTGAGTTTCTATGATCACCTTTTTTGACATAAATTACTATGTCACTTGCATTATAATCGGAGTTGCATTCATGTACTTTAGCGCAATCGATTCTAAACCTAAGCAAACACGATCGCTTCTACATGTATAGATAAAAGACTTATAAAAGTTATTATTGTCTTCTAAATCCACCAAACCATAAACAGTTATATTTAAAAAAAAAACTATTTTTATTTAAAATGACAAATATTCGCGTAAATGTAAGGAAGTATATAGAAAATAATCTATTTGTCTATGAATATATGTATGTATATTCATCCATATTATTATTAAATAAATGTATTATTATTTATTTCTATTAATATCATATGACATCAGGGCCAAACAAAAAATCAGGTGTTATCTATACTCGTATACTAATATTTTGTTATAGACTAAAACAATACTTGCCATAAAGGCAAAGTTTAACCGTATCATAACTTGCCGACTCATATTTATGATAATAACGGTATCCCAGATAACAAAGGCCTATCTCGAAATGTCACAATTTGTGTGAATTAGATATGTTATATTTATTGGAAGGAAATATAAAAGATAATAAAATAAATAATCATAATATTTATTCTTTATTAATTAAAAGTTTCATATATATGTCTTTCACATAATGCATTTTTCCCATAAAAAGTATTTTATTAAATACACTGTTCAAGAGTTTTTTGTTGATGGAAATGTGTGGAATTAAGAAATATTGACTCATATGCGGTCTATGTATATTGTTATGTTATAAAATAAATGTAACTTCGATATTTAAAAGAGCAACTGTTGAGTATCTCGCCGGCTCTTCTCAGCAGAACTGCTTTCCAAGCCGGTGGTAGCTTCCTCAAGGACTGACTACACACTGTCCCTTTAATTAAATTGACGACTCAAAAGTGCTTGTAATAAGTCTAATTTAATAAAGTTTATTTAATTCATTCATTCATTCAAATAATCGGAATCACAATACTATACTGATACATTCTTAGACTTACACGAATATTTGACATTATAAAATAACTATTTTTTCAGATTTTTTTAATATTATACTGACACCGTCTGACTTTTGAGACATCAATACCCTTAGACTCTTCTCATGTTTCTCTCTATTCTCCCCTCAACCATGTTTGCTATAAAGCATTCAAAACATCGGGAATAAAAAATGGTCGTAGATTTTCATACTAAATGAATGGGATTTAAGACCGATACTATTATAGCTATTTATTCACTACTTTAATTCATTATTCTGAAAGCTATTAGAGTATCCAATTAATTGCTGAATAAATTATTTTTAATGTTGCTCTAGATATCATTTAATTCAATAATCATTTGCTTCTGTTCGTAAATAGTATATGCCAGAAAGTGGCACTGAATGTATATAATATTGATGATGTTCTCCTAGCCGATTCCGGCCACGGCGACCAATCTCAATGAGACTAGCCAACCGCGCAGGAGATATTATAGTGCTCAAGTGTACACGCAGACACAAGTGCACTCTCTATTCCTATCACTCTCATACTCCGGTGGGACGACCACTCGACACGACCAGTGAGAGTTAAGGCGCAGGACCGACGGGTTTACGTGCTCTCCGAGGCACGGGGGTGAAACACCGCCAACTTCCCAACTCCGGGCTGTTACTGAGACTTACTATACAGGAAGACTCAATAACTAAACTTGGCCCGACCCGGGACTCGAACCCAGGACCTCCGGGTGTGCAGCCATACATGCTAGCCACTACACCACCGAGGCAGTTATAATATATAATATTATAAATATTAAAAACACCCAGGGACGCAGTCGAGCGAAGCGGGGGTAAGTCGCTAGTATTTTATAATATAAACTCAGGCCACGTTCCCTGTCGGATAGACAGAAATCGAACTAAAACACTGCTGTGTTCGACAAATTCTAACTGACAGACGCCTACCATTTAGCTTCACTCGTAACCGCGAATAATTGAAAAGCGTTCGAAATATCGCAAGCGGTTTCAAATAAAAAGTAAAATAAAATATTTATAATAACTAACGATTTTTCCCATTAGTAAAGCTGTTCCACTAATTTTATTGATTGATTTTGCCATTTTTGTTTATTTTAGGGTTATCTATGACGCGACGGGTGGTTATCCTCAAACCTGTAGCACAGATAATATATAATCTGTGATATAATACCATGGATGACAAATAATATATAACACTACCACAGATTATATAGTATATACTAGTACCTGTAGTATTCATTTAAACTAAAAGTATATCAGAAGTAATATCCTTAGAGAATGTTTCTCAAGTCAAATTTTAATTAGTGATAAGTATTTATTGTTTAGTTGGGCGACCGCTCGTTCAGTTATCATCTATTGTTGACAAAGCAAGTACCACAAAAAATTACAAGATGGCGCTATATGACATTGTCAGCATAAAAGCAGATAATAAAATACTAATAATGAATTAATTATAAAAATATGTTTTTTTTTAAATATTGAGTTTTTTCAGAAAAGACACTTTAACTAATCCAAATACAAAGATTGATCCAAATCGTTCGAGCCGTTTCCGAGATACATGAAATAAATATACAAAAATTCCTGACTTAATATTATAACATAATATTGAGATAAATCATTTTAATTTAAAAGAAAATATGACTTTTTGCAACCAGCGCCTAGTTTACTTCTATATTCTACAACCAGTAAATATTTTATTCACGCACGTAAAAAGGATAGGTCAAGCTGTTACAATTTTTATGATCTATTGGATTAAAAGTTAGCTGTGGCTTAACCAACTTCAATAAAAGAGGAAATTGTTAAATATAATGTATTTCTTGTGTATGTAACAGATTGGGAATGGATTTTATATATCCTACTACTGAATAGGTCTGAAGGGGTGGTTCGATTTAAATTTAACAAAAAAATATGTCGAAAATTTTAATGACGTAACTTTTAAGTTAAAAGTATGTATTTATCATTATTAGTGCATATCATTATCTACACGATAATATCTTATTTAAATCCACCAAAACGTACTTGAGTGAACTATTAAACATAAAACTTACAGACCTACATGTGTACATTGTACGAGTACATAATATCCGTATTAATCTTATAAATGTGAAAGTTTGTGAATATGGATGTTTGTTACTCTTTCACGCCAGAACGGCTGAACGGATCTGGATGAAATTTGGCACAGAGATAGATTATAGTCTGGAACAACACATAGGCTACTTTTCTACATAAGTTTGTTTTAGTTCCTAGAGGCGAACCCGAACGAAGCGAGGGTGAGCCGCTAGTATAAAATATTTTCATTTATAAATAATCGCATTATTTATGTATATACAAGTATGTATGTTAACACTATAATATTATAATCTACAAATTTATTTTTAACACAAGAAAAGTGATGGCTAGATATAAAAAATTTAAATGGCTAAAACTGAGGCGGCGTGCAGTAAGCAATAAGAACGTAACATATTGTTACGGGCTGGGGCTCTGAGATCGAAATTAAAGGCTGCTCTTGGTGTAGAGCTTTTTATTGGCAACACACACAGAGTGCTAATAACAGTTAATATGGTTACACATTACATGCATAGAATAGCTTTCTTTCTATTTTAAGTACTCGATTTCAATAAAATTTCTTCCACCGAATGGAATCAACCGATTTCAACGCGGCTTTTTATTTGAAAGCTAGTATATTGAGCTAGTTTGTAGCTTTATTTAAACCTACAGAGCTTTTATGAGCCTAGTTTTCTACATAGAGTTTCATAAATAAATAAAACATTATCCAGTTGTTTCAAAATTGTGAACTATTTTCTAAATTACCGTAACAATTTCATACATAGAATGGAATTTATTTCACTTCATTAAGTTCCTATTTATATCTCGTTTTTATTATATTTTTATTTAACTTATAATTTTATTCTTACTACATTGAGCTTTATTTTTCTTTAACTGCCTCGATGGTCTAGTGGCTAGCAAGTACGGCTACAGATCCGGAGGTCCTCGGTTGGAGTCCTGGGTCGGGACAAGTTTAATTACTGAGTTTTCTGCTAAGAAATTCTCAGTAACAGCCCGGAGTTGGAAAATTGACGGTATATCACCCCCGTGCCTCGGAGAGCACGTAAAGCCGTAGGTCCTTCGCCTTAACTCTCACCGGTCGTATTGAAGTATCGTCCCATCGGACATTGAGAGTAAAAGGAATAGAGAGTGCACGTTGTGTCTGCGCGTACACGCGCTGCACTATAATATCTCCTGCGCATCTGGCTAGTCTCATTGAGATTGGACGAAATCGATCAGGAGAACATTGTTATTACTATTATAAACTTTTCTTGTAAGATTTTTTTATTATTAAAAAGGTGTTGAAAAAGGAAGAAAATAACTGTAATTAATACCTCATCGATCATTCGTTCGTCTCAAGTATACCTACCTACCTACCTACCATACATATGTGACGACACGTTTGGTTCGGTTTGTAGTGACCCTACTTGTTGTGCCAGCGGTCGCGGATTCGAGTCCCGCTGGGGGCATTCATTTGTGTGATGAGCACGAATGTTTATGTGCAGTGTATCAACTGTCTGGTATCCATAGCACAAGCCTCTTAGCTTACCATGGAACTAGATGGTGCTGTGTGTTAATGTCCCAACATATTTATTATTATTTATTATTATACATTATTAAAAAATATACAACTACCGGTTTTCATTAAAAAAAACCTTACGAGGAGTTTCAGAGCGTAAGCAACAACGCTGAAGAAAGAAAAATTTAATTAAAAGAAATTTCCTCAGTAAAATGCGTTTGTACATTGAAACATACATTCACTGCCTTTGTAATTTCCACTCGCACGACGGAAACCAACGACACTGTTATACTTTGAACTGTATGCTTAGGAAGGACGTAACGTCGCAATTAGTGCGCGGTCAAATCGTTAAAACGGGTTTGTAATATGGACCTGGAAAAAATAATAAAATTTCAAATTTTCTTATGTTTTACTAAAATTTAATAATATGTTAGTAATACTTATAAATATTTTGCTTTTATGTAGTTTACTATCATATCAGAATAAAAATATGTGGATAAAATATAAAAACGAAGACAAAATATAAACAACACTTACATGTAATATATGTCCCACTGCTGGGCACGGATCTCTCTTTAATACGAGAGGAATCAGGCCATAGTCTAGCAAGCTGGCCAAGTGTGGGTTGGTGGGCTTCACATCTTTTGAAAACTTGCTAAGTCCTTTCAGACATGCAGGTTTTTAACAATGTTTTCCTTCACCGTAAGACAAGTGGTAAAAATGTTGGAAATTTCGCACATGAAAATATCAGAAGTGAGCGCGTTACCACTGGGCTACCACTGCCTAAACTAAAATATAATATATATTTAATCAATATTTTAGTACACACATAGTAACGTTTTATATTATACACACCATTAGTTATTTGTCACAATGTAAACTAACATCCAATATTTTGTACAAATAGATAAAATATAAAATACCATAGCGAAAGGCGACAGAAGTCAAAGATATACAGTTTCACGTCTCCGCTAATAATAACAACAATGTTCCAGACAGTCCGGTGTCCAGTGACACGCTAATACAGCACGCACACTAACAGCTAAGAAGTAACAATCTAAAATTTATATCACAATATTATATTAGTCTATTACTGCTTTACATCAAACCTTGTACGAGCAATAAAAATGAGTAAAATAACCACCCTATCGATATCGAACCTGTGTCCTTAGTCTCGTGCCATTCAACCAACCACCAAGCTCCATATACGTTTGTATTCAGCCGTTTTTAACGTCCCACTGCTGGACACGGACCTACCTTTAATGCAAGGAGTCTCAGGCCATAGTCCACCACAGTCAAGTGCAGACTACACTTTATTTCAAACACTTACTATCTTAGTCATGCAAGTTTGGTATCTAACGATGTTTTCCTTCACCATAAGGCAAGTGGTAATCACAATGGAAATAATTCGCACATGAAAATATCAGAGATGCGAGACTCGGGATTTGAACCCGCTTCACTCAGTTACCTAAGCGTACGCGTTACGACTGGGCTACCATTGCCTCATATACATTTTTCATAAGTTACATAAAATAAACCTATTTTCCAGTACAAAATGTATAATAAAGTACAAAAATATCACCAATATGTCACGTGACGTAAAAAATTAATGAACGCGTGAACCCAACGCAACAAGAACAAAAGCGCTTCACAGCGATGACAAAAACCGCCATAATTGAAACTGCCCATAGTTCCGCTGTTCGTTATTCAGCGGGCTTTGTGCTATTTTTACCTCCATTACTTTTACAAATTATTACAGTTGTTGTTACCAAGTGATTGAATTTGCTAGATGAATTGTGTTTATTTTGACCGACTCGGCTTTGGTTTTTTGGTTTTGGCTGTATGTTTTTCTGTTTGCTTGTTACGCGATATATTTACTACCAGTATAGTATTATATGATCTGTGTCTTTACTATTGTGAAACGATTTCCTTCTGGGTAGGTTATATCTCAAGGGTCACATGACAATTTCAAAAAAACATCACCCATCAGAGTGGAATATCTAGTTTTTCAGCAATATGAATTCGGTGTGCTTTTTCGCAAATTATACGTATATAAATAATCGTATGGTATCTACTGTCGATACGTCACACTAGCAGTTACCAGTTCAATCTCTGGATATTACAAATACTATTCCTAAAGCTTTAATAGAAAATAGTATTGAGAAATGCTTTAAATTCTTTAAAAAAGTAGAGAACATGATAAATCCAAGTTTTTTTTATTTTTCTTCCCCAAAAAAACTAGTAACACGCTCTTGCTTCGACCAGACTCTAACTAAATCCAATGCTAATTTTTTGTAATGCTTAAGTTTCTTATGTAACTTTACAACAACCGTCGACAAGTAAGCCTTATACTCTAACTGGTCATTCATATCTATACTAATATTATAAAGAGGGTAGATTTTTTGTTTGCTTGTACCGAATACGCTCCGAAAGTACTGAACTGATTTAGATGAAATTTGGTAAGAAAATAGTTTGAGACCCTGGAAAAGACATAGGATAATTTTTATCCCGGAAATCATTCCTTAAGGGGGTGAAAATGGGGATGAAAGTTTGTATGGGGGAGCTGGCTAGGGCCGAACCCGAACGAAGCGGAGGGTGAGTCGCCAGTCTAACATAATAAAATGAAAATTGCCAGGAAAATATTTTTGTACTCACTCCATACTAAACTGTGGTTGCTCACTTCATACTAAAATATTTTTTCGGATTGTAACAGTTCCCTAACAGATGAGAAAAAGTTTTAGAACTTTTGTGAAAGTTTTTGCTTACAAAGAACTTGCGCAAGCTGCACTACTCGCTTTGAAGATGTAAACAATGTGGATTTGTGGACTATTCGACTTTAAAAACTGTACCTAAAGCCACGGTGGTAAAGTAAAGTAAAGTCGCTTGTATTAAATAAAAATATACAATAACAATAATTTTTGTATGAAATAAAAATATAAAAATATTTTTGAGACTACCTAAATTCATGTATCTATCTAATAAATTCGAAAGGTCGACCTTTCCTTGGTTAAAGCGTGGCTTTCAAATCTGAGCTCCTCTATACACCGCTGTAGTATAATAGCGCAAAAATTACGTTAAAAATACTTAATATGTAATTTAAGTCTATAATTTACTAGCGACTCACCCTCGCTCCGCTCACGTTCGTCTTTAGTTACGTGTAAATGCGTAGTATAGATTTCTCAGACATTAGATACTTTCACGCAGTAAAAAGTATCCTATATGTTGAACCGTTTAACCAGATATCATCATACCAAATTTCATCAAAATCTGTCTAGTGGTTTTCTCGTAATGCTTTCCCAGATAGACAGACAGACAAAAATTCTAAAAACTATATATTCGACCTCTGTATCGATAACAATGAATATTTCAATAAGATTTTACAAATAATATTTAATGTACAGATTTCACTTAGTTAGAATCTCATTATATGTACAGACTAGTAATTAACTAGTTGTAGATAGCGGCTTCGCTTTTACTTCGATATTAATGTGAAAATATTTAAAATAGACCAGCATTTTTGAAAAATATATACTACAAACAAACAAAAACTTTTACATCTATGTACGATATATTAAAAACAAGAACGTGAAAATATGTAGGTTCATCTCATTTTTCTCCTAAAGGTTTACATTATGAAGATGAGCAAACTATTGAATATCATTGAAAGAGAAGCAGATATCTGTCAGAAATCTCCAACAGCATTCGAATTTGTTACACTGATATTCCGGCATATACGCCAAGAGCTACATATTTCAAAGGATCTACAATTTACGGTACACGTGACTCTTATAAACATAGTCTTTACGTCGTTGTTATAAGAACTATATTAGAACAATATCTTACAGATGAAAGAGATACCATTCTTAAATATAGAATTTTCAGGACAAATTTGATAAATAAGCTTGCTAATTAATATTGATTTTATTCATGTTAAAAGCACATATTTACTCTACAAATCTATACATATAATAAAATTCTATGTGAGTCTAATCTGTACATTAAATATATTTACAAATCTTATTGAAATAGTAGTTATTATCGATATCATCATTATCGATACAGGGGCCGAACCTATAGTTTTTAGAATTTTTGTATTCTGTCCGTCTGGGAACGCATCACGAGAAAACTACTGGACAGAATTTCATGTTTGGTATGATGATAGCTGAGTATCCTGGTCAATATATAGGATACTTTTTACTCCGGGAAAATATCTCATCTCTGAGAAATCGTGAGCTGAACGAGGGTGAGTTGCTAGTATATAAATAATACTTTATCTAATAAAAACGCTAGGTTTAAGATTTAGCTATTCACTTGCCCCAAAGGTTTTTAGGGTTCCATACCTAAAGGTTTGATTAATTTCCTATTACTAAGACTACCACTTACAGATCGTTTTTCCGTCCGTTTGTCTCACTTTCAAGGACTGGTATTAGTTAGTAGGAAAACATTTTAACAGATTGTATATTATTAAAGAATTCACATATAAAAAAATGGAGTCAACATACACTAATTTCAAAAGAATAACTCATTTAGAAGGAACATAAGGTGTTAAGCTTGTTGCGATTAAATCGAACTAAAGTGATCGAATTCAAAATATAACATGGGCCAAGTATGATCTATTCTCTCGCACTGGATTAATTTCTTAGTAATTTGATGAATTCTGACGTAATATTTGAAATGACTCATTTAAACACCTGCTGGCAACCCAAGGATTAAAAGTGATAAATTATAAATTGCCTTATAATAAAACCAAATCAAATTAAATATTTTTCAATTTTTTATATATATTTTGCAAAAATATGTATACATGTATGTCCCACAATATTTGAGTGTTTGGTCACACACATAGATATAGGTGGGGGGCAGGTGAGGGGGTCGTCGCAGCTTTCGCAGCTTTATGGAATCCTGAAATACATCGCCCTTTGAGCTGCGACGAACCTTTTGAAATCTTCATTTTTCCCAATGTTATTCGGTTATTAAGTCGGACTGTTTGATGTTATTTTCATTCAAAGTACAAGTTAGTACTAATTTTTATGGTTTTTTGAATAGGTATTATCATTATTTTATGTAAAAGTATATATTTTTATTGATTGGTAAAGCAGAAATAATAACACTAGGGTTCATTTAAAAGAAATGAGGACTAAAATGTTAAAAAGTATTTTTTTTTTCATCCATACAAACTTTTATGGGAAATATATGTTAAAAATTGACCTAGTTCATATTAAAATATGTTTAATGTAAAGGGAAAAGCTAATATTCTCCTCAATTAAAAAGTACACAAACATCTTCATAAAAGTATTTGTAAAACTCTTAGGATGAATCATGACAATCTGTCCACAATAGAGCAGATATCGAGTAGAGAATCGTACAACATATGACCAATAATTATGATACATACTCGCGACTCACTCTCGCTTCGCTGGGTTCGTCCCTAGGTTCATTTTCATTTTTTTGAGCAGAACCCTAATTCTTTTACTGAAATAAAAGTAGCCTAAGTTACTCCTTATAACATCAACTACCTGCAAGTGAAAGTCACGTCAAAATCGGCCCTGCCGTTTCGGAGATTAGCAGGAACAAACAGACAGACAGACAGACAAAAATTATGAAAATTGTGTTTTTCTTATAAATACCGTATATAATTCCAAATGTATTTAGTAAAAATTTATTTATCTGTATAGATTAATTTTTACATTATTCAAAAACAAGTCATGATATTAATTATTATAATAAAATTAGACCCACACAGTTCATAGTTATCAATACATATTATCACACCAATTCAACATCTTAGAAATCTAACAAAGATATAAAAAAGATATTCAAATCCCATACTACTTAAAACGCTTGTCGTTCGTTATGAACGAGATAATATAATTTATCAGCAAACTCGAACTTTGAATCCAAATACGTATTTGTCTTAAAATAATGACATGCCAAATAACATCATTTCCGGGGTGCGAGTGTACGGGGTGCGGGGTGCGGGGTGCGGGGTGCGGGGGTGCGACGGGGGTCCGACAATATTTGCTGACTTCCGCCAAACAAATAACACAAGTTGTTTTTGTGCTGTTGAAACGCCCGAAGTGATTTAACGCTAGGACAAACCTACCCACGTTTTCTATTTCACTAATAAATTTACAATCCATAGCTTGACGAATATTTTAACCGATTTCCAAAATAGAGAAGGTAACCAATTTGAGTGAAGTCTTAGCTAATTTTCATTGTTTTATTTAAAGAGCCGTTTAAAATTCAAAGGTAGGTTACCACTTCAATTGCTATGCAGCATATTTTAAAGATATTTTAAAGTTTTAGACAAGTTTTCGGTTAAAATGTCAGCGTATTCATTCGTGCTAGTGTCCGCCGAGTGATTGAAATTCCACCGGAATCATTATTAAAAATTTGAAGAACACATTATATGAATAAAATTACCTATCTATAAAAAAAAACTGTTTCTAAAAAATTATTATTAATAACACTTAAGCTCTTCAATAGCTCCTAAAATAAAAAAAAAATTGCTTGACCAACAGAGAAGTAAAAGGTACTGGACTATTTTGTCTTTGCCTATTTATATTAGTATACATAAATCAAAAATCAAAAACAAACAAAAACAGCGATGAATGATCAAAGAGCAGAACTACCTTTTGTGCACGTGGTACATTCCTTACGGACATACATACTGACATTTAATTTAAATTTAAAATGTTTGACGATTCAAAAGCTTGTGATAATCTATTTGAATAAAGTATAATATTTTGATTTGATCAGGGTTCTCTTTGAGTAGGTTGCCCTTTGGCTACGGAACCCTACAACGAGATTAAATTAACAGGTTAACCCAAAATGCAATAAGCTTTCAAGTTATATTAACCAATATAACTTGAAAGCTTTGACGACACGTTTGGCTCAGTTTGTAGTGACCCTACTTGCCACGCCAGCGGTCGCGGGTTAGAGTCCCGCTGGGGGCATTCATTTGTGTGATGAGCACGAATGTTTGTACTCCAGTCATGGTTGTTTATATGTATTTATAATATGTATGTATTTAAAGTTGTATGTGTAGTGTATCAACTATCTGGTATCCATAACTCAAGCCTCGTAGCTTACCATGGAACTGGATTGGATTTGGTCTGGTGTTAATATCTTATAATATTTAACATATTTATTTATTAACATATCTTATTAAATAAGCGAACAGACAAACCAATTTGCATATACATCGGGCTATAATGTGCCAAACTGTTAATATGAGAGTAAGTAATTATACCATTAGCGCGACTAAGATAAACTTGTAAGTACGCAAGAGTTGGCTGCTGAGATTATGCGATATATTGTCGCATACGCTGTGCATTATTAAATGGGTTCGCTTTAGTTTAACAACGGGGTTGATTAAGGTTAGTGTTCACTACAATCCGCTTTTACTTTGCTCAGTTATTATACTTTAAAATAGCACCAAAGTACCTTAATGTTCAGTCCATTTTAACGTCCCACTGCTGGGCACGGGCCTCCCTTCAGTACGATCAGACCATACTCAACCAAGCTGGCCAAGTGCGGATTGGCGGGCTTCAGATGTCTTTCGAAAACTCACTAGGTTTTCTCAGAAATGCAGTTTTTCACGTTTTTTTAGTCAATATTAAATATTATTTATTTAATTGTTATTGTTATATATTTTTTTCAATTATCGTTACATATTATAAATGCGGAAATATTAGCTACCCTCTCCTTCTATAACGCAACAGCGATCGATGTGAAATTTTGCTAGTGAGGTACATAGGTTATTTTTTAAACACACCATCTGTAATAACTGTTAATTTTGAAACGTCATAAACCTTTTGCATGACCGTGTTTCAGGAACAAAAAAGAAATAAACTCGCGAAAAAATATCAAATATTCGTGTAAATCTAAGAAAGTGTAGAAAAAAATCCTTCTACTTGATAATAAAGAGAAGATAGACGCCTCTAGAAAATTGAGCATACCTTATCTACTTGATAAAGAAAACGCAAAAAATTGAATTCTAATTCGCTAATTCGTGGTATAACAGATCGATTTTAACAAAAATAAAATTAACAGTTATAATATTAATGAGAATATAATATACTGCCTCGGTGATGTAGTGGTTAGCATGTACGGCTGCACACCCGGAGGTCCTGGGTTCGAGTCCCAGGTCGGGCCAAGTTTAGTTATTAAGTCTTTCTGTATATTAAGCCTCAGTAACAGCCCGGAGTTGGGAAGTTGGCGGTGTTTCACCCCCGTGCCTCAGAGAGCACGTAAAGCCGTCGGTCCTGCGCCTTAACTCTCACCGGTCGTGTCGAGTGGTCGTCCCACCGGAGTATGAGAGTGACAGGAATAGAGAGTGCACGTTGTATCTGCGCGTACACTTGTGCACTATAATATCTCCTGCGCAGTTGGCTAGTCTCAATGAGATTGGCCGCCGTGGCCGGATTCGGTCGGGAGAACATCATCATTAATTAGAATAATAATAATTTAACAAGATATTACAAAAATAATTGTATTACATTAAGCAAAACAAACAAAGGTCACCCTATTCAGTGCCGAAGGCATTGACGCAAAAGATGTCTTCCGCACCCAAAACACAGGAAGGTATGAAATTTAAAATTAATCTTGAACGTAATACAATGAATTGACATAACGACCGACAATCTGAAAGAAATTGTTCATTTCCAGGCTTTAACAAGCGGAATGAATGCGAATTGGAGTAACAGAAAATCTTCATCATTAATATTTTAATCTTTGAAACAAAGAATATATTGTCAATACAAAAACATGTTTTCGTGGAATCGATTTCTTCACTTCTTTTTCTTACGACAGATTTAAATCCCGTATGAGCCATGGATATTTTGCGTCGGTCGTGCTTATGTTGAAAATCTACACTGATATGATATTATAACTGATATTACAAAGAGGAAAGATTTGTATTTTTGTATGTTTGTAACGAATAAACTCAAAAACTACTAGACCGATTTAAATGAAGTTTGGTAAGAAGATAGATTGAGACCCTGGGAAGGACATATGATATTTTATTTTTCAATCAAAATATATTTATTACACTTTAAGATATTTTTTTTATGGAGTCGAGGAAGGGTAGAGGTGCACTAATAAATTATTTACTTTAAATAAATATACATATATTGAGACATTAACACACCACCATCTAGTTCCATGGTAAGCTACTTAAATTATTAATTTTAACTACAAATACCCACAACTGGAGTATAAACATTGGTGATCATCACACAAATGAATGCTCCCAACGGGACTCGAACACGCAACTGCTGGCATAGCTAGTAGGATCAGAAACTGAGCCAAACGTGTCATCAAACTTTATTCATATTATGCTACTTATTCATTAAAAAAAAATTGATCCACAATTATTGGCGAAGATATCGCAAACTTTAAAATACAAAAAAACAGACCGTTTGAAAATATTATTTTGGAAATAAATCAAAAATATGAACTCGGTAATATAATTCAGTTCAGTAGTTAACTGGGGGTCAATTTTAATAAATGTTAAGTACTGAACTGAGATCGGCAGTTTAGTAATCAAGGCGAAGTAAAGTTTTAGCGCCTCTTAATAAATAATTAGGCCACAAGGCTAAAGGTTGAAAGGAGATTGAAATTTTACGAGCGACGTTATTAGACTCGCTATTATAATAACAGGTCTTAAAAATGTTCATTGCTACTGAATTTCTTATTACTGTAAGGTTGCATTTTATATAATATACCTTATTATTAAGATTTCTGTGATAAAAACAGTTATTGAAACGTGTTTTCGGCTCTTTGACACTACAAGAAAATTAACTTAAAAAATGTATACCCACTATAAAATTAAGAGGGACTACATCAGTCATCGTTTCATTCATTCATTTTCAATTCATTCAGTCAATCGTTTTACAATTGTTTATTTAAATTATTTTTTAACTTAAGTAATTCAAGGTGAATTTCTTATTAAATTTACGACTTAAAATGCACTAAAACCTATACATATAATAAAATTCTAACTAAGTCGAATCTGTACATAAGATATTTTTTGGAAAATTATTACAGAGGCCGAATCTATAGATTTTAGAATTTTTATCTGTCTGTCTGTGACCGCATCACGGAATAACTACTGGAAGGATTTTGATGGAATTTGGTATGACAATAGCTGGTTATCCGGGACAACGTATAGGATATTATTTACGACGCGAGAAAATATCTCTGAGAAATCTATACTAAACATTAAAACGTAACTAGGGACGAACCCGAGCGGAGCAGGGTGAGTCGTTAGTACGAGTATAAGACTTATAAACCTATAGACACGGTATGATATTATCTTCGTCAATAAATAAACTCTTTCTCGATTTCGGCTCACAAGTAATATTATTCTTATTACTATTTCGTTTTAAAATATTCTAACACTAAGGATTACTTATTTATATTACTTAAAAACCTTGGCAAGGAAAAATCTTGTAAAAATGAGTATTAAACTCTTATAAAGTCTGACGCCGCCGATATTATCCTTTGTACTTTAGTAAAGCATTGATGCTTAAATAATAATTGGCCAAAAGCGCGTCTGACTCGCACATCGAGGGTTCTGTATCAAACTTTTATAGTGTTATGTGTTGTATTACATAATAATGTATATACTTATACTTCACATTATATCTTTAGCCACAAAAAAACCATACTAGCCGAAATTTTTTCAACACCTGAAAAACTTTACCGAAAGTAGCACTATTACGTCACATGACTAGAGTACAAACATTCGTGCTCATGACACAAATGAATGCCCCCAGCGGGACTCAAACCCGCTACCGCTGGCACAGCAAGTAGTGTCCAATTGAGTCACTACAAAAGCCAAACGTGTTATCAACTAAATTTGTCTGTAAACTAAATAGTACCAATTATCCCCGATTAAAATGCCTGTGACAGACGTACATGAAGAAACAATTTCCGACGAGTTCTGATCCAAACGGCAAAACCTTGGTTACAGAACTCTAAAATGATCAAATCCGATAAGGCCGAGAGAGAGGGATAAGTTAGTTTAATTTAGGGAAGCTTCCTTATTGTGAGACGGTCCACAGACGGTGATTCTCCTCTCAATCCTTCTCGTAAATAAAATGGTATTTATTGGAAAAGTTTCGAACCTCTCACGAAGCCTATTGTGGCTCTTTCAATTTACTATCTAATTTGCTGCGATGTGTTCAGTTGTTCCAACTCCCCATATATAAAAGTTTTATCTTTATTATATTGGATTTTGTTTATTGCCCTTTTTAATAAATATAGGGTATTATATTATATTTATTGATAGTGTTTATGTACTTACTTAAATAAATTAAACAAGTATTGTAAGGTTGCATATTTATATATGAGCGTTTTAATGGAAAATAATATATTTGATTAATCTATATATATAATAAAATTGTAACTAAGCCGAATCTCTATATTAAATATTTTTTTGGAAAAACTGATTGAAATAGATATTATTATCGATACAGAGGCCGAATCTATAGTTTTTAGAATTGTTGTCTGTCTGTCTGTTACCGCATCACAGAAAAACTACTGGAGGGATTTTGCTGAAATTTGATAGGGTGATAGCTGGTTATCCGGGTCAATATATAGGATACTTTTTACTGCGAAAAAATATCTCATTTCTGAGAAAAAAATACAAAAACTGGTTAGAATAAAACCACGGTGATACTATATATGTTTTAGCAAGGTAACTTAATAAGGCAAAACTATTAAAAATAGCTTATCTTGGAAAAAAATAACAATAGCGCTATTTTATTTGGTTTTTGGTAATCCGAACGCGGGCGGAGCCGCGGGCAATGCTAGTTTGTAATAAGTAATTAAATGATATGAAAGCTCAAACAGCCATTACATAATATGTAATCAATCTGTCTGGTGCTGCTGTATCCGCTAATTTCCAGAAGGGCAAAATCCACTTTGGCGGAATTTCGCCTGACAAGAAAGAAATTCGGTCGATAAAGCAATAAGCTATAACGCATAATAAGCAATTTACTTAAGCATAAATAAGTTTTTGTTTTTTTTTTATTATAAAAGGTCATATATTTAAATTTCATTTATGTTTTAAGTATCTATTTATTTGTTGCAACAAAGGCAAAATTTTATTTAAATATTTTTAATGTTTAATATAGGTTTCTCAGAGATGAGATATTTTCACGCAGTTAAAAGTATCCTAAATAATGACCCAGATAACCAGCTATCATCATATCAAATTTCATCAAAATACCTCCAGTGGTTTATTCGTGACGCGGTCAGACAGACAAAAAATTCTAAAAAGTATAGATTCGGCCTCTGTATTGATAATAATGTCTATTACAATAAGATTATCTAAAAAATATTTAATGTACGGATTCGACTCAGAATTTTATTATATGTATAAATTTACATAACTGAAATGGAAAAGGTCTGAACTAATATCGTACTCGTAAATAGATGGAGCAATGATTTGCCTAACGTTTATAATATGTTTTTTGTGGAAACGGTCACATGTGAAATATATTTATGGTTTATAATTAATTTTGACCACCAACGCATTAGTACGTAAATGCTTTATGTGCGGTTTTTGGGACGAATATCATTAGAACCAATATTTTGTAACCCATGTATTAAAATTAAGCACGTGGTAGCCCAGTGGTAATGCGCTCGCAAGTGAAACTGAGTGAAGCGAGTTCAAATCCCGGGTCTCGCACTTCTGATATATTCATGTGCGACTCATTTCCAATACGATTACTAATTGTCTTAACGGTGAAGGAAAACAACGTGAAGAAACCTGCATGTATGAGAGAACCTAGCCAGTTATCAAAAGACATGTGGAATCCGCCAACCCGCATTCGGCCAGCGTGGTGGGCTATGGCCTGATCCCCCTCGTATTGAAGGGAGGCCCGTGCCCAGCAGTGGGACGTTAAAATGGACTGAATACATTTATTGAAATACTATACTATATATTTTTTTACCTTTCGTGCACTGAAAATAAAGCTCTATATATGTGTAACAAATATGTCTTTATGTTTAAAAGTCTGATTTTATGCACAGATAATCAAACATATTATAATGGCTTATTTTTGTTACTTTGCTAGATGTGTCTTTATTCGATAAATACTTACTATTGAAAATACCTTTTCTGCGCAAGAATCGAAGCCGCGTTCTCTAGTGTAGAGGCAGATGCGACCACAATGCAAGAAAGTCGTCAAGATGTATTAAATTAAGCCATAAAAGCCCTACTGTTCCATGTAATTATATATATATATATATATATATATAATATATATATATATATATATATATATATATATATATTTCTTCAGATGAACGCTACATTTGATCTTAAAGTATGCCAAAAGATATTATATTACAAATTCCTTTTACGTAGCATATTTAACGGCAGCATTAAACATTTCCGTCCTCAAAAACAAATCGATTTTATCGACAAAGTGATGTTTTTCAACGTTAAAATTACTTTTACGTTTACTTAAGTTAATGTAAGTCATAACTCTAACACTTACATAATTATTCAGGTAATTAAACGTCTTTGTCTTTGGCAGTAGCCCTGTAGTTACTCGTGAAGGAAATACCGCCTTTGTTCGCGAGAGAAAAACTTCGTTCGACTCTAAACTTAGGTAGACTGCAGCAGTTTGTCACATCACATGTCGTAGGTTCCAGGTTATGTTGTGCATAAGCTTAATTTCATATTATAGATTTAAATATAGATTTCGCCTAGTTAATTATGTAATTTGATGAGAAGATAATACTTTCTTAGATTTACGCAAATACTTGACATTTTAAATAAAACTATCTTTTCGGATTTTTTCGCGAATTTATTTTGATTTTTGGTTCCAAATAAATTCGAGAAAAAATCCGAAAAGATAGTTTTATTTAAATTAATGAGAAGATTTTGATGAAATCCATCTAGAAAGATAGATGGTATTTATAATCCCAAAACATATTCAATTTCTTGCACAATATTAAAATATCTCTATAAATACACAATAGATAATTTTAATGTAACATCTACAGCATGGTCATACCACAAAAGTACATATTGAACAGAAGTTCAATAAGCTGTAATTAAAGGTCCCACTAACAATGTAATAAAAATCGTTTTTAACGAAGTAATTTCTTTTCAGTATGCAGCCATAGCCTATAGTCATAATTCAGACCTCACCAGCCCTCGACCCTTGTGATCGAGAAGTGCTTCTGATTAATTAAAATTGATAGCTTGGAACACGACGTATCCCAAGTAATAGACGTGAGCGAACTTGACAACCCTTTGAAGAAACAATTGCTTTGTTAAACTTATCAGTCGTTGAAGGATGAGATTGTCTTGATTGGTTTTGCTTTCAAATTTCAGTATGTCACGCGATATTTTCGCTAATTGTTAACCGATCTCATGAATCTTATTTTAATAGATAAATTTAAGCTTTAGGATGGTTTTGGATAATTTACAGTGGTTTTTTTTTAAATTGAAACGTAATTATTTTATATATAGATCTTGATGTCTATTTAAACCCAACAACAAAATCATTGTTAGCTGTTTTCACTACTGAACCTAAGGAATCACGAGTTTTGTGAATATTATTGTGTTGACGTCCCTTTTCTTCTACATTTCCAGTAAAGTTTATATTTTGCCTAACTATATAGATGTTTATTTATCACATAACATATTAAATGGATAATGTAGAATGTATAAAAATTTCAACTCTAATAACACTTTATAATATGTCTTAACTTAATCCACTGTAGCGTTACATTCTTCTCTGCTTAGTTGGAAAAACTGACGGCTTGAAAAGTCAACGTCAGGTACTCGTAAGTAATAAATAATTCAAGAGACAGGGATAGAAGTTTGAGGCGGTTAGGAGGAGGTTCTTTGTCAAATTTTGGTGAAAGTTAAGGCTTTATCGAGTTTATGCTAAGAATATTTTGCGTTTCGAATAAATTCGCGGATGAATTCGTTTATGTGTCCTTAAAATTCGATTAAGGAGTTTTGTACGTTTAAGAAAGTTGTATAGATTGAATAATAATTTTGCTATAAGCACTATACTATTAAAATAAGTTATTGCTCCCAATGTTTAACAACCTCTGGTACAAAAATGGCACATGTCATACAGTATCAGTTGATGTTCTTCAAAACGTATATTCGGAAAGTACTTTTAATTTACATAAAATTATGAGTGAGGATGAATAAATATTATGCTGCTGTTGGGGCTACCTCGATACTGCAGCGCCTCAGGGATGTTCGCTGAAGCGCGTGTTGATTGTTTTTACGCCCTCATGAGAAAAAGGTGTGGGTCTCTGGTGCGTAGGGTACGGGGTAGTGCCAATAGAATTCTGAGCATGATAGCAAATAGATTGGATTGCATATACATGAATCGTTGCTGTGCCGTTGCAAGCGGAATGGTGCAGAGGTGATTCGTGCGTATTGTAACATTAACTTAAAAAAAAATGTAATAATATAACTAATCTAGTCTCTAAGAATTATTGTTTACTAACCATAATGAGTCACTGGTCACTTGAATAAAGATTATTATTATTATTATTCATTTTCTTAATTTTTACTTCCATTATTGATATTTTGCAGCCTCTCTTTATATGTACACATACTATTATATACCCTCGGCTCTTTCCGTTATACTCTCGCATTCGTATAATGACGTACCAAATTTTTAACTTTATCAAAGAAATTTAATTGTGATAGACACAGATCTACATAGTGATCCAACACGAGTCCCATTTTTCCTTATAGGATGCGGAACCCCAAAGAGCAAATTAACATGTAAAAATCTACCATTATTTACTTATACAAAATACCTACAGAAATACACTATTTTTGTTCATAGAACAACATTAAACCCATTTAAGGGCTCAAGAGAAAAATGCCGGCTAATGCTTCATTACAAGGAAAAGGCCGGGCAGAAGATGGGGCCAGATAGCTTATTGTCGTGATTCATCCTTCATCGCGCCTTATAATTTATCACGTTACACCATATTTTAACCGATTTCAGAAAAAGAAGAAAGTTATATTAAGTAATAAGTATAAAGAAGAAGGTATTCAATTCTGCTGTTTCCTTTGAGAATTATTTTTCAGTATGTGGACGATACCTTCGCCAATTAGTTATTAATCGGTTTTCATAATTCATTTTTTTAATGAATATATTATATATAATTTATATTTAGACCTCAATATTTATATTTGTTTTTAGTCCTTCAATTTAGGTTAAACTAGCAGTACAACTTCCGATCGCTGCCAAACTTCACAGGACCCGCTGAATCTGAAAATTGTCTGGATATTTCATCAAAATCGCTCCAGCTATTTTGGAGTCCATAGGGAACATACATACAGACATCAATTTCTATATACATAATTATACGTATAAATTAAAACATAAAGTGGTATCCAATACTCTCTATCTTTCATTTAAGTACTAGTTGTTGCCACTCTTTTTGTTCGTTTAAACTTTCACATTTAAAATAGTAGCGTGATTATTTCAATTTTCAGTGCCTCATATGCGAAAAAAAAATTAAAAATATTTTATTTATTAACAAAATGTTATAAATTACAAACAAGGTTGAAATCGCCTTTTAAGTATAGAAAACCAATCTCGCTCTTCCATAGCCACATAAAAAAACTATATAGGTATATGAAAAGACGTATCCACAAGTTAGTTTATTTGCTCTGCTTTATGTTCTTACAATAAATGCAAGAGGCATTTATTACATTCGACCCAGATCCGATTCAGGGTAAGACTTAAAATAATTGCTGTTTAAAATGTAACCTGAAAGGTAGTATAGGTTTCCTATGCGAATAAGTTATAATCGATCTCAATATCGATATCAGCAATGCATGAATTCGAGTTTTTAATACTTATTTGTATATCAAGGCCACTCACCGGATCGCTGGCTCTTGAGTGATCTAATATATTTAAACGAGCAATTCTTATATATATTTCAATATATAATCTGAATCTCGGAAACGGCTCCAACGATTTTCATGAAATTTAGTATACACGGGGTTTCGGGGGCGATAAATCGATCTAGATTAGTCTTATGTCTGGGAAAACGCGTGTTTTCGAATTTTCATGCAGTTTTCTTTAGCATTATTCCACGGAAAATATTATGTTCGATAACTTCGCACGCTCGAATATAAGCATCATGGTCAAGCGGCCAAGGCGCAAGATTGAATAAGTGTCCGGGTTCGAGTCCCGGTCGGATACACAGGTATAATTTTTTTTGTTTTTTTTTTGTATTTATTCAAGTTTTTTGTTTTTTAAAAAAAACGAAAATTGTGCTTTTGACCAAAAGCTCCGAGCGAAGCTCGGTGGCCCAGGTACTATTATAATTATTTTAACTAAAAATTTCTTATTAAATAAAACTATCTTTTCGGATTATTTCGCGAATTTATTTTGATTTTTGGTTCCCGACGTTTCGAATGCTTTACAGCATCCATGGTCACGGGAGAGACTGAGGTGTTACATGTCTTAAAGATATAGTTGTTACAGACAGCCTACCCACAATTAACAAAATGAAAATTGCACCAATTACATTACAATATTTTTAACTTTAAAACTTTTTATAATTTTAATTGAATATGGAAAATTATTTATTTAATTTTTGCTATTATTTTTATAATTATTACAATTTTAAAAATATTAATTAGTAATCTATATTTAGTGTTGCCATTATTATATTTATAACCATAAATAAAAATATAAAAATATAGTATTAATTATTAAAGCCATATAATTGTTCTATGTGTAATTTAAAAAAGTTAAAATTAATTACGGATAATAATTTTAATTTAGTTTGCTATTATTTAAAAACAACTTACTAAGCAACACTATTAATATATACTTTTACAAATGAAAAATATTAATCTGATAAGCTGTCATTTTGATCTACACAGTATGAACTTACTACATCTGCCTGTCTGTTATGTTTATATTTATTATTTGATTTTATTATATTAATAACAGGATCCCATGACGATGGTAGTACCCAGCCATCTTCTCTATTGAAATTTGGATGTTTTTTAATTTCTATGGCTTCTCGAATCATTCTAGGGCGATATCGGTTTTCTTTCGCCAGGATTTGAGGTCTATCAAAACGAATATAATGGCTTGGGCGGTCCTGGCTATGTTTGCAGACAGCAGATGTTAGAACACATAGCTGATGTGAAGCACCGTCGCAATACAACATCTGCTGTCTGCAAACATAGCCAGGACCGCCCAAGCCATTATATTCGTTTCGATAGACCTCAAATCCTGGCGAAAGAAAACCGATATCGCCCTAGAATGATTCGAGAAGCCATAGAAATTAAAAAACATCCAAATTTCAATAGGAAAGATGGCTGGGTACTACCATCGTCATGGGATCCTGTTATTAATATAATAAAATCAAATAATAAATATAAACATAACAGACAGGCAGATGTAGTAAGTTCATACTGTGTAGATCAAAATGACAGCTTATCAGATTAATATTTTTCATTTGTAAAAGTATATATTAATAGTGTTGCTTAGTAAGTTGTTTTTAAATAATAGCAAACTAAATTAAAATTATTATCCGTAATTAATTTTAACTTTTTTAAATTACACATAGAACAATTATATGGCTTTAATAATTAATACTATATTTTTATATTTTTATTTATGGTTATAAATATATTTATTTATTTTATTTACTTCTTTTTACACATTGTATCAATTCAATGATCACTTGTGTAATGTAATAATGTAATGTAATGTAATAATAATAAATGTAATAATGGCAACACTAAATATAGATTACTAATTAATATTTTTAAAATTGTAATAATTATAAAAATAATAGCAAAAATTAAATAAATAATTTTCCATATTCAATTAAAATTATAAAAAGGTTTAAAGTTAAAAATATTGTAATGTAATTGGTGCAATTTTCATTTTGTTAATTGTGGGTAGGCTGTCTGCAACAACTATATCTTTAAGACATGTAACACCTCAGTCTCTCCCGTGACCATGGATGCTGTAAAGCATTCGAAACGTCGGGAACCAAAAATCAAAATAAATTCGCGAAATAATCCGAAAAGATAGTTTTATTTAATAATGTCAAACATTCGCGTAAATCTAAGAAAGTATTATAAAAATTTCTTTAAAATGACATTTAATCTTGAATATACGGAACGTTATTTGAAGTATCTATAATGTATTGATTGAAAAAAAAAGAAAATCGATTCAGCAAGATATATTAAATAACTTATTTAAAAAAATATAACTGAATTAACTATCTCTTTTTTGAAATCGGTGGAAACCAGAAAGACAAACATAAATACGTTGTGTTTTATAATATGTCAAAAAGCATCATTTGCAAATAAAAAAGTAAATTACACAAACAAAAAAACAGACTGCGTAAGATTATTAGACATATCTATTCCTAGACTCTTTCGTGCTCGTCTACACAGAGTCAGTAATTCTTTTTATGGACAATGTATACGCTTGTGCAACAGGATCCCAGAAAATGTTCAAAAGGTTTCTATCGCCAAATTCAAAAAAAATGTTATGAACGTTTGTGTGCTAAAGGCTATTACACAATAAATGATTTTATAGAAGATGGCACACCTTGGGAATGAAATGATCGCCTCCAGGCTAGTTCAACTTGATATAAATATTGTAAATTATAATTTTACTTAAAAATAACGATAACGAGCTAATATGAGTCCCGCTGAGTTTCTTTCACCAGTTCTTCTCAGGTCTGAGGCTTCTTCTTTCCGAACTGGTAGTAGACTCATGACGTTCAGTAAAAAATTGTAATAATTTAATGCTGAATAAAATATTTTGAATTTGAACATACAACTTCATCAAAATTATTTAAAAGAAAAGTAAAATAAAATAATAATAAAAAAAAAACATTTTCGTACATATATCCATCAGGGAAAACCCAACATGTCAGGTACAAAACGGAGCATAGCATTTATTTTTAATACATATTCGCGTGACAGCTGTGACGTATCATTATCTCCATATTACCAAAATGTGTTTGTTTATATATTATGCATCTCATAAGCGTTATTCGCGATGAAATCATTTTGATTAACGTGAAAACAAACATTGTCACATATAAGCTATATGCTGGCTTATCTGACTGTTACAGTGTTGCGAAAATCACCGGTTCGAGTCCTGCCCAGGGTAAAATGCTCATAATACTTTTAAATTTTAAAAGTCGTTCTGGTGCTACGACTAAAATTATTATAGTATTCAGCCCTTTTTAACGTCCGACTGCTGGGCACGGGCCTCCCTTCAATACGAGGGCGGTCAGGTCATAGTCCACCACACTGGCCAAGTGCGAGTTTGCGGACTTATCTTTCGAAAACTTATTATATTTTCTCAAACAAGCAGGTTTTCTCACGATGTTTTCCTTCACCGTAACACAAGTGGTAATCAAGTTGGAAATGCAATTAGTATCCTATCTTTAAATACTTACAAAAATAAAAAAATTGAAACATCAAATCGCAGAAAGGAGAAAACTTATATTAAAAACTATAATCAACACGTACTCACATATTGAACAAATGATAAACATTTCGTAAAAGTAATATAACTTAAGACAATAATTTAGACATGTCGACTGATCGTAACTCAACTTGGATGATAACTTTTTAAGGGGAGGTATTCAAAGATTGGGAAACCCACTTTAGTTCATAGACAACCAAACTTGGTTATTCCATGGATATTCGCTTATATACGCTGGATTTGTTTATTCTTCCCATAATCCACTTAAGTTATAGTTTATTGTTGTCTGTTGTGAGTTGTCTATCTATACTAATATATAAAGCTCAAGAGTTTGTTTGTTAGAAAGCATCAATCTCTGTGCTTCTAATTTCTTTTGCATTTTACAACTGATTTATTGAAGAAAGTTATACATATGTTAACACATTACACTACGACCTTTAGGAGCGGAGTATATATAGATAAATTAATTTAGTTATTACCTAGAAAGTTTTCTGGGAGTTTAAAAATTGGTAGTTTTAAATCGAATCTAAATCGAAAAAAAAAATCGAATAAGAGGGCAAAGGCTGGTAGTATAAGGTAGTATAATTTTATATATAATTATATTCAGCTTTTAACAGCAACAGCACGTTGAATGAATACAATTTTACTGTTTATGTCTGGCTTAAATTAAATCCGCTGCAGCCTCCGGCGCTAGAGATGTCCTTGTAATGAGTTTAGTTTGTGAACTAAACACGTGTGTTAGTCTTCCTCTTCCGGCGTAGCTTTGAAAGCAACAATTGCAGTAAGCTTTTGTAGGATACTTAAATTTAAATAAATTTCTTATTTAATATAATATATTTATAGTTTTTACTGAAAGTCTTTTTTACATTTAACCATCTTGGTGACCATAGTTATATCTAAAACCATTTCTAACTACGAAAGATATCCGGTTCCCTTATTTTATTTTAGTAAATACATTTTTTATTATTAACATTCTTAATACATTAAATGCTTAAAAAACTGCTGATTTTATTACATAACTTCACAAAATATCATTAGGGGTCACAATCATTTAAAAATTTCTTGTGCACTGTTAATTATATGAAACTTTTAATTCCATTATATTTAAAAAATAATAACAGCTACAACGAAACATCGTCGCGTACCACAACTAGTCTAATGTAATGACCTGGCTTTCTAAAACAAACTATAATATTATTTTTACATCACATAAAGTAAATATTAAATCCTCTAGGGGCATAACCAACACCTTAAACACACTTCTTATGTCCAAATTTTAAGAGCTATTTTTCGGTATCTCAGCATTACATCTGGAGGCTGTATAATTAAGCTTTCGTAAGAAAACTGTCATCTTTGCCCAATGTAATTACGCGTGTGCCCTCTGATTTCCCCGGTGGCGGACTCGCTCGGGGCGATGGACAGACTCAACGCTGCTTTCATTATCTAAAAATCCTATTTTAGATGCGAATTGAATAATTTTTAGTATTTTTATTGTGGTTAGTATCATATATTGTTATTATAATGATCTAATGTATTAAAAATCAGCATTTTTCCCTTAATTCGATTAGGACTACAGTTCTGTTAAGACGTTTAAAGCATGTGGAGCTAGCACAACCAACTTGGACATGTGTTTTTTTTGTGTATGTTACACGATAACTTTGCCAATTATGATCATTTTTTCATTATTATTTTTTAATAATAATAATCGTTTATTTGAAGCAAAAGGATCAGGTTACAGAAATATACTCTTTACACAACTGTTTTGCTTAAGACATAATATAAAATTATCCAGAAAAAGTGCTTAGGAGCTCGTACTAAGAAAACCTGTAATGCGAGCACCGTTACCTTCCTCAAGATTTCCACTAATAGCGTCTGAGAAAATAGTATTGAAATCAGTAAACAATACAATATGAAAACAAACTGAAATACCTGAAAAGTTCAGTTATGATCAATTTATTATTCTTCACAATATTCATCACTAATTGCCGTCGCATTGTTCCCGAGGCACTGGTAAATTGGACGGCACAATTTTCTTCAACCTTTTCACGCTTGTTTTTGATGAATACTGTGATGAAGCCATTTTATTTCCTTAATGACGAAAAACTGGTTAATGGATATTTTTTCTTTACTGAGTTTTAAATTATGTTTATGTTTAACTAGCGGCTCACCCTCGCTTCGCTCGGGTTCGTCGCTAGGTACGTTTTAAATAGATATAAAAAGAAAAAATCTTTCTTTCTCACATTTTAATTATATGTTTTAATACTTACCTATTCCGGACTAAGAGAAATCCAAAAATTAAAATATCATAAAAATTGGAACGCGGTCGAACGGGATAAAAAGTATCCTATGTCCTTCTCCTGGCTCTAAACTACCTCCCTGCCAATTTTCAGCTAAATCGGTTCAGCCGTTCTTGAGTTATAAGCGAAGTAACTAACACGACTTTCTTTTATATATATAGATTACAGCAGTGACAGCCCATTGGCAACGCGCTCACTTAGAAACTAATGAAAGCGTGTTAAAATCCTGGATCTCGCACCGCTGAAATTTCCCTAATTAGGCAAAATTTATCAATTACATAATGTGCAATTGCTGTCTACAAATGACCTTTCTCTTGCAAAGAAAATAGAGTGCACGCTATAATTATATGTAATATTTTTACTATTTTTTCTTTGTTTGCTTGTCCTTACTACATACACTCTTTGCATTTCCGGTCTATTTTATTAATAGTATAACAATAGGAGTCACGAATTTTCTTGATAATTTCTAACATATTCATCAAAATAGCTAACGCACTAATATGCATTACACTTATTATTCAGATAGATAGTGCGCGTTGATTTCCCCGGAGGCGGCTGACGATCTCTCCACAACACCGAGTGTACGCTGTAATATGCATCCGTGTGTTTATTTAATAAAACATCGTCTTATATACCCTAACTAAAACTGGTGGGCTTTATGGGCAAAGTACAATTAATAGTTGACATTAAACTGAAAGAGTTAAGTATGTAGTCAGCCAACTGGACATTTGGCCAGCATGGTGGACTGTGGCCCAATTCCTCTCGCATTTTGAGAAGTTTTTGCCCAGCAGTGGGACCTTAAAAAAGCTGAATTACTGTGTATTATCACCTTTCCATGCTTATAACTCTTTAAAAGATGTCAGCAATCAGAAGAATTTTGGCAAGGACATAGATTACATCATGGTGACATGGGCTTCCTTTCATCTTTGTCTCGCTTACTATGCAAGCAAAGTCGCGGAGAGTAACTAATGTATTATATGTCAACTGATATTTAGGTAAATTCAGGAAAGAAGAACAAAGAACCGACAACGAATGACCACCAATACACGATACCCTATTAAGTCAGATGTCGTGGGTTTGTTTACTGAATTAAACATTATATTTTCTTTATTTTCATCTTCTTACACTCATTTTTTCTATTACTACAATTATTACAATGCAAAAATTTTCTAATATTTACTCAGAACCTTTACCCAATTTAGAAAACTCGTCCAAATAGTTGGCAGATCAAAAGAAAATTTAAATTTGAAAAGCTTAAAAAGTTTAAACATTATCGTTTTTAATTAATCCACTACCTATTCCGCTAACTTCTAGATATCTCACGGTTCGTGCGACAAATAAATACCAGCTAGTAGCTTTTAGAAATAAAAGCGTAATAAATTGCGAGTGTTCACTTCCGTTAGATTTATTCGCTACAGATAAAAAGAAACCATTGCAAGTCTCAAAGCTACTTCTAGGAAGAATTTTTGATACATTAAAATAAGGATTTTTATATTTGTTGTGGAAGCAAAAGAAAAGGTAATTAATATGTATGTGTAGTCCCTAATAAAACTTCGAGATATTCCTTGCTTATATTCTTATATTCAGTACTTTTATAAACGTCAATGAGTTACATAATTTATAATCATAATTTTCAGTATTACAAACAATTCGTATAGAACTACAGGGTGGTACCGACATCTCTGTGCAAAAGCGCGGAAAAACAAATGAATATCCGCGCCTTTATTCCAATTTTATTGATTACTAAGTTTTAATTGTGGCACCGATCTCGTAGTTTATTTGCAAATTAATGATTCATTTCTAAGGTGCATAATATTGGATAGTCTATGACTTTCCATAATAAATACTAATATAAGCAAGAAAATGGATAGAACTTATTTCTCACCGCGAGCGTCGAATTGCCATCCCACTGGAGTTTGAAACTTTAAGAGTGAATGTAATAGGAGAGTGAGCGTATGTATGTTTGCGCTCATACTTATACACTACTAGCGGCTCACACTCTCTTCGCTCAGGTTCGCCTCTAGGAATACAAAAACAAACCTATCCCACGGGAACTGTACGTTTTTCCGGGATTAAAAGTAGCCCATGTATTATTCCAGACTATAATCTATCTCTGTGCTAAATTTCGTCCAGATTTGTTCAGCCGTTCTGGCGTGAAAGAGTAACAATCATCCATACTCACAAACTTTCAAATTTATAATTTTAATACAGATCATATCTCATGTGCAGATTGGCCGCCATGACTGAAATCAGTCAAGAAGATATTATTAAGGTTCCGTACCCAAAGTGTAAATCGGGACCCTATTCATAAGACTCCGCTGTCCGTCCGTCTGTCTGTCTGTCCGTCTGTCACTATACTGTATCTAATGAACCGTGATAGTTAGACAGTTGAAATTTTCAAAGATGATGTATTTCTTTTGCCGCTTTGATAACGGCAACAGGTACGAGACTTTGATAACAGCAACTCGTAGACGCTTGAAATATTTACAAATATTTAGTTATATATTCACTTTAAAAATTAATAATTAAATTAAAATAAAAAAATAATTATCATTATTAGATCATGATCTATAAAAACTGCAAAAAAACATGTCTGTTGTATGGGAACCCCACTTAATTGGTTTTTTTTTTATTTTAATTGTTTTTATTTTTATTTTAATGGTACGGGACCCTTCGCGCGTGAGTCCAACTCGCACTTGGCCGGTGTTTTAATTATTATATAGATATGATGATGGGTTTATTAGAATATAAATTTGTTGATTTACCTTTATTTTATGCAGGTATATGATTATTACCATAATAAATAGTTAGCTGGTCAAAGAGTAACATATAAATACATATATAGGTGATTGTTCAATCCAGTATACCAAGTGGTACTTAAAATGTACAGCAATAAATAAACGTCAATAACGATATCTTAATTATATTTAATATTTATAAGTCTGTTAATATAAGAAGTCAACTGCCTCGGTGGTGTAGTGGCTAGCATGTACGGCTGCACACTCGGAGGTCCTGGGTTCGAGTCCCGGGTCGGGCCAAGTTTAGTTATTGAGTCTTTCTGTATAGTAAGCCTCAGTAACAGCCCGGGGTTGGGAAGTTGGTGGTGTTTCACCCCCGTGCCTCGGAGAGCACGTAAAGCCGTCGGTCCTGCGCCTTAACTCTCACCGGTCGTGTCGAGTGGTCATCCCACCGGAGTATGAGAGTGACAGGAATAGAGAGTGCACTTAAATATGTCTGCGCTCTCCCTCACACGCGCTTCACTATAATATCTCCTGCGCAGTTGGCAAGTATCAATGAGATTGGCCGCCGTGGCCGGAATCGGTCAGGAGCACATCATCATCATCTTCGTCAATATAAGAAGTATTGTAAGAAAATGCTATAAACTCAGAGATACCAATGGCAGTAAAGACAAAGACATCAATCAATCAAATAAAAAAGCAGTCATTAGGCTGACAGAAGTGAAAACTTAAAACTATAAATAAACAGTCGTTATTTTTTAAAATTCAAATTAATTGTTTGATCTTAAGTTAAAATTTGTAAATTAAAACTGGTTTTAACATCTATCGGCACACTGAGTGTTAGCGTTAACACGTCACGTGACCATGTCGATGACGACTTACATGAATTTACTCCCCATCCAAACCTGCCTATAGAAGTTTTCACTTCAAAAATTGTATAATTTCAACAAAAAATTATGAATATATTGCAATTGTATAATTCAAACGTTGTATTACAAAGTCAGCATTTTGTTCAAAAACCAAGCCAGAAAGGCAGAATTTTTGATTTAATTTAATTGAAGCGTACAACAATTTCCAACAAATTAACGAACCTGTCAAACATGGACACGTGAATGACGTCACTCAAAATTAGATTACAATATCGGATGCACTGAATGCTGACTCAAACAAAACGAGTTCACAATTTCAGCTCAATTTATTATAGGATTAGGGAGTCCAGTACAAACAGAATTTTAAATTCATCATCCTAGCAGCTATCGCGGATTCAAACGCGAGCTTTTATTTTTAATCTATACCATTTTTTTATTTGTTTGTTTGAGCGTGCTAATCTCAGGAACTACCGGTCTGATTTAATATTCTTCAAACATTTAATAGTTTATTTGTTTTCGTACAAACTGCCTCAGTGCTCTGGCTAACATGATCATCAGAAGATTTGAGTCCTGGGTCAGGCCAAATTATTGGATTTTTCTGACAAGAAATTCTTAGTAACAGCCCAAAATTGGAAAATTGGCTGTGTTTCTCTTAAACAAACAATAATTCTAAAAACTTATAATACTGCTACACACAATTTTAGAAAAAAAAATGAATAACTTTGATACTGCCTTGTTTTTTTTTAAAAATATGAATGTTATTAAATTATAAGGTATTTCAGTGATTTCTTTATTCCAAATTAAGTTTTAAATAATTTTATTATATATATATATATATATATATATATATATATATATATATAAATAATATTATTTATGTACATAAACAAATAGATTTAAATAATGTAGAACAATTGTTCCATCAACTACTTTAGTCTTTTACGTAACCATCTTAGCTTACGAGCATACGAAAAGCATATAAAACGTCCGGATTCAAAAATTAAAATAAATCGCGAATTCGTAAAAGTAGTTTTATATAATAAAATAAAGAAAATATATGGCACTAACGTCACAGTTTTATGAAAATATGAGTATATGTGAACAAAACGTGATTAACAACAATCCTCTTAGGTTTTATTTTTTTTTATTTAAGGGTTTTTTAAAGTATCTGATTTAACCGTCTAACAAGTACTTAATAAATTTATACTAAAGTAAATAAGTTTTAGATACATATGAAATTTATCGTCAATTATTGTTCACTTAATGTTTATTTCTCGATGCAAAAATGAGTATAAAGTGGATAGTCGTATGAGTTTAAATTTAAACTCGAAAACGATTTCTCTCAAAATATTTAAATAAACGATGAGAGTAATCCCATCGAGGAACATATTCTTAGCAATTCGTATTCTGAAACTCAAATAAAATACAGCACAATACACATTAAAATTGTTTATTTTAATTTTATTTATTATAAAATATATGTAGGCACTTTCTTGTGATTTCACTTACGTTTTCAGGGGTTTTTAATAATACATCGATTATTACTACGATATTACTAAATACAGCAGTTTAAGTATACCTTTTTAGATCGACTTAAAAAATGAGGTATATACTCAATTCTAGTGTAAGTAAATATATTATAATCTACGCCGTAATAAAAAATCAAAAAAAAGCTTATTATTAAAAGCTTTAAAGTAATTATAAGGAAAAATTATTTATACACCAAAAACTGCACAGTTAAAATACGAAACGTGAAGCAACCCTTAGGGTTTTTAAATAAAATGAATTGGTAATATAATCAATTTAGTGCGACAGTTGGGACATGCTCGGTCAAACATAACTCAATTTTAGGTTTTTACATCGAGCTATCGAGTTTGTGAGCAGCCGACGTTTAGATATGCTTTATAAATATTGATGCGTTATTGAAACACACTAGCTTTTATCGGTTATACTCTACCATAAACTCTCCATGGTTACTCGTACCAAACACGATCCTGATAGAGTGCATGGGATCATGGATTTATGAAGTAGATTAATTGCTTTTGAAAAATAACTTTAATAAAACTATCCCGTCGGATTATTTCGCCGATTTATTGTGATTTTTGGTTCCCGACGTTTCGAATGCTCTCTAGGAGAGCTCTATCATGACCATGATTGCATTCGAAACGTCGGGAACCAGAAATCACAATAAATCCGCGAAATATAATCCGAAAAGATAGTTTTATTTAAAATGACAAATATTCGCGTAAATCTAAGAAAGTAAAAATAACTTAAGTTACGCGAATATAGTCAAATGGCGTTAATAAAAGTCAAGAACCAAGCTAGTTATTGTGTGAATGTAATACATTTACATTACTCGTGTGTACCTATGAATGATTAGTATATAATATATATGTATGTATATACATATGTATATCATTTTAGAGGAGAACAAAGCATGAAATTGCTAACAATAAATAAACAAAGCCTGTAAACCTTTACATGCAAACTTTTTATCTTATAAAGACTAAACCCATAATCCCACAAACAGGTGCAGATTAAGGGCTTTTAAAATCCCGCGTCCCTACAGCCACGGACGCTCCTCGCATCATTATTATATCTTGGCACTTTTGTCAAGTAGATCTTTGCTTTTTATGATATTTAGATATTACTTATTATTATTTATTACTAATCTGGCGGTAGCCCAGTGGTAACGCGCTCGCTTATAAAACCGAGTGAAGTGGATTCATATCCCGGGTTTCGCACCTGTAATATTTTCACATGCGAATCATTTCCAACATATTTACCACTTGACAAACGGTGAAGAAAAATATCGTGAGGAACCCTGCATGTCTGAGGGAACCTAACAAGTTTTCGAAAGACATGTAAAGCTTGTTAACCCGCACTTGGCCAACGTGGTGGACTTTGGCCTGATCCCCATCGCATTGAAGGAAGAAGCATTGTGTCTAAAGAAGTGTTAATCGTTTAACATCAAGTAGCAAGTAGCAAGGCACTTGTGGACGCACTCGAGTGAAGTAAGGGTAAACTAGTTTATAATAAGAGCTTTACCGCACTATGAATAATATTATTCATTATTTTAAATTCCTTATTTTTGATCTATCTAAAATTAACTTTAATAAATAAACATAGCATTTACGTTTTCACCATTCGACGTACAGATATAATTATCGTGAATTCTACTTAACGCGAAATTCCTGTAGTACGAGTATACATACGCCTACGACGCGGCGTAGCGATGCGAGAGATCAATGAATATTACGTTTCAGTAATACAATCTTAATTGCTTTAGCAGGTGAAGCCCGAATACATAAATATACACGTGGTGTGGATTTTGCACGCAATTTTTTTTAATACTGTATATCCGATGCTTGAGATAGAATAAAATAAAAGCTTTTAAAGCTTTTAATTAAAAAAGCTCGAGCTTTAAATAAAAATTATAGTTTATTTTTATTTATTATAGTTTAAGGATTTAGTCTCATCGGGCTTATGACTTATTGGCATATAACAGTTATTCGTTTTCGTGTAAGTTATAAAGCCGACGCATAGGAAATCTAATATATTTAGATACGTAAAATACATATTTACCTATTAGATATTCATATCTTAAAATATTGTCCGCTGGCACCGACTTCGAAAATATCTGATTAGGTATCTATTATAAATGAAAACCCCTGTTTAGTTATTTTTTAACATATTCGATTAAACAATTTGTTTAAAAAAAGTATTTATTGTTGATCGACCGATTTCGATTATATTTATATGGGACCACCTGGGAAGGATACCCTTTCAAACAAAACAAAAATTTTCCAAATCAGTTCAGGCGTCCTCGAGTAATCGGTGAACATACATAAAAAAAAGATTCCAACGAATTGAGAACCTCCTCGATTTTGGAAGTCGGTTAAAAATAAAATATTTTTAAAATAATTTAGTGGTGTACATTTACATTTTTACTACTCATGTCCCAGCCCCGAAATTTTATTAAGTTAAGTGTAAATAAAAGATTTCGAACTACAAAAGATAGATAGTAAAGAAACATAATAATTTACGCGACGCCAGTGAAACTCGGTCGCGCGTGTAATACATAAAAATGATTTATAAACTAGCGCCTGTTTTCGACCATTCCAGACGATATACGCACATATTTTGAGATGACAGAAATATTAGCTGTTATACGACGTTCCTAAATTCTGTTGATACCTTTTTTGCTTACTCATAATGTCTTTGGAACTTTATTTTATAACTAGCAGAACCCAAACAACAACAACAACTCCAAAATGGGAGCTTTCATACAAACTTTCACCCGCTATTTACCACCTTTATGGGTGAATTTCGAAAAATGCTAAAAAACGTATTTAATTAATTGTGTTAAAGAGCATTTATACTAAGTTTCAAGTAATTCTGATCATGAATAATTTTTGGATTGTATTATGACGTGTTTTCCCGTGGGAAAGAAATAATCTCCCGCGTTAAAAAGTATATGCAAATATGCAAAAGGATCCTGTAATACGCCATCGCAGATCTACCTATAAATCTATGCTGTTCCCCTATGGGTTTTAGTGAGTGAGTCTCATAATCCCCTTGCCATTGACAGCCGGTACTGGGACCCCATGATGGGTTCAACAACGATATCAAAACATAAAAAATACAGCCAAATTGAGATAATCCTTTTTGAAGTCGGTTGAAAAGAAAAACGAATACGCTAACGTCTAACTGTGTGTTTATATTGACGAATAAAACACAGTTTGATACATTAACAGAAAAATGAGTGTCAAGTATATTTTTATGTAACCCTTTCATCAATTCAAACCCAAGATAACACGACTTTAAACACAACCGAGTGTCAGAAAAATATTTAATTAGTAAAACTAATCGTGTAAGAAAGTTTAGAAACCAATCAACCCACTTATTGCTCTGGCGGCACTTTAATTGGCTCTGCGAGAGCAGTGGCCGTCTCTGGGCAATAACAATCAGTGCATTTCGCATTGTGTTTATTGCTTTATTTCCACTTTTCTCCTTCAATGCTCTACCGTTAAGTAACTCTAAGTAAACTCCATACCTAATAAAGAAGTGTAATTTGTAGATTTTGTTTTTCTTTTACATCGTATTTCTGTGTATCTTATATATTGACGACCAATTATGTGCTTTTTTTCACTGTTATTGTGTGTAATGTCCAGAAAAAACATTTATATGATGAAAAAGCTTTAAATTTTTTAAAGAAAACTATCTTTTCGGACTTTTTTCGCGGATTTATTTAGGTTTTTGGTTCCCGACGTTTCAAACGCTTTACAGCAATCATGGTCACGGAGGAGAATAATGTTTTAGATGTTATAAATAATATCAAACTAAATTAAAATTATTATTCTTAATTAACTTTAACTTTTTAAAATTAAAATAAATAAATAATGTGACTTGAATAATTAATATTTTGTGTTTCTTTATAAACAATTCTAATTCTAAATATAAATCAAAATAAATTCGCGAAATAATCCGAAAAGATAGTTTTATTCAAAATGTCAAATATTCGCGTAAATCTAAGAAATTATTAAGCTTTAAAATAATTACTAGGATATGAAACAAAAATATTTAAAAATATTTGGAATAAATATTTTTGTTTTATTATAAAATAGAAATTACGGTATGTGATGTGATTTTAAAAATAATTTTAACAAAACATAACGATGTGTTAAATTTTCATAATTTTACTGACCATTATTATTACAAAATTAGCCTAAAGGTAATGAATTTGTACAGCATATGTACCTATAGATAGCACCTTTGACATTAATTGATGAGAGAAAACTTAATGATTTTTTTTAATAGCTAATGATGTTTTGTTTAACTTATTACATGATGTGGTATCTGTAATAAAACTATATCAATATCGAATTTTGTAAACCTACTCACGTATATATTAAAATAACATTTGTTTGTTGATCTGATTCTAATAAATATGAAAACGAGTTAGTTACCACGGTTAAAAACAGTTAAAATCCCTAAAAAACAATTTAAATATTATTACTCATGCATTTCTACTGGGGATATATCATGAAGATATTTATATATCCTATTTATATATGTACACATTTACTTATACTAAATGAAAATCGAACCTACAATACACTGATTGTCACTGCAACTTTCATTAATTTTTTTCCAAATTTTCATAATTCTTTGTATTTTGAATATTACGGTATCGGTGGTGTTACAAACTTATCTACAGTACGGCTGGCCGAGGCATTGATTACTTTCTCAGATTGTACTCGTAATAGCGGGAAAACGCTAAGACGGCAAATCTTCATCCCGTCGAAGTGGAAGCCTTATTTTTGTTGCTTTGTTTATTTCATTTCAGGCTGAACTACATTTTTCTGTAGAATAAGCGAAACTAAAATCCATATACTAGCAAATGTTTGCTGTTGTCTGCACGTCTATTTACTAAACATAATATTATGTATGATCGAAATTTTCTATCCCCCTAATATTAAAGAGCCACCCACAGCAGTGGGACGTTAAAAGGTCTCAAAATATCCCTGTTTTACATATTATATATATTTAGTCCCACTCGACTCATTGCAATAAAAGCTGTTTTTAATTCACCCAATTAACTATGAAAAAAATATTGAAATTCACATTTTTACAAAAAAAATTATAAAAATAATACTTTCAATCACAGTAAAGTCACTCGCTTTTGAAGCATTTTTTGCTTTGTTATTTGAAACATCGCTGAAATTTTATTTTCCACGAAATATGAATATGTTTATAAAAGAAAAAAATCATACAAACGAATATATCTCTTGCCTGTCTCTTTAAATTCATACATTTTTTTTCTCATCCAATACAAACCGAGGAAATACATACCTATATTTGTATATACAGGTTTAATTTAGCGTGAATAGCGCACACCGCAGTTTCACGTCGAATGGATATCGCACGCTTGTCCGAGTGTAATAATATTAAGTGTAGAGTATAGGACCTGTAGAGAAATCAATTTTTGAAACATCTCTTCATGGAATAGAGCCTGTACACGTCCATCGCTCCGTTTTCCTCTTCACCTGAACTTAGAACACTATTAAAACATTAACGCTCTCCAGAACGAATTTAGGTCGTATTGGCTTTTTTCTGTTACTGAGAATAGATAAGTTCATTTCCATCGTCCAGTTGAACTAAAATCCGATCATGGGAGAAATAAAACAAAGAAACTACGACTTTGTACTACTGTAAATTTCTAAATCAAAAATCTTTGGCCTGACCCGGGACTCAAACACAGGACCACATAATATGTAACTCTACAAGCTAGCCACTACACCAATGAGGTAGTTAAAATAATCTTTAGGTATGTATGAAGCTTCATATGAATATAAACAATTCAGTTTGTACATTTTTGTGCGATTATCGTACCATACATGCATTATACTTTTTAGAATTCCTAACTAATAAAAGAAGTGAGTTTTAGCATTTAAAATTTTACTTATAAGATATATAAGCGATCCTCTGTAGACATCACGTAAAATACATATTTACCTATTAGATATTCATATCTTAAAATATTGTCCGCTGGCACCGACTTCGAAAATATCTGATTAGGTATCTATTCTAAATGAAAACTTCCGTTTATATTCGACTAAACAATTTATTTAAAAAATATATTTATTGTTGATTTTTAAAAAGCCGCTCGAACGATTTTGATAAATTTATATGGGACCACATTTATATGGGACCAAATCTGGGAAGTATACCCTTTGAAACATCGGTGAACATACATAAAAAAAATTAAAAAAAAGATTCCGACGAATTGAGAACCTCCTTCTTTTTGGAAGTCGGTTAAGAAGTAAAGTTGAGAACAGTGAACTATTATCATCATATTAAGTCCCCTTGACTTAGGATCCTTTAGGAAGTACATATAAAATATATTTGTATGTATGTACATATATGTATACTTAAATGTTGGTATTAAACCTATACTTATTACGCTATCTCTTGATGGTAGAGCGTAAAGAAAAGAAAATCACTTCACATAATACTACAGTAGGTACCTAAGAAAGTGGAGTACGCACATATACCGTAAGGAATAAAGGCAATACCATCTGAATGCTCTCAAATCTCTACATACGGTTAGTTTACCACAAGTGACCGCCGTTACCTTTTATATTCCCATTTAACCATAATTACGGGGATGTTTTCCTTAGATTTTTTGCTCATTTTCTTTCATGGTTATTTTTGTTTAAGTGTTTTCGACCATCACTGAATCATAACAACCGTCTGCATTAAGATACTCGACATAGACCATAGCTCCCTTACAGTTTTATTATTTTACGACGTGATACGCGATATTTACTGTTTCATACTTGTAGAGTACGATGAAAATCATAATATACAAAGCCAAACAGCATCACAATTTGCAGATTCGAGTTCTAGAAATTACTTGTACTCGTAGATTATTGTTTTAAAGGATATATTGTTGTTTTAAAAAATATTTTAAGTGAAGGGAAAAGAAATAATGCGCTCGTAAATCATATTTGCGTAATTTTACTTATTATTGAAATGTAGGTATCGAAATGTTGCTATATTGATGTCCCAACATATTTATATTTATTTATTTAGGAACATTAACACACAGCACCATCTAGTTCCATGGTAGGCTACGTGGCTTGTGTTATGGATACCAGATAGTTGGTACCACTATACAGCTTTATATATAAACACCCATGACTGGAGTACAAACATACGTGCTCATCACACAAATAACTGCCCCCAGCGGAACTCGAACCCGCGACCGCTGGCACAGCAAGTAGGGTACAACTACAAACTGAGCCAAACGTGTCGTCAAATTATCTTACATTTCTGTCATCTTTACCAATAACTTTTTGACTTTAACATTTTTTCGCATCTTTACTTTGATTGTTATTTATTTAGCCCCAGTCCCACTATGTGGTCAATTCTTATTGAAAATATAAATAAATGAAATCATAAAAGAAAATTTCATAAACGTGTGCAGCGAACGATTTGACCAGATATTGAAAATGCACGGACTCAAAATATGAATCTATACCACAAAGGATGCACAGTGTCCCGTAATTGGATTCCGAGCACCTGCATCGTCGCAGGCGGAATATAAATGCGGGACATAACTATATAGCATGTATGCAAATATTGCGCGAAACTATTTGAAAATGTTTCTTTTACTGCTGAAGCCATCCTCGAGCCTAATGAATACCATTGATTGCTATCTACCTATAATAACACCTTTTTAATAGAAAATATAATGATTTTCATGTTATATAGAACTCGTTTTATGGGGGTCAAAAGATCGGTGTTGGTACACTTCGATGTGTTATAGTATATATCCAAATATAGATAAATCCAATTTATTATCCTAATGACCAGAGTCTGATGACGAAGCGAGAAAACGGATAAGAATAAATTTTAAAATGGCAAGGGATGGAATGTTTCAAAGATCATTTAAAAAGTAACCTATTACATTCCTCTGAGTTCGTTCAATACCTCGTATAGTTTTTCATCAATATCGAGTCGACTTTTTAAGGGGAGAAATAAAGACAATTATTAGTTATCTTGTTATATCATTACCAGTAATTCAAATTTAAAAAGAAAAGACTGAATAAGTTAAATTATATTTAGTTTTACTGTAATACTTAGAAACAACACGAACGTTTATTTTTATTTATTAAGGTGTTATTGACCGACTTCCAAAAAGGAGGTGGTTCTCAATTCGTTGGAATCTTTTTTTTTATATATGTTTACTGATTACTCGAAGATGCCTGAACTGATTTGGAATATTTTTTTTTGTTTCCAAGGGTATACTTCCCAGGTGGTCCCATATAAATTTTATCGAAATCGGTCGAGTGGTTTTTAAAAATCAACAATAAATTATTTTTAAATAAATAGCTTAAACATGTTATTAAAAAACTTTCTTCTTACAAATTACCTGCATATTAAGTCTACACTAAAAGTTAAAAAATTTAAAATTAAAAAAAGCCGACTTCCAGGCACTACATAAAATGTAAAAAAGCCACTAAACGAGGGTTTTCATTTAGAATAGATACCTAATCAGATATTTTGGAAGTCGTTGCCAGCCGATACAAATTAAAGCACACCACTTATTTATATATTTAACAAATCGCTCTCTCACTTTAGGATTTTTGTGTCACTCTAATAAAATTTGAAATATTTGGTAACGAATTTTTAGTTTCGTTTTTTCCCAGACTTTACGCTCGTAATAGTTATGTCGATGAAATAACCTGTGCTAATATATAATATATATATATATATATATATATATATATATATATATATATATATATATATATATATATATATATTATATATATATATATATATATATATTATTGATATAGTGTGATTTTAAGAGGGTATACTAAGTTTAAGAAGCTCTCAATCAGTATCGAATTATTAAAATAAACTTTATGTTTCCAATAATAGAGCTTCAGATCGCTTAGCATTTACTTATAGCAAATCATGTAATAAATCTTAGTTCGAATGTCATTGAAAGAGCGATACAAGCGAGTATAGTCATTATTGTAACACATTGTAGGTCATTATGGTGTGACAGTGCTAGTAATAGCTTAATAGAAGATTGCCTCATAAGATGACAAGGTGGGTGATTTATTCAGTTTTAATTATTATTATATCGTGGGATATGGGGTATTGATAAAACTGCCTCGGTGGTGTAGTGGCTATCATGTACGGATGCACACCCGTAGGTCCTGGGTTCGAGTCCCGGGTCGGGCCAAGTTTAGTTATTGAGTTTTTCTGTATAGTAAGCCTCAGTACCAGCCCGGAGTTGGGAAGTTAGCAGCGTTTCACCCCCGTGCCTCGGAGAGCACGTAAAGCCGTTGGTCCTGCGCCTTAACTACTAAACTAATTTAATCTATACTAATGTTATAAAGAGACAGTTTGTTTGTTTGTTTGAACCCGCTTATCTCAGGAACTACTAAGCCTATTTGAAAAATTCTTTTGCATTAGATAGCCCGTTTATTGAGAAAAGCTATAGGCTATATACCATCATTCTACTACCCAATGGAGAAGAACAATAATCATAAATGTCAACAAATCGGGCAGACTTCCATACATTATTGTAAGACTGATGTTTATAATCAAACCAATTTAACGCGGGTGAAACTGCAGGGCATACCTAGGTCCTTATATGTGTATGTAGTGTGTACTGTACATGCGTGCGTGCGTGCTCCGTATAATCTTGTATCTTTAACGAACGTTTGATTGGCTTAGGTTGTACTTGCTGTGCCAGCGGTCGCGGGTTCGAGACCCGCTGGAGGCATTCATTTGTGTGATGAGCACTAATGTTTGTATTCTAGTCATAGGTGTTTATATTTATAATATGTATGTAGGTACTTAAAGTTATAGGAACTAGATGGTGTTATCCCAACATATTTATTTATTTTATTATAATTATTTCATACATGTATAATACAAAACAAGAAACGTGTATGTACTTATGTATGCACTATAGTTTTATTTAAAATGGCAAATATTCGTGTAAATCTAAGAAAGCATTATAGAAAAGAGTTAAATTAAGACATAGGTATAGTGCGAAGCTTTTTTTTTAACGTTGGGAAATGCATTTACGCACGAGGTGTGGGACTCACCGGCAAAGCCAGTACTACCCACTAAAACCCAACAAAGCCTTCCCCCGTGTTAATGGGGCGTCGCAGGATCGTTTACGCATTCAACTACGACGCCCCGACGCGACGGCAGGTCTGCCGAAGCAGACCAAAACAACCACGGGGTTGCTCCAAGGTCCACTCTCCTACCCCCCCAACGTGCGTTCACCTTGTCGTGGTGGGGGGGCTCAGTAGTGCCCGGCAATCCAACCGGGCGCGAAGCTAAGAAACGCACAGGGAGGTTGCCCACTTCGGTGGGCGGTGGGAGGTGGCTCTCTTCGGGGGGCGGTGTACCATGTGGGTTGCTCCTGGTACTTCTCTGATAGCAGAGTGGACTGTGGAGCAACCCCATGGTTGTGGTGGTCTGCTTCGGCAGACCTACCGTCGGAGCGTCGTAGTTGAATGCGTAAGCGATCCTGCGACGCCCCATTAAGACGGGGGAAGGTTTTGTTGGGTTTTAGTGGGTAGTACTGGCTGTATTACGCCGGTGAGTCCCACACGTCGTGCGTAAATGCATTTCCCAACGTTAAAAAAAAAAAAAAAAAAAAGGTCCACTCTCCTATCAGAGAAGTACCAGGAGCAACCCACATGGTACACCAACCCCGTGCATTTTTTGGCTTCGCGCCCGGCTGAATTGCCGGGCACTACTGAGCCCCCCCACCACGACAAGGTGAACGCACGTTGGAGGGGAGGTATAGTGCGAAGCTGAGGCAGGTCACTAGCGTGAAATATTCACTTATTGGAGCTATAAGTGATGTTTTATAGTTTCAAACTATCATAAATTAACTTATTTTCTTACTTTTTAAGGGTTTCTGGAAGAAATCTCTTAATGAGATAAGTTATCCTTTGTCAACATATTGTTACTTTATTTTGTATAACATATATTTTATGGTACAAAAATAAATAAATAAAATAAATAAATAAACCATTTAAATGCTGACATAAACATCTATGTGTTTAGAACCTTCTCATCGTATGGTATAAAAAACCATGAACCGGGGCACTAAGGCAGACTATATAACCTTTGCATTCACATCCGAAAGCAGTAACTAGTATAGAAACATATCTAAACATACATATAGCTAAGTTGAAGCTTCGTGCTCTATCTCAGCACGGGGCTAAAACACCGCCAACTTCTCAACTCCGGGCTTTTACTAAGCAAACTTGACAGAAAACCCCAATACTCATAACCCAACTATACTTGTCCCGAACGGGGACTCGAACTCAGGATCTCTGGTACTGCAGCCGTACAGCTACCCACTAGACCATCGTGGCAATTGGATTAATTCAGAGATTAGAAAAACAAAATCCAGTCACTGGAAACTAAATTGTATACGATTATAAAATCACATCGTATGAATGTAGAGCGTCTGCTTAGCATGCGGTGTGGGCCACGAGATATCCGGTTGTGTAAGCAAAGTCTGCACCGTGGTTTCATTTACTTTGAAACAACCTTTTATATCATTTCTGTCTAAACTCGGTTTGTATTTGGATCGCATATTTAGTTCCCGCTTGAAGCTCATATTTGTATTTATCTTATCTAGATACCTATAAGAAACAACATTTTTAAGTTATTATTATTGTAAATTTTACTACTTAGCTCACGGAATAAATGCGCAGCTAAAATTACATTTTCCTCACAATAGAATTTATAGCAGGATTTTCCTCGATTTTGTTAAACTCGCTTGTTGTTAGGTTTTTATTTAAAATATTCCCCTGTTCTTATCTGTTTACTCAATTGCTGTACATATTTTAATAGGATTATCTTCATTGTACAATTTTATAGATGAGAAATTGCGCTCGAAGTAAATTTAGCATTTTCCCATGAAAATCACATATTTTACCGCACTAAATTGTTAAATATGTTCATTTTTAACCATGCAACTAGTTTTTTATGATTCTCTCTCATTGAAATTTTTGTATTATTATTTTCCCATAGGAATAACAGAATCCCTGCAAATTATTATGCTTATATTATAAAGTATTCTAAATTTTAAAATTAACTATCTTTTCGGATTATTTTGCGGATTTAGGTTGATTTTTGATTCCCAATATTTCGTGCATACCTTTGAGACGTCTAAAATCTTAGTTTCTCTCTTGATGATGATTGCTGTAATTCATTCGAAACGTCGGGAACCAAAAATCAAAATAAATCCGCGAAATATTCCGAAAAGATAGTTTTATTTTAAATTTCAAATACCTATTCGCTTAAATCTAAGAAAGTATAAGGTATTCTAATTACTAAATTCCTTTTACTAAATGCATCTTATGGTCTAATTCCTACCCATTTGTTACCTACTCGTGAAAAAAATTGTCTCGACCACACACTTCTAAAGACCACTCTTCCAAGTACTACACTAGTTTTGGACTCACATATAACCGATCATAAGCCTACTATCCTAGCGGTATCCAATATTAGAACTGCACATAAGGCACAATGTACTGTATCCAAACTAAATTACGATGGAATCAAAAGCGACCTGGAAAACACAGATTTCAGTGACATTTACTCAACATCGGATCCAAATATTTTAATGAATCACATTATATCAATAATTAAAGCCATTATTGCTAAAAATACAAGACATGTCACAATTCCAAGAAGAATGCGAACACTAAAAGCATGGATGACACCTGGACTATTAAAGTGTATCAGAAATCGCGATAAATTACACTCCAAATCAAGAAAGTTTCCTGATAATTTAACGCTCGAAGCCACATACACTCGATATCGGAATTTTTGCAACGGTCTGCTACGTAAGCTTAAACGAGCCCATGAAAGGAGTAAACTAGAGAAGGCAAAAGATAACACTAGAGCTCTTTGGAACGCAATTAAAGAAATTACAAACACAAAGAAGGTAAGCGTAAGTCCTTCAGAATTGTTAAAAATAATGGACAATCCCAGAGTGTCTATTAACGAGGTTTCCAAATATTTCAGTAACATAGGTCAAAATTTGGCATCCCAACTCCAATCAGCTAACGAAACCGGCCCTAAATGATACAACCGCACAGTTTGATCCTACTCCATGTGTTCGCTTCCTAACTCTCTTGCCTTGATGGCTGTAGACGAGTCCGAGGTCGAATCATACATTCTCCATTACGCAGTGATTGTGCCGCAGGTTGGGATGGAATATCATCCTTGGTTCTAAAACTATGTTGTAAACAACTAACACCACCGCTGACATTCATTTTTAACAACTGCTTGCAACTGGGAGTTTTTCCAGAAGCCCTTAAGAGAGCTGTTGTACATCCAATTTACAAGAGTGGTAACAGAGACTGTGTCAGCAACTATAGACCGATATTCAGATACTTTACTTTCCTCCCTCTCAAACTACTTTGAAAAAATTTTAAATAAGCGCCTAAGAGACTATTTGGACAGATTCAGAATTATAGCTGATAACCAATACGGTTTTTCGCCCTGGTATCTCCACTGGCGTGTACTGGATCTAACACAATATATAGCTGAAAATATGCGACCACAAAGAGAAATGTCTTGGTATTTTTCTAGATCTGTCTAAGGCGTTTGACACAGTCTCTGTTCCCTTGCTATCACGAAACTTGAGCGCCTCTTGAGCCGCCTCATTTGTTGGTATATTTTTAGAGATATCTTACCAATCGCAAGCAAGTTAAAAATTGATTCCTACTTAAGCGACGAAAGGACTATTAATTAACGGTGTACCTCAAGGGAGTATACTTGGTCCCATTCTATTCCAAATTTTATGTAAACGACCTTTGTAAAATGACCCTCCCAAACTGTAAAATCTATGCATATGCTGATGACACTGCGATTATAGTTAAAGGTTCTACCTGGGAAGAAGTCAAGATAAAAGCTGAATATGCCCTCAAAAGTATCATGAAATGGTTGAAACTAAATCTTCTGACCCTAAACATCAACAAAACTGCATACATCCCTTTCACTATTCGCCGCAGAAATAAACCTCCAAACTCATACTCAATAATTGCCCACACATGTGACGCACCGATAATACAATGTTCCTGTGCCCCTCTTACAAGAACTGACACTGTAAAGTATTTAGGCGTTCAAATTGATGATGGATTAAGGTGGGATGTTCATATAAACGCTCTCGTCACTAGAATAATGCGACTAATCCACACTTTTAAACTACTTGGGGAGTCATCTAACCTAGAAATTCTAAGAATGACCTACCTCGCTCTATGCCAATCGATCATTGGATACTGTATTGCTGCTTGGGGCGGTGCAAGTAAAGCAAGTCTTCTTAGGGTTGAGAGGGCACAGAGAGCTGTACTTAAAGTTATTTTGCGAAAACCTTATAAATACCCAACTTCCCAAGTCTATTCAGAAACTAACGTATTGACGGTCCGACAGCTCTTCGTGCTCATGTCGACTCTGAGAAGACACAAGAACGTTAGCCCATCAAATTCAAATAAACGAAAAAACCTTCCACCAAATGTGCAACACAGAACCTCGTTTGCTAAAAACCAATTCTTTGTCCTAAGTGTACATATTTATAGAAACCTTCATAAAAAATTAAACATTATAGATTTAAATACCTACGACCTAAAACATAAACTTACGGACTGGCTTCTAAAACAGGATTACTCGAACACAGAATCACTGCTGATCTACTCCAGATAAGAACTACTTTTTTTTCATATAATCACTACCCATTCACAACAAACTCTCTCTCTCTCACACACGCACACACACTCACGCACACACACACATTAACACACACACCCATCACAGACCATACATATATACATATAGCACCAACCAACAGCTCAAAATGGCACACTCGCAAACTAAACAGATAATTTAATTCTGACAATATTTTGGGGGATTGGCACTGTATGCCGTAATACAGGTCTCCTAGTACGGCAGCAGAGACAACCGTATTATTTGTATTGATAGTCTAAATTGTTTGTTTCAAAATGTACTGTTCAATATGCTTTTCAACTACAATATGTATGTATTTTTGTGAATAAAGTATTATTATTATTATTATTTATTATTAAATGTTGGTTCGCATAATAAGTAGGTACCTACTGCACAAAATTTAGTCAAAATCCGTTCAGTACTTTTGTCGTGACAAGTAAATTTTAGTCAATGTTTTAAAAAAAAAGGTGTACAGATTTCGCTTTGTTAATATTTCATTATATTTTATTCCAATACTGGTATAGAGGAATCGATAAAAAGTATTACGTGATCTATCGCCCCGCGCCGCGATCTGTCGAGTGCCTAGCATTGAATAGTTGTTGACTTCTTATTTACATTTCTTTAATATTTACAGAATTATTGTCTTTTTATTTTTATATTTATTTCTATGATAAGAAAATATATTATATAATCCTTCGAAAACAATAGACCAGGATATTATATATCCTGTTCTCTAGGTCATAAACTCTGTCGTCTATACATATAATAAAATTGTAACTAAGCCGAATCTGTACATTAAATTTTTCGGAAAATCTTATTGAAATAAACCTTATTATCGATACAGAGGCCGAATCTATAGTTTTTTTGGATTTTTGTATATCTGTCTGTTACTGCATCACAAAAAACCACTGGAGGGATTTTGGTGAAATTTGGTATGGTGATAGCCGGTTATCCGGGTCAACATATAAGATACTTTTACCGCGGAAAAGTATCTCATTTCTGAGAAAAAATACAAAAACTGCAATGTAAGAATATACTAATATGTAAAACCTAAGAATTTGGTTTTTGGCCATATAAAGGCAGGCGGAGCCGCGGACAATGCTAGTAAACTATATATACATACATTGACGTAACCTATCAAATCATTTTAGTCAATGACTGTGCGAAGAGACAACATATTAGTTAACCTGGAAAAGAGAGAAGCCTAATTTTTTGTGTATATTACACTTCACTGTATATAATACCTGTTCCTTTTATCTTTTTAGTTCATTTTTTTATTATGTGCTTCTGTATCTAGTTCGTAAGCTACGATATTTGTGCTATGAATACCAGATAGCCACACATATATAACTTTAAATACATAAATATTATAAATATAAACACCCATAACTGAATGCCCCCAGCGGGACTCTAACCCGCGACCGCTGGCGCAGCAAGTAGGGTCACTACAGAGCCAAACGTGTCGTCATGATGTGTTTCTATCAATTCCTATAATACAACAATCATTTTAAAGAACAAGAAAATATGATTTTGCAATCACTGTATTGTTAAATGAATCTAGCTGTTAGTACCGAGTTCTTGTATCGGTTATCTCGGGTCGCTATCGCTATTATGTGAAGCTCAATACTCGACCGCGGTTGAATGTAACACGTTCACAATAGAAATGCCCGTTTGATAGTGTTATGTTCTTGTTACATTTAAATGCGGATTGTAGATAAGGAAGATTAAATGTTCATCTTACTGCAACTAGATGTCTGTGTTGCGTCTTTTAGCTAGTTGAATATAATTTAATTTACAATATTATATAAAAAAACGTATGCGATGGAATTATTCAAAAAAATACTATTTAAAGAGGAGAAAGCTGTGGTAAAACGCTCGCTTAGGTAACCGAGTGAAGCGGGTTCAAATCCCGGATCTCAGTTATTTCCATGTGCGAATCATTTCCAACATAATTACGGTGAAGGAAAATATCATGAGGAAACCTGCATGTCTGTGAGAACTTAGCAAGACATGTGATGTCCGCCAACCCGCACTTGGCTAGCGTGGTGAACTAAACTAAGGGAGGCCCGTGCCCAGCAGTCGGTCTTGAAAAAGGCCTGAATACATACAGTAGCTATAATAAAAAAATGGAAACAGTTCTTTTTAATAAGTTTTCAATAATGATTACGGTCGAATTTTGACCACTCGGCGAACACTAATTCTATAAATTGTATTAAAATTATTTAGCAAACGTCGCATCATACTGTTTAATGTCGGCTTTACATTTTAAATTAGTTAAAAAATCTTTATGCAAATGTTTCTACATATAAAATACTGAATAACACAACAATTCACACGTTGAGGCACTTCACGCATTATGCCAAAAACATTTAAAAAACAGCAATGCCTAGAACTTGTACCTACCACAGACCCATCCATAGTATGAAAATATAAAATAATCGTAAATTTAACTGGAATTTGTTTTATTTAAAGGCTGAAAAGAATTAATTGCTCTTAAAGAATTCACAATTTGCTCGATAATGGTCATAATTTTCGCATTATTCCGCTATTATCCAGAACATGTAAATTTCAGCTCACCAACAATAAACGAAACGTCGATGAATTATTCATACACACTTTCATATTTGTTAAACGTTGAAATCATTAAGGAATTTTAGCAGTTATAAATCAACCATTTACATTTTGTATTTTATCGAACAAAAGTTCGTGTAAGTTTGCAAAAGTTTCAAAGCTGCATCATTATGATGGCATCGCGACGATGTGTTTGGTCTCACTTACATACTTTAAAACACAAATATAAAATTTTACACTATTTCCATATATGGACATAATAAATATATTGGGACATTAACATACAGCACCATCTAGTTCCATGGTAAGCTACGAGGCTTGTGTTATGGATACCAGTTAGTTAATATACTACACATATATAACTTTAAATACATACATATTATAAAACAAACTCCCATAACTAGGGTACAAACATTCATACTCATCACACAAATGAATGCCCCCAGCGGGACTCGAACCCACAACCGCTGGCACAGCAAGTAGCACTACAAACTGAGCCAAACGCGTCGTTATATGCCGACATATGTATGTACGTAGATATTCATTCAGAAAAATAGTGAATACCGATAAGAAAATCACTTAATCGATATCAGTCAGACTGTCTTTATACTTGCCTAATGGCGGGATCATTTAGACGGGTATTTCTCAGCGCCTTAAATTTTCGATTTCTGGCGGTTTATCTCCATAACTAGCTAATAAAACGGCCTGAAATATTTTTCTTAATGCACCTTAGACTATTACCTAACTTGGACCAATTCCGTTTGTATAATAATTGCATTCTAAATATATAAAAAAATCGTTTGAAACTCGTTCTTCTGATTCATATGACGTGTCCGTTCCCCATTTTTCTGAACAAAATTATAAATAACGCGTTATTTTATTGAAAAAACAATATAAATTATAATCACATCGAAAGAAGATTAGTTACCTTTTAACAAAAAAAAAAATTATTTATATCTACGTTAGTTTACTTATTATAAATTAAGAAATAAAAGATGTCCGGCATAAAATTCTGATTAATATGGCGTGCGCTTCACTCGATCGTACTCGGCGAAATACAAAAGGTGAGACCATCACTACCCGCATGGGGGGTAGTCTGTTGTGCGAGGAACGGGCCCGAAGGTAGACGTTCCGCCAGGTCAGCGTCGATCAGGAGATACAAGAGTAATTATTTGATTCATATGTTCTTGATTCAGGTGGGTTTCTGATTAATATGTCCAGTTTACAAATTATGTTACAGAGTTTTAAAACTTGAATCTATGCCCCAAAAAATACATTTGAGTTATAGATTTTTATGGTTAAAAGCGAATACCGATGTAAATATGTTTTTTTTTTCTAAATATTTGATAATTCTCACCAATTTCATGGCAAACTATTTTTTTTAAATATTGCCAAAGTAAGAGCTCCTCATATATACATATCTATGTACGTCTGATCACTGCCAGTATTTAAATTTTGGTAAAAAATTATATTAAATTTTAGTGAAAATTTTAATACTGTTGCTTGCCACGTGGTATTACATTCAAGTATTGTGAAAGCTTCTAAAACAACTTGTAACTCTCCAAACCATCACCCCAAAATTTATACTAAATAAATAACCCACTAAAACTTACAGCGAGGTATTGTTTACGAGACCTTCTGTTTTATCCTTCAATTTCACCTTTTGTTCTGTCCTGTAACGTTGAAGAAATATTTTCTTTGGCCGTAAATGTTTATTTTCGTTTATTTGAACACGAAATGCTACCTATCTAAATTTCATCATAGTATTTAATTGGAAATAGATATACGAGTATGACGATTTCTTCATCATCTTATTCTTCGTATCTAAAGTACATAGTAAATAGAGCAAACTTACCAAGAGATTGACTTCCATTTTTTTTTAGAACTTTTACTTACATTATTAACTTTCCAGGTATCCCTACAACAATCTCTATTTTTTAACTGTAAGTTATATTATTATTTCATACAAACCCTACACTAAGAACTAATTAGTCGAAGTATTTCTACTAAATGTTTCACTCAAACCGGACCAGCTGTTTAGTAGTGAAAACGAAACAACCATGCAGACAGACAGAATTATTTTTACTTTTAGTATGAATAAGTACTTAAGCTAGCATTCGTTTTACCCTGATAGCAGCCGGCAGCCGGCTCGCCAAAGCCACTTACGCGTGCATGTTATACCCTATGTTAGAGACGGAAGAGCCTTTTGAAATGTAGTACAGTAAAAGGTTTCATATGTGAAAGGATTTCTTTTTCATCAATAAACGAATGACTAAGATTAATGAGACTTTTTAAAAAAACGACTAAAGATACTATTTGTCGCATTATAACTGGACTATGTTATATGTTTATGTATATATGTATAATGTATATAGAATTAAACATTATTATATCATTATGTATAGGTTTGCTTATATATGTATATATATAAAAAATATATATTGTTAAATTTGTATCTATAATACTTTCTTAGATTTACGCGAATATTTGACATTTTAAATAAAACTATCTTTTCGGATTTTGTCGCGGATTTAAAATATTAATAAAAAAATTTGTATCTTATACTAGCAGTACCCGCGGCTTCGCCCGCGTCCAAATTTCCGATTGCTAACAAAATTAACAGGATCACCCGCTGGGCTAATCTGAAGATTACCTCAAAATTTCATCAAAATCGCTCCTGCTGTTTTGGAGTCCATAGGAAACATACTTATTTTATTTATTCAACAATTTAAATTTATTTATTACTCGGAAAATGGAGTCTTTTAGGAAAATTTAGTGACACACCGACTGCAGCGCCGCCTACTATTTGTATTTTCAAACTATCGAGGAAGTTATTGAAATATACACACAAAATTTCAACTAAATCGGTCCAGCCGTTTAGGAGGAGTAGGGTAACAAACACACGTACATAAAAATTATATATATATTAAGATATGTAACTTTGTGTGTCTATTTATTTACATTTAGGTTTTAGTAATGTACACTTTTATACATATTTTCCACTTTTTACTTATATATTTTTTATCCTTCTCTATCGGTTGCCTGTAAGAGATCGCTCATAGTGATAAGGCCGCCTTTGTACATCTCATCAATTGTATTTCTTTTTTTTGTATGTACCATTCTACTGTGCAATAAAGTGTTTAAATAAATAAATATTTTGTATGGTAACAGCTTTATATAACCTAAGCGGATGAACACGAGTTCGATTCTCGGCATGAATTTTATGTTAAATTTTATTATGATTCTGCAACCGTCGTAGAAACGAGGCTAATTCCATCTACGAGAAGCACATAGCCTTGCATGGTCATTAAGCTCCTTTCATAAGCTTCAGGCGTTTCTAAAGAACGTGAAAGTTATTGATTGCTTTGTTGAAAGGAGTTGTTTGTGCTGCACTTTTTATTCGAGCTTTTAATTTGTGGTATATTTAAATATTTTCGATACAATGAATACAAAAACGTAAATTCACATTCAAGTATCTCACTGCAGTAGTCCGATGAAAAGCCAATTATCGTGGCTGAAGCAAGATCAGTGCAAAACCGACGACCTCACGTCTTCGAGACTTGAGGGAGAACCCAACTATTTCTCGAACGCTGCAAAAATTTTTCAATAGAAAATATCAAACCCCTTTTGTTACAGCCACTAAATGATTCACCACTGTATCTAATCATTTAAATGAACACAATATTAAACTACTCTATTCATGTTAAATTTAAGTACAAATACATTTTGTCTTTAGCTATAAATTGTAATAAATATATTGCTTATACGTCACTAGTGTTTACACAATACGACCGCTGTCAGTTGGACATCGGCGGTTTCGACCACCGCACACAATTTGTTCATTGACAAACTAGATGAGATATTATTTACAAGCTTTATAACATGGCTTACCGTGCTTCTAACAACCAGGCATTTGAGACTAGCCGTTGTTATTTACCATTCAGAAAAGCTAGCATGGTAATGTTTATGTCACATTACCGTGGCTCTAGTCTAATCGGAGCTAGCCCGGAGCGACAAAATTCGGAGGGTAAGAAAAAATTCTCTTCGCGTTATCGAAAACGCTTTCTTTATTTTCCAAAAAATAATTAATTTTATTAAAAAAAACTAGTACATTTTACGAAAAATTGAAATCATTTATTAATTGTTTTATGCATTTTTCAAAAAAATAATATAAAAAAAAATTGTTTTATCAAAACTTTACCCATTTTATGCAAAATTTCGATATTTGGGCGGTATTTTTTACTATGCCCAGGGGCGGCGCTAAGGTTGAATCCGGCCTTGGCTCCATGCAAAAGTGTGTTTAGGTCATTATTTTAATTGAAATAAATATACAACAATGTAAATTGAACCTTAAATGCAATGCTTAAAGTTGATTTCACAAAAAAAAATATTACATTAAAAGCGCGCTCAAATGTTCAAATGTGCGCTCATTCGGTTAGGACATTTTTTGTCGCTGATTGTGTAATGTATATCTAGTACTTTTTTGATCGCGATGATTAGTATGTAGCTTTAGATCTACTTAAGAAACTGAAAACGGAAAAGGCACGATTTGCACCATGGAGACGGACACAGACTATAGTTTTTTCCCCTTCGACTTACCAAGTGAACGAAGCCACGGGAAACGACTTATTAGATATATATATTTTTTAATTTAGTATAATTAAGCTGCTTGCTGCTTTTAATCCATCATCAATCACAGCCAGACGCATCAACTATATTACACTTATTAAAAGTTTCTTTCAAATTTAAGCCAAGCATTCCCTCTCCAAATTAGTGACCTAATTAACAATATTTCGCATTATTATACTTTAGACTGCAATTTTTTACACCAAAAAGAACAATTGTATAAAATCGAACCCGTGATTATCGACATTACAGACATTTCCAATCACATAATATCCACGTCACAATTTATCCAATAGCTCAAAAGTAACGAGCATAGTTGAGTAACTCGTCTATCTGTAAATAACTAAAGTTCTCAATGAGTTTAATTATATAATAATGGCTTAGTGATGAAATTATACAACGGTTTGTTAATTCAATTATATGAGTGTTGATCTGTTTGGATTCACATCAATAGGTGTTGATACATCAAAATTTAATTTATCTGTTAAAACCTTTTAAGCTTCTGTACGGTGAATGAGTGAAAAGCTACGCATTATTATCGTTTATGTGGTAAGTAAAATATGATACATTACGTAAATATATAATAAGGCAGTTGTAGCAAGGCAAGTGGAAACGCGCTCGCTTGGGAAACCGAGTAAGTGGGTTCAAATGCCGAGTTTCGCACCTCTGAAATTTTCATGTGCGAATCTTTTCCAACATGATTACCACATGTCTTACGGTGAAGGAAAACATCGTGAGAAAACCTGCATGTCTGAGAGAACTTAGCAAGTTTTCGAAAGACATGTGCTGTCCGCCAACCCGCACTCGGCCAGCGCGGTGGACGTTGGCCTGATCCCCCTCGTATTGAAGAGAAGCCCGTTCTCAGCATTGGGACTTTAAAAAGGGCTGAATACTATATAATTATTTACTTTAAAGCGTTAAATTATTTTCATATCGTTATAGTATTTTGCTTTTTGATAATATTTTAAAGCTTTTAAATTAATTTTGGTTTTCTCAGAACGTCACATCAATTTCGTATAAAGTATATTTTTTTTAAATTGCTTTCGGATAATTTGAATCAAAACACCCTTTTCTTTAAGTAATTTTAAAAAAATCGGTTCAGTATATCAGTATCAGACATTTTAAAATTGGTTCTAATATCAGCTCTAAAATATCTATTTCTAGCCAGGTGAAAAGATTTAACTTAGTAATAAAAAGTTCCATCGTTGCTCACTTTGTGGCGAGATAGCGGGTAACAAATCGGCATCATCGCGTCGTCGCTGAAGTCTAATACCTCTTAATTCAACTTGCAGGTCTCGTGGGAAGTTTGAAAATTTATTTTAAATTCATTTCCAAAGAAAATATAATTACAATTGATTTAAAACATATTTTAGTGACTTTTTACTATAAATTCATATCCCATGGGAAGTTTGATACAAAGTAGTAAAATTAGTCTATATCGCTTTTAGGCTTGGGGACCAGGCCATAGGTTTAAACTATGTTCTACTCTTGCTGCGGGGAATGATGAAAAATCAACAAACACACTTTCACATTTTAAAATTATTTCAGTACAGTTATATAATATTCCTTATTTATAACAGGTATATATTTTAACTGCCTCGGTGGTGTAGTGGCTAGCATGTACGGCTGCACACTCGGAGGTCCTGGGTTCGAGTCCCGGGTCGGGCCAAGTTTAGTTATTGAGTCTTTCTGTATAGTAAGTCTCAGCCCGGAGTTGGGAAGTTGGCGGTGTTTCACCCCCGTGCCTCGGAGAGCACGTAAAGCCGTCGGTCCTGCGCCTTAACTCTCACCGGTCGTGTCGAGCAGTCGTCCCACTGGAGTATGAGAGCGATAGGAATAGAGAGTGCACTTGTGTCTACGAGTACACTTGAGCACTATAATATCTCCTGCGCAGTTGGCTAGTCTCAATGAGATTGGCCGCCGTAGCCGGAATCGGCTAGGAGAACATCATATATTTTAAATACTATTCAGAACTAGATTTACCAGCGACTTTGCTCTCGTGGTAATTGGAGAGGGATCAAAGCTAGCCTATGACCGTCCCCAGGATGCAATTTAAGTCTTCGAAAATTTTTTATCGAAATTTGTTCCGTGATTTAAGCGTGACAAAATAATATACAAGTTTTTAACAGTAAATTTTCAGTCGCGAATAAGCAGCAAGGCGACTTTTACACGATCAACATATACCTACTACATTGACTCTTATCAAATCGAACCTGCATCCTTTACCGTAGTACTAGCTATTACATATCACATATAGATAAAAATAAAATATACCATAAATTAAACCTTTATTATTTGCAATCATTCAAGAAAATAAACGACCGGTTGAACGTTGAACCACCAGTATACGAGCTATATATTTCTCAAGAAGAATCTCGTAAATCGTAGTGTATACAGTCACAGCTCACTGCTAGTTAATAATAAAAGTTATATAAATAAACTAAACACGTGAAGTCCATTGGATACGTACAAAGTGCAGTAGAAATGAAAAATTCAAGCGAAACTATCTGACTGAAAAAGGCTTCCAGTGTATTTAAGAAATAAATATAGCTACGCTGTAGGTGCCTTACGGAGAATGAAAATGGTGAATGAAGATTGTACAGAAAATATAATTTAATGGATATTTTTATGACTCTTCTTGATAGGTAATAAATTAATAAATATGTAGGGACATCAACACACAGCACCGTCTAATTCCATGGTAAGCTACGAGGCTTGTGTTATAGATACCAGATACACTACCAATTTATAACTTTTTTTCAAATACATACATATTATAAATATGTTTATATTGGCCCACGACTGGAGTTCAAACATTCGTGCTCATCACAGTAATGAACGCCTCCAGCGGGACTTGAACTCGCGACTGCTGGCACAGTGAGTACGGTCACTACAAACTGAGCCAAACGTGTCGTCAAAATGGAAAGTAAGTACTATTACTATTAGTCGTATTTATTTATCTATTTATCCGTTACAACCTCTTTGAAGGACCAGGAAGAATTACAGCAGTTTTTTACATTATTTAATCGACCAGATTAAACTAAGAATACAAAATTATTAGAACGATATAATATAACGATGATAATAAAAATATTTTGTGACCCTAAAATATTTCAAGTTACGAAAATATTGCTGGGTTACTTTATTTTATTATTCAATGGCTTACAATTAATTATATATACACGCCGTACTCACAACACGATATCTCAATTTGCTTAGTGCTTAGGATTTTCAAGACTCTTTAATTCAAAATATCTTAGATACGAGATAAAAGATAACAAGTGGAGAAGTTCAGTTGAGTTTGGACAGAAAAAAACATCAAAATAAAATTACATCCTAGGCCTGATTACCTGGAGCTGCAGGAGCTAGAAGAAAATACTGACAATTTAAAATGTTATTCATATTAGTAAAGAAATATTTTTTAATAATGTGTTTTTATATTGACCAGGATAAAAGCCTTTAAAACAGGTTTTTTTTATTTTCCCTCTAAGGGATGGAAAGAAATAGTAAAAATTTCGTGTAGAGATTTTTCTAACTCAATTTACATTTATAATGAACTAGCATTGCCCGCGGCTCCGCCCGCGTTCAGATGACCAAAAACCAAATTATTAGGCTTTACATATTAGTATATTCTTACATTGCAGTTTTTGTATTTTTTCTCAGAAATCAGACATTCCGCAGTAAAAAGTATACTATATGTTGACCCGGATAACCAGCTATCATTATACCAAATTTCATCAAAATCCCTGCAGTGGTTTTTCCGTGATGCGGTAACAGACAGACAGACAAAAATTCTAAAAACTATAAATTCGGCCTATGTATCCATAATAATGTTTATTTCAATAAGATTTTCCAAAAAATATTTAATGTACAGATTCGGCTTAGTTACAATTTTATTATATGTATAGATAATATAGTATTGTGTTTAACACAACACATAACACAATATGTTGTGTGTTGTGTCTTATTCATTCGAGAATCTCAAATAAAAAAAAACAAATAAGATAAAACAAAACACGTGCAAGATACAAACGACTGTGTTTCCCAAGCCGAGTTAACACAACCCTAATTCGCACTCAATAATATAGTGAGTTGGGAGAGAAGTCGAGACTTGATTAATATACCACAATAAGCTAAGCTGAGGGTCCATCTATTCATCCCTGTCCGAGTTATAATGAACTTGCCGCATTTTTCTTAGAAACATCATTAATGTAGCTATTGCTTATCTCGAGTGTACTCTTCGCAGGACAAGAAAAATTATCTTGCTGTAAGAGGGAGCTATGGCAGACTAGTTTATGTCATCCGCTACTATTTTATTTTTTTTACCTTTGATTCAAAGTTGAACGGATTTAGCATTTAACTGTAATTTGTACCATCATTCGATTCTTGGAAATTAACGTAATTAGCGATAAAATATTCTTTCTTAATGAGAAAGTTTTATCAAAATCAACTCATTTCGAAGATTAGCGCCACAAACAAATTACTTAAAAGTAAAATTATATTTACTTAAATTATAACATCACAACTTGCTTGTACAAGCTGATAATAACTAAGTCGTAATCATTTTCATCGCCGCAAAGTTACAGGATGAATATAAACAAATGGTCCCATACGGGATACGGTATGAGGCGTCATGTTCAAAGATAAACAGTGAAGATTATTTCCTAAACTTATTATCTCCTTATTATAATTTAACCGTCATATTCTGACACATATGAAAATTTCTTACGATTATCTCCTTTTTGAATTGCCCTTGTTATGATAGAAACATAACGCTCATATGATTTTATTTAACAATATATAATTTAAATAGAACAAAAGAAGACAGTGGATGAACTGTTGTAGCGTAATTACAGCTATTGATGATTCCCATTGTGTGGCAAAAACAAATTCGATTACCGGGGGAAGTAAAGAGTCATAGTGAGTTTTTTTTTATTTGCTACTCTTAAGCGATTTTTGTAATGCGACATAAAATTCTGCTTTTTAAAAACTTTATTTTGCCGAAAAATATAGCGTTTTCATATTTCAATGTGCTTCCACATTAAATAAGTTCTCTCGTTACAATTTACGTCAACGAAATCTTAGAGGGAATTAGGCGTAGCGAAGGTGTCAGAGTGTACGTGAAACATTCGTCTTGAGTGAAATGGATCCTCAGAATATATATTTGTGTCGCAAAAGTTGTATTACATTTGTCATAGTGTTTATATCTCTCTATATCCCTGTAACTGCCTCGGTGGTGTAGTGGCTAGCATGTACGGCTGCACACTCGGAGGTCCTGGGTTCGAGTCCCGGGTCGGGCCAAGTTTAGTTATTGAGTCTTTCTGTATAGTAAGTCTCAGTAACAGCCCGGAGTTGGGTTAGTTGGCGGTGCTTCACCCCCGTGCCTCGGAGAGCACGTAAAGCCGTCGGTCCTGCGCCTTAACTCTCACCGGTCGTGTCGAGCATTCGTCCCACTGGAGTATGAGAGTGATAGGAATAGAGAGTGCACTTGTGTCGGCGCGTACACTTGAGCACTATAATATCTCCTGCGCAGTTGGCTAGTCTCAATGAGATTGGCCGCCGTAGCCGGAATCGGCTAGGAGAACATCATATCCCTGTAATAGTAGTTGGGGGTTCGAATTTTGTTTGAAGTAAAGAGATGGTAGCGCCCCCAAAATAACGTTGCGTAACCGTTACTACATGCAGCATACCATTGGTGTAATTGGAAAAAAATTATGTTCTATGCATGCAATCCGGACTCGCTTCGCTCAGACTTGAAAAATCGATTACAAACATACAATATCTGAAGATATATGTAAAGAAATTATCCAAATTATTGTAAAAACCGTATCAAAATTTGCTGCGAAGTTTAAAAGAAGACCTACTGGATTTTAATATATTTTACAATTTTTAGTAAACACGTATTTAAAAATAACATAAATCATTATTTAAAAAATCATTTTTTAAAACAAGCTTTTTTAACATATAAATTAAATAATAATAGTAATAAATGAGTTTTATTTAACTGCTTTAAAATTCAGTGCCAAGACTTAACCCGAAAAAACATACATATATGTTTGTTTTACAATGTTTTTATTTACAATGTATGTATGTAGACAAACATTGTAAATTAAATAAAAGCTTGTAAAAAGATTTAGACATTTTGCGGAGGTTCGCTATTTATCTTCTCTTCAAGTAAACAAGAATAGCCCGAATTAAGCATGTCTAATGTAATTGTATGGGATGAGATATCTCTACTTTCATGTTTTATGTGATACTACTTACTAAAAACAACTGACACCAAAATTGAGTACTTCTCTACATTAAATTCGGAGCTGCCTCCTTGAATAAACTCTTGTATTGAAGTCGTGAGACAGTGGCAGCCCAGTGGCAAAGCGCTCGCTTGGGAAACCTAATGAAGCGGGTTCAAATCCCGAGTCTCGCACCTCAGATATTTTTTTTGCGAATCATTTCGAACATGATTGCCACTTTTCTTACGGTGAAGGAAAACATCGGGAAATTCGAAATACACGTAAAGTCCGCGAACCCGCACTTGGTCAGCGTGATTGACTGTGGCATGATCCGCCTAGGATTTAAGGCCCGTGCTCAGCAGTGGGACGTTAAAAATGGCTTATATAATACACACATTAAAGTCGTTCAAAAACATTTAAATTTTTCTATTACTAAAATATCTGAATTAAAACTTTAAGTCTAGCAGATCCGAAGATACCTATAGTTTGCGCTCCAAAAACTACGCGGGCTGATATTTATTAAATAAATTATAAATACTTTTTTCTGAGATTTCCACATTCATATTTCTGCCACGGTTTTAAATTATCATAAAAAAACCGTCTAAAAACTTTTTCTGAAGAGGATTTATAATTTGATTTTATGTTAAAAAGTAAAGGAACTTTCCTGAGTGCAATAAGTCTTATTATAACAGTTATAATATTATATTCGCTATTGCTTCACCCGCGACTTAACTTGCTAATATATTTTCCGGTAGAAGAATTTTAAAAGACAACAATTCTACACAACATTATCATAGAACACTATACCACCTTCCAAATACTCTGTTATATCTTATATATAAAATTTCCATGTCACAATGTTTGTTACCGTACTCCTCCGAAACGGCTTTACCGATTTTTACCAAATTTTATATGCGTATTCAGTAGGTCTGAGAATCGGCTACTATCTATTTTCCATACCCCTAAGTGATAAGGATAAGGGTGGTCCTCCCAGACCCCACCCCAGGGACGAACCCGAGCGGAGCGAGGGTGAGTCGCTAGTACTTATATAATAATATAAAAAAACGTGAATCCATTGATCAGTTGTTGCATAAAAGAAGAACAAAATAACACAAAAAGTACTTAATATGATGGAATCTTTAAAAGTATCTACATATTGATAAACATCATACATAAATACATTAAAAAAGAGGATAAATTGTATGAACCAATTTAAGAAGTTATCATTTCCTTAGAGGAGTTGTCTTTCCACAAAAGATATCACTAATAGAAAACTAAAAAATATGACGATAAATACATGATTGATTATTGTGAATATTAGCGCTTACATATGTAATTTTCATACAATTTGTACTACAACAAATTGTAGAAACTTAATTTACACTGCATGTTTGCAGAACTGTAACTACGGCCTGGTTACAGGATCTGACCCACGAAAAAATTGAAAAATTGCTTACATTTCCTTAATTAAGTTGCGGCTAAAACATACACTCATACAATTACAAACATACACGTACATACATACAAACGCACCCACACGCATTTACATTCACAGGTCAATAATCTATTCATATAATAAAATTGTAACTAAGCCGAATCTGTACATTAAATATTTTTTGGAAAATCTAATTGAAATAAACATTATTTGACGACACGCTTGGCTCAGTTTGTAGTGACCCTACTTGCTGTGCCAGCGGTCGCGGGTTCAAGTCCCGCTGGGAGCATTCATTTGTGTGATGAGCACGAATGTTTGTACTCCAGTCATGGAAGTTTATATTTATAATATGTATGTATTTAAAGTTATATACATGTAGTGTATCAACTACCTGGTATCCATAACACAGGCCTCGTAGCTTACCATGGAACTAGATGGTATTGTGTGTTATTGTCCCAACATATTTATTTATTTCATTATTATCGATACAAAAGCCGACACAATAATTTTTAGAATTTTTGTCTGTTTGTCTGTTACCGCATCACAGAAAAACCACTGGAGGGATTTTAATGAAATTTAATATGGTGATAGCTAGTTATCCGGATCAACATATAGGATACTTTTTACCGCGGCAAAATGTCTCATTTCTGAAAAAGAATACAAAAACTGCAATGTTAGAGTATACCAACTAATATGTAAAACCTAAGAATTTGGTTATTGGTTATCTGAACGCGGGCGGAGCTACGGGCAATGCTAGTACTTTACATATTAGCAATTGGAACTAGTATTGAATTAATATAAAAAAATCTTGGAGGTGGGCGTTATTGGCTTCAGCACAGTTTTCCACTAACGCACTTTATCGTACAATCTAAAACGTAATTTTTCAAATTGTTCCAATAAAGATTTAGATATTATGGTACTTTCATACAGTACAAAATATCTAATATAAAGGCGTTACAGATTGCACAATGTCATCTCGGCTAAATCCAAGAAATTAACTGCAGCTACACTTATTTTAACATTTCTGGTTCTATTTCTACTTGTTTTCTTTTGAAGTAAAGTATTTTAGAGGCATATTGTTAATTAATCTTTTAAGTCATTTACATTTGGTCGACATTACTCTTGCATATTTAATGGGCTTTACAAGCATTCGTCGTACGCGACCCAGTTCTAATAATTCAGGTTAAAAGTAAAATTAATTGCATCCAAAAGTGGGTTAAAAGGTGTAATGTAATACCGTGGCATTTTAATGAATTCTTTTATATATAACTGTGACTCACCCTCGCCCCTAGGTAAGTTTTAAAGTTTAGTATAGGTTTTTAGAGATGAGATATATATTTTTCCTGCAAAAAATTCGTTCCTTAAAATATCCTATATGTTGACCCGGATAACCAGCTATCGTCATACCAAATTTCATCAAAATCTGTCCAGTAGTTTTCTTGTGAGCTCCAAAACAGACAGACAGATAGACAGAAAATCTAAAAACTATAGATTCGGCCCTTGTATCTATAATAACGACTACTCCAATGAGAATTTTCCAAAAAATATATAATGTACAAATTAGACTCAGAATTTTATTATATGTATAGATATAGAAATAAAAAAAAATCTATTTGGATTAACGTTTTATACCAAAATTCTGTATTATGTTTATTTCAATAGAGGATCAAAAGAGAAAATGGTCATTTATTATTTTATAATCTGTGTTTATATGAATTTTACTAGCCGTCATCCGCCCACTTTGCTGGCCGCGTGTAAATGTTTCTTTTGATCTCTAAAGACCATAATGTTTATTGTATATAGATTAAATATTAAGGTTAAATAAAAAAAAACACAAATGAATAAAAATAAGTAAAACTTCTTTTGTTTTCACTGTCGAAAAAAATATTTATGTGAATCAATAATAATGAAAAGTATATTGTTAAAAAAAACAAATATTATAAAACCATCTACAGATGACCTCGGATCGATTGGTCCGTAGTCCCATACCGATACGTTCAGTACTTTTTACGTGATGGCGTGACAAAGGAAAAGTCGTTATCATAATATCGCAACAAAATATTTTGAGATCTGCACAGAACAATGTTGTAACCCAGTATAGGTTTAAATAAAGAAAAAAGTAATATTTCCCATTTATTTAAAGTTCAATTTCCAAATTGGTACAATGTAGAGTTATAGTTTCCCTTAAAATTAATCTTGAAATATTTCGAAAACTTAAAGAAAAATTAATTTTTTGATCAGATCTGATCTGACGTTGAACTCAAATTCTCAAAAAAGTTAAAAAGGGCAAAATGGCAAAAAATGAGGATAACCTTCGAATTTAGGCTCATTTGATTCATTTTGACAAATATAATATGTATACTTAAAACTTGCATTGTTTTTTGTAACTATATCAGACGCTGCTTGCTGTACCAGCGGTCGCGGTTTCGAGTCCCGCTGGGGGCATTCATTTGAGTGATGAGCACGAATATTTGTACTCCAGTCATGGGTGCTTATATTTTTAATATGTATATATTTGAAAAAAAGATACAAATTGGTAGTGTATCAACTATCTAGTATCCATAACACAAGCCTCGTAGCTTACCATGGAAATAAATGGTGCTATGTGTTAATGTCCCAACATATTTATTCATTAAAACTATTTGTTTGCTAAATAGCGATACGTGAGTTAAACCGCAATCAAAAGGAATTCTAGTAAAACGTTCTATCATTTCCCTAGAGGGTGGTATATGGCTAGAGGGTGGGTTAATTGTTAGCGCTTTGTTGCGAGAAATTGGTGGAGACCACAATTTCCGTTCACGCCGCTGTTCAGATTCCTTGCCTCCTCCTTTGTCCTCCCTTACAGCGCTGACTGAAGTATTTTATTGAATACTATTTCTTTCTACAAATAATTATTACTATTGTCTTGCTCCTTTGTGTTGGTTTTGTTTTGTTAATTATTGTACAATAATACAATTTACTGGCAATGATTGGTTAATACACCTTAAAGAATATTGTTCACATTTTTACTTTTATTCTTTATCCGGGAAATAAACAATGTAACAAGACAACACAAACCAATGAAAGTACCACTAATGACATATAACAAACAAGAAGCAAAGAAAAAACCCATAAAGACGATGAACATAACAAAAACTTTATATAACCGCCAACCTCGTAGGTTCCCCTGGCGCATTCACTGTCGATTTGACCCAAGATTATCAGATTCCCTAGACTATGTTTGATCGGTAATATGTCCAAAATATCTTAGGGCCTTGTTCTGGTGAGCAGCATCGTGATCTTAAGTTTGCTTTACTTCCTTCTTGTACGATATGTGAAAAGGTAATATAAAGTAATGCAAAGATTTTATATATTTAGCCTTTTTTAACATCCCACTGCTTGGCATGGGCCTACCCTAAATATGAGGGGGGTCAGGCCCTAATCCACCACACTGGCTTAGCGCGGGTTGACGGACTACATGTCATGTCTTCCGAAAACTTGCTAGGCTCCCTCACACATGCAGATTTCCTCATCGTAAGACAAGTGATAATCATGTTGGAAATGATTCGCACATTAAAATGTCAGACCCGGGATTTGAACCCGCTTCACTCGATTTCCCAAGCAAGTTACCACTGGGCTACCACTGCCTTGCCAAGATTTTATCATCAAAAACATATTAGACGGTAAAATAAATTTTGTATAAAACTAATGCATACATAAAGGCACTTAACGAAGCAATTTCGCTACACAAAATTAACCATTTTTACACATGTTTAGAATATTAAAGCATGAGAGCTTAAAAGAATATTAAAATAAAAAACTAAATCAAGTGCGAGTCGGACCATAATCGCTCTTTTTATTTGCATGGTAGTATATTTTTTTAATTTGTCATCTTGGCTTTTTAATACATATTTGTTGTAATAGCGGCAATAGAAAAAAAACACACTCCGTAATAAATTTCAACTCTCTACCTATTACGGTTCATGAGATACAGCCCTCTGATAGGCGGACGGACGAACAGCAGAGGCTTAGTAATAGGATTTCATAGGCACCCTTCGAGTACGGAACCCTAAAAGGGAGTTTTAAAAGACTCGCCAAATAAGTCTGTAGATAAATATACATTGTTCACCGCTCGTGCGGTTTGCTCGACAGTGTAGTTTTAATTACAAGTTTAACCTGTTGAAGTAACAAAGGGTTTTATATTAATTTAACATAATTACTCACAAACTATTCTAAATTAGAAAATATTTTAAATTACCACGAAGCATAACTTACACAGTTTTTAAGTAGTGCCTCGCCTCCGCGCGGTCTGCTTGCTAAGTATTGAACTACTTTTATTAAATTTTCTTTTAATTTAAAATGTCCCATACATTTACTTTACAATATATAACCTTAGAAAAGTTGTATAAAGTAACGTGGAACTATATCTTATGAATTCTCTGCTTTTTTTAGAAACTTTGTGTCTAATAATAATTACTTTTCATTAAAAAGAAGTTGTGGAATATTTTTTTAGCAAATAAACTTTAAAAATTAAAAATTCAACCAAATTGGCTTAAGGTTCCATAGTCATATGGTAAAAACTGAATCCCCTGAATGAACCGCTAAATAACGATGTAGACAGATTGGTGTATTTTACTCGATATCTTCACGAATTAATGAAATGTTCGCCCACTGGTCGTAATTCGAGTCATAATCATTTGTTTATGTTGATAATTATAAAGCTCAACAATAGCAACTAAATAAGAAACAAAAAAACACACAAAAATAAAAAACCCGACTGCTAAAAGACGAAATCAAGTTGACGAAGGAACACAGTTTGTCACGTACACTCGAAAAACATAACCCTTCTTCTGCCACTGTCGGGTAAACAGGAAATTGGTTGACAAACAGAGGAGAAAAAAAAATTCTGGACTGTTTTATTTGTTTTAGATATTTGAGAATACAATAAGGACAAATACGTGAAGGATAGGAAGAATAATTGTGTGTATTATTGTTAATGTGATTTTAAAGTTATACGCCGACATTATCGTTTAAAAACCATTATATATTAGTAAAAATGGAAAAAAGTCTCAAATATTTCATTTAATTACTTACTTTACAGCACTTCTTTTGATTTCTTCATTATTTTTATACCTTTTGTTTAAGTCTGTCATTTTAGTTCCCAACGGCGTCGTTTTTCACGTCCGTTCTTCTGAAATAAACAAATTACAAAATTAGATACCCCGGATATATGAATTTCTCTTAGAATATAAATTGTGAGCTTCATATTGCAAATAATATAATATAATAAAAATATTAAAGCTATGTTATGTCTTTTAAGCTCTTCTACAAAGGCATAACACCCCGTCTTATCACCTCTACTGGTGACAGGAGGGCTGGCGCATTTTTCGCCCAAAGAATCGGCATTGCCATTCAACGGTAAAAAGGGGCTAGCATTCTTGCCACTATTCCACGCGGACATAACTTGTACAGTAATAACTAAGTGTACATATGTTTTGTATATATAATTAAGTATATTTGTAATTTTCTTTTTTGTAAATAAAGTAAATATTAAAAAAAACTAATTTTAATATCAACCGCTGTGACTCATACTTGATTGATTTTTCATTAATTTTAAAATAAAAAATCCAATTTTTGTGCAATTAATTCCATCAAATTCTGTTTACTACATAAATCATGTAGCACTCGTAGATACCCCTACACCAAACAACCGTTAATATTTCTCTCCGGTCGCAACGTCCACATTATTTATGGTGGCCCTAGCTTAGTGTGACAAATAAAAGACCAAGTACTAAGAGCCAAGAGCGCAATAAATTGCCAACGTTCACTTGTGACTTGCTTGCTCGGTTTGTAACCAAGTGCAGGATATTTTTACTAATAGCACATTTTAGTTATCTTTACCTACATATAATAAAATTCTAACGGAATCGAATCTGTACATTAAATATTTTTTTGGAAAATCATATTGAAATAATCATTATTCTCTCTTCTCTCTCGTCTGTCTGTCTGTCTGTTACCGCATCACAGAAAAACTACTGGACGGATTTTGATGAAATTTGATATGGTCATAGCTGATTATCCGGGTCAACATATAGGATACTTTTTACCGCGGAAAATTATCTTATTTCTGAGAAAAAATACAAAATCTGTAATATAAGAGTATACTAATATGTAAAACCTAAGAATTTGGTTTTTGGTCATTTGAACGCGGGCGGAGCAGCAGGCAATGCTAGCCTTCATATAAAAATTGATCATAATAATAAAGGTAAGTAGTTTCTAGCGTTATATTCGAACTTTCTTTCCACGTTCTGAATATTTTCCATATAACATTGCTATTGAAATCCCGTACACACTACTTTTAATAAAATAAAATATGTGTATTATCTGTGACATAAAACAGTTCGCGTGTTCCAATAACTTTGTCTTTTAAATTTTTTATTTAGTTCTCTTCATTTGCAACGAAAAATCACACAAATGCGAAAGTTTGTTTGTGTACCTGTGTGTGTTTGCGTGTGTGTACTGTGTATGATTGCTAAAACTTTACGCTGAAAGCGCTGGATGGATGTGAATGAAATTGAGCCCAGCTTAAGCTAGTACCCACTAAAAGCCAACAGAACTTTCCTCGTTTTAATGGAACGTTGCAGGATCGGTTAGGCACGTGTTGCTCCCTCAGTCCACTCTGGTATCAGAGAAGTACCAGGAGCAACCTGCATGATATTCCGCCCACAAAAGTAGGCCAAGTGCATTTCTTAGCTTCTCGCCAGGCTACTGAGTAGGCAGTCGAATTGGCTGAAGCTATAGAATATCCTCCGAAGGGCGACTGGTCATTGGCGACGAAATGTTGTCGCGTGACCAAAACGTAACGAATGATATAGCTTAGATCTCCTTCGTATTCTGGCCTTTTCAACGTCTCACTGCTGGGTTCGAGCCTTCCTTCAATACGAGGGGGATCAGGCGTCAGTCCACACGCTGGCCAAGTGAGGGTTGGTGAACTTCACATATTTTGATAGTGAACTTTTGACTTGCTAAGTTCTTTCAGTCATGATCTTTGATAAAATACTTAGTAGGATGGCGCAAGACAGGTTATAGATTAGTATTTTCATTATCGGATAGGGTACTGAGTTCATAATATCATTTTAATTCAATAAAATTTACCTTGGAGTTTACAATTTGCAGACAATTTCCATTTCAATAAATATATCCATAACTCAAGCCTTGTAGCTTACCATGGAACTGGATGGTGCTGTGTGTTAATGTCTTAACATATTTATATTTATTTTATTTATACGTATATAGTCATAAAAATAACGCTATTAAAATTTAAATATATAATATAAATAGATCGTCATTTCAATGAAATAAATTACTCTGCGTTTCGCTCCTCACAGTATGCAATGTGAATGAGATCGGTTTATATGAAAATAAATATTCAGTTTTTCGCAAGTGCCGTGGTATAATTTATTTTGTTGGAAAAAAAATGTACCGTGAGTTATTCTTTAAATGGCGCACTGCAAGTAATGGGGCGAGCCTAAACAAAAGGGAGGTAGCTCGACTTTTTGCAAATGACCTTTGAACTTTATAAATGCGACCGTCTGTATGTAACTCCATCACGGCTGAACGGATTTTGAGCAAAATTATATAGAACGCTAGATATTTCCTGATGAAAATATATAAAAATGGTTAGAAAATGACAAAAAGCTCACAATTAATTCATTATCTTCAAAGAAAGAATCCATACTTCCTTACTTCCACACTTATATATATTATGAAAGTAACTCTGTTACGTTTTCAAGCTTAAATCGCTGAGCAGAATTTGAAAAAAATTTGGCCTAGATGTAAAACGTCGGTGGTATATTTTTTACGGTAAATATTTTCATAATACTTTCTTAGATTTACGCGAATATTAGACATTTTAAATAAAACTAACTTTTCGGATTATTTCACGGATTTATTTTGATTTTTGGTTTGACAGTAGGTAATGACAGTAATTCTGATTAATATATTTTTTGTGTATACTTTTTGTCTATAAAGGTAGCAATAGTGTTGCTCAATATTTTAAGTTTAAATACTATTATTTAAACTTAAAATATTATTCTATCTAAATTAATATTTTATCTTTCTTTTAATTATATATAAAACAATAATATTGCTTAGATAAATGATTGATATTTTTTATAATTTCTAATATTCTTTATGGTTATACATAATATAATAATAGCAACACTAAATAATATTAGTAATTAATATAGTTTTTAAAATTTGTAATATTTATAATAATAACAGCAAAATTAAATAAATAATAGTGCTATATTTAATTATAATATTTATTAAAAAATTTAAAATGTTTAAAAATAAAAATCAACAAATATTGTACGGTACTTTATTGAAATTTTTTGAATCTTTGAAATCATTTTTGTAAAAATGTGGGTAGGCACTGTCTGTAACAAGTATGTGTTTGAGACGTCTATAACTTTAGTCTCTCCCGTGACCATGATTGCTGTAAAGCATTCGAAACGTCGGGAACCAAAAATCAAAATAAATCCGCGAAATAATCCGAAAAGATAGTTTTATTTAAAATCTAAAGATTTTCTTATTTTTTTTTTAATCAATTGGACAACCCTCGAGGAATAAAAATCTATACGATAATAATCATTAAAATTGATTTACAATAGGCGAAAGTAAACCATAAAAGTACATAAATATGTTGGGATATTAACACACAGCACAATCTAGTTCTATGGTAAGCTACGAGGCTTGTGTTATGGATACCAGCTAGTTGATACACTACATTTATATAAATTTAAATACATACATATTATAAATATAAACACCCATTACTAGAGTACAAACATTCGTGCTCATCACATAAATGAATGACGAATGATGAACCCGTGACCGATGGCACAGCAAGTAGGGTCGCTACAAACTGAGCCAAACGTGTCGTTAGTCATAATTACAGCCGTATTGGAAACTGAAAACAGCGTTTCATTTTCAAGTCCATAATAAGATAGACTCAATAATATAATACTCTTAAGATATAACTTGAATATTTAAAAAATGCGAATTAGATTACGCAATATCTCAAGAAAACTTTCGGATTAACTCGAAAAGTAATAATATTAACGTCAAATAAATAGCAAATGCAGACATTTTTGATCCAACGAACGTCATAACATTATTTCCTTAACCTTTTCCAATTTCTCAGCAATTCGCCTATCATTTAAGAGTTGTGTCAACGATCACTTATAATCTCGTAGCCCGCGGGCAGGTGCGGATTAAAGTCTTTTAAGAATCTCGCATTCTCAAGCCGTAACAGCCGCAAACGCTTCTGGAATCACCAAATTGTATTTTGGGAGAAAATTTCGCTACTAAGCCTTCATCTGTTGAGCCAGTTTTTATGTAATTTAATCTTTGAAATATTAACTTATAAGCTTCTGAAAGTTCTTTCCTATATCTATACGAGTATACATATAATAAAATTCTAACTGAGTCGAATCTGTACATTAAATATTTGTTAGAAAATCTTATTGAAATAGTTTTTGTTATCGATACAGAGGCCGAATATATAGTTTTCAGAATTTTTGACTCTCTGTCTGTCTGTGACCGCATCACGAGAAACCCACTGGACAGATTTGGATGAAATTTGGTATAATGATAACTGGTCAAAATGTAGGATACTTTTTACTGCGAGAATCTCATCTCTGAGAAATCTTTACTAAACGATAAAACGCGAGGTGAGTCGCTAGTGTCGTGCTTTGACACCATTTGAATAAAATATATTCGGATTGATTAATTCAAGGCTATAATCTACCAAGTGTGAAGGCTGGTTTTAGAACAAAATATGAATAAATAAGGTCCTTACTTTTTTAGGATAAAGGCAATTTTAGCGATCTTAAAATATAGTGGTATGAAACATAGCAACATTTTTGCGAAATTAAACTTTTCGAGAGCTCTTCTCGGTAAAGCTATATTCCAAACTGGTAGCAGCTTCCTTATGAACTTGACTTTAATGGATAAATTCTCAAAAAAATTAAAATTTCCTATTATAATAAAGTATTAATATATTGTTTTTGAGCGAGAGTTTTTTATTTGTTGTAGTAGAAATAGGCATGTATTTGATATGATACGGGGCTATTAGAAGAGTAAAAAAATACAGATTACAGACAGCTCTCGCTAAACTTTAGGTATCACTTTTTTGGCAACACAGGTTTTCATTAAAATAATTTTATACCCTTTCGTGTCAACTTTAACGAAATTATGAAATAAGTAATAATTTCGAATGATTACATTTTTTTAACCGATTTCTCGATGAGGGCTTTACTCATCAAGTTCAAATAGGAGGTGGTCTCATATGATGTTCCATTCTCGAATCAGAAAACACTATAAAATAATAAGATTTTCAACAAATCTTTTAAGTCAAGTACAAAAACATAACAATAATTTAATATCATCAAGATGATCTGACGATGGAGTCAGAAAATCGTATCGTGATTTTTAAGGTTCAGCGTCATCCAGTTGACGCCAGCACAAACTTCAAAACTATCTCAAATTAGTTAAATACTTAATTGTAAATGAGAACCTTTTCAGTCGCTTCTTACACTTTAGGGCCTTGTAGTCGTTTCTGTACACAAGCTGTTGTGTACGCTACTACAATTACTTGTGGTATACCCTCTAAGAATTAACGTTTACAACTAGGTATAGTTATGTATAATATCAAACATAATAACATGTTTTTTAAATAGAAAATCGTAAGTTTTATAACTTTATCATCATATTTTATATAATAGCTAACGTATTCCTGTCATCCCTTCGCATTTGATAAGTTATTACAGACTAAAGTGTATGTCACGTCGCGTCTCCCGCCCGCCCCCGCCCTCGCCCGCCCGCGCCCGCCCCGCGCCACGGCAATTTCGCAACATACAAGATGTATCGGTAGTGAGGAAATGGGAGCGCGACGTAATGGAGGAATCATAACAGCTCTATTGCTAGGAAATAAGAAAAGTGGTGTGCGAGCTACGAATGAGTTGGATATGCCCTTCAATATTTATTTTATTGTACAGCTTTGTTAAGCAAACAATTTTTTGTATTGAAATTGAGGTTGGAAATATTCTGAGAAATCATATTTGTGTCTATATAAATAAATCGCCGAAAAATTTCCCCACCATAGCAATTTCATATAAATTTCATATAAATAGTTTAGATCAAACAATATGTATTTAATTATTTATTTAGCTACTTTAACGCTTGATATTATGTTAGATGGAGTGGGTAATTTGAAATGTCCTATGCTTTCAGGTTGGGATGCCAACTTTAAGTAATATAAAAAAATCAATCGAAACATTAAGTACCTTACACATTTTCATTAATATACCCGATCCATTATAATTTATATCATGGCTCCGTGTCATATGGAACTTGATTAGACCGTCTTGCAATACTGTAGTGCACTACAAATTGTCATCACGAGCTCTTCCCTAATCAATACTTCTATTTACTGCTCGAGCGAGAACAATCATGTCTGGAGCCTGTAGATTAACAAAGATATTACGAATATATTAGGTTCTTAATAATTCTTCAGGAATTAAATAAGATAAAATATTTTGTTTGATTAATATTAGGCAGTGGTAGCCCAGAGGTAACGCGTTCGCTTAAGAAACCGAGCGAAGCGGGTTCAAATCCCGGGCCTCGCACCTCTAACATTTTCATGTGCGTATCATTTCTCACATGATTACTATTTGCCTTACGGTGAAACGGTTTTCGAAAGACATGTGAAGTCGGCCAACCCGCACTTGGCCAGCGTGGTGGACTATAGCCTGATGTCCCTCGTATTGAAGGGAGGTCCGTCCGTAGCAGTTAAAAAGGCTTGAATATAATATTACTCTCTTACATTACCTCAAAGGAATGCGGAAATCAAACTTAGAACTCATGGCGAAGAAAAGTGGCGTTTCTCTAATATTACATAAGTAATTCTTGGTTATCTATACATATAATAAAACAGTAACTTAACGAACTCGATGTGCGCGTTTCATGAAAAAAGTACTCAACCGATTCCAGCTAAATTTTGTGTGGTGATAACTTATTACTTGGGTCAATATTTAGCAAGTGAGCAAAGTGAGGGTAAGTCACTAGTATGGATATAAATTTATTTCTTGTATCTCGGAAACGGCTCAACGATTTATAATTATATTTTTTAAGGGATCAAATTTTTTATTTAGATAAGGTTTTGTTTTTTAAGTTTATCAATGACATGTGTATCTTTTCTTAATAATTTTTTTGTTAAAAAGTTTTTATTTTCCCCTTTTTAGTGTAGACAGTAGTAGCAAAGTAAGAGTTCTAATGTATTAGGCTTGTCAAATCAAACAAAACAAGCCCAAACTCAAAAAAAAAAAAAAAAGTAAAGTAAAGTAAAGTAAAACTAAAAAGTTTTTATTTTCCCCTTTTTAGTGTAGACAGTAGTAGCAAAGTAAGAGTTCTAATGTATTAGGCTTGTCAAATCAAACAAAACAAGCCCAAACTCAAAGTATCTACTATTAGCCGTTGAAGAGTTCCACCTATCCACCTTCTGGCCTTGCCATCAGATCAAGTCAACAATGCCGAACCACTGTACTATTAACGGTAATAGAAACACTTGCAAAGTTTCAAGTCAATATGACAATTAGAAGTAGGTTAAATTCATCATTATCTATTTTTCCACCCTTAGGGGTGGTATTTTTTTTTTGAAATTTAAATGGGACCAATCTGGAAGTATACACTTTCAAACAACACAAAAATTGTCCAAATCGGTTAATAAATGACGGAGTTCTGAGGTAACAAACATAAAAAAAAATACAGTCGAATTGAGAACCTCCTCCTTTTTGAAGTCGGTTAAAAAAACGTAATATTTATCTTTTCCAAAAAAAACATAAATAAGACATAAATTGCGGAGCCGCGGGCAAAAGCGATGTTATTAGTATAATACCTGTAGTAGTATTACCTGTTGTAACTTAATAAACCTGCTAGGAGTAATATTATAACTCAGTTTCGGACAATAGTTCCATTAGTAATTAACCGATTCAAAATGGCCACAGAACTGAGCCACAGAGCCACAGAACTAAAATATTGTTCCTTACAGGTTGAAGTATTATAATATATTTTTATAGGAGAATGTTAATTTATATGAATATCATTTAAAATATGAGAATAAACACATTTATTGAGAAAAAAACTTGCAAAATAAATTATAAAAGCATTTATCATACAATATTTTTTGTGTATAAATAAGATATGAAATTAGATATTTCAATTGAAAGACGGCTTCAGAACTTTTTCCATTTTCCACCGGATCTCTGGGATTGATGCAGTAAGTTGTTTATGTAAGAGCGTTTGACGAACATAAGCGCTCCGCAAAAGTGAGGATGTATGATACGGATAAATAAATCTATATATACATATAATAAAATTGTAACTAAGTCGAATCTGTACATTAAATATTTTTTGAAAATCTAATTAAAATAGACATTATTATCGATACAGAGTCCGAATCGATAGTTTTAGAATTTTTTCTGTCTGTCTGTCTGTTACCGCATCACGACAAAACCACTGGACAGATTTTGATGAAATTTCGTATGGTGATAGCTGGATATCCGGGTCAACATATAGGATACTTTTTACCTCGGGAAAATATCTAATTTCTGAGAAAAAATACAAAAACTGCATTGTAAGAGTATACTAATATATAAAAACAAAAAATTGGTTTTTGGTCATCTGACCGCGGGCGGAGCCGCGGGCAATGCTAGTGTATTATAAAAATAAAAAACCTGACTGCCTAAAAGCTAACTAAAAATATGAAAACAAGTTCACGATGGAATATAGTATTATACAGTCGGAGACATACATACGACTTCAGATCATTATATATCCTAAACTGTTATTTAAAATGGAAAATGATGAAAGAATCCTAAAAATGATTTTAAATACCTATTCAACGATACCCCACTTGACAAAGTTCGTCGATTTTCATTTTTTTCTTTTTCACATTATAGAACCTAGCAGCCCCCATATTTAATTTTTCTTTATGTCACCTATCTAAGAACGCTTGGACTAATGAGACGAATCTAACGATATCTTAATTAAAGAAATCCATCAAGTGGTTTGGAAGATATGAGGGAATAATTTTTTTTTTAATTAAAAATGAGCTTAGGCACTCTTGACCTTCATCTTAGCTCGAAGGCATAGATAAGGTCTATGATCTAGCGAGTTTGCCCAGGAGAAGCCTGTTTAGCCTGTACCTTAAATAGTTTCAGGTTGTACGCACTCGGAAAAACAAATAAAAAAAAATAAAAAATAAAAAAAACACATTACAAATAAACATACAAAGATAGGCGCGAAAAACATAACTCTTTCCTTGCAGTCGGGTAATAAGTCTGCATACCGATAATATGTTTTAAAAATGATACGCGATCAAACAAAAGAAATGAATGAATATTTTTTTTTCTGTGCAAAAGTAACAAAAACATTAATAGTCGATAGTAGAATGCCAAATAACAATAGCGTCATATTATCACAACAATATAACAAAACTACGTCATTATCGTTATTGAAATATCATTTATTTATTTTTTAAAGTTCCATTTCCTTTTCAATGGTAGATTAAATTCAGATGTCCACCGCGAAATGTAAATTTTCCCATATTATGGACAATTTGATTAAGTCCATCATCCACTCGCCGCAATCACAGCTAACGAACGGCCACCCGCTTACTTGGAATTTATATTTTTATGTAAAACCGTCCAAATTAAGAGAATATACGTAATTACTCCACTCAGCATGTATCCTGCCATTACGCAAGTTGAAAACTAAAAAAGACAGCCAAAAAATGCACTAATAAGTACCAAATAACTGATTGGTAGTTTTTTTCAATTTCATTTACTATAGATACCTAATCGAATATTTCAGAAGTCGGTGTGCTTTGCTTAGTATCGGCTGGCACCGACTTCGAAAATATTTGATTAGATATGTATAGTAAATGAAAACTACCAATTCGTTATTTTTTACTAGTATCTTTTTGATGTCGGTTTTTTTTAATTTTTTCCTTTTTAGTGTAGACATAGTAGTAGCAAAGTAAGAAGAAAGTATTTTAATATAAATGCATGTACAAAAAAATTCATGTCTGTCCTATTCTATCCTGAGGAGTTCCCTCGCCTGAAGTCAGCCATGAGTGCAGCAGCCATGTAATGATGTGTTAAGAACTATATAGCCTATATTATAGTTAAATCCATTTACAAAATTTTGTGTCTTTGCTGTTCGCCGTTGAGGAGTTCCACTATCCACCTCCTGACTTCATCATCAGATCAGCTCAATAATACCAGATTATTGCATTGTTACTAAACTTACATAAGTATGCAAAATTTCAGCATAATCGGAAAAGTGGGTCAAAATTTACTTTTAAGATTTTATTACATTATTAGTTCGTTTTTCCTCGATTTTCTTGAGATTTCATCATCAGATCCTGACTTGATGATAATGGGACCACCTCGGGAGTATACGTTTTTGAACTAGAAAAGATTTTTTTTAAATCGGTTCACAATTGGGGGAAATATCGATGAACATACACAAAAAAAACATAGGTACATATTACAGACGAACGTAGAACCTCCTCTTTTTGGAAGTCGGTTAAAAATTAATAATATCACTGGCGTTTATCTATATTGATTACCGTACTTATACTTAAATACACAATCTATATGTGTATATGTACCATGTAATATATAAATAGGCAAAAACAAAACAGTTCGTACCTTTTTCTCCTCCGTTTGTCAAATGATTTTCTTTTTTTCTGTTTTGTTTAGTAAGTAATATCGTTATTAGTGTTATAAATAAATTGAAAAATAGTTTAGTTTTTAGTTTTCTTTATGGCAAATTCTATTCATTTATATTCATGTCATATATATTATTTTCCTCAAATTTTCTCTATGACTTTTATATACATATATAAAAAAAGAATTTTTTATAATGATTATAGTCGGATTTTGACCACTAAGCGAAAACTAGTTACGAATTACGATACAATTGTAAAGCTTTATTTTAAGTTTTTCTGTTGTGAAACTTAAACTGTCCCATTAAAATCAATCCAGCCGTCATCGAAGGACCAACACATAGACCTAAAAAGAAAGTTAGCAGTGAGCGATAAAATCACTATTTAGTCTGTGCATTTTGTTTGTTTCACTGTAAACAGCCGTCGTTAGTTTCGAAAATAATTTCTAAAATTTACTTTAGTTACCACTTTCCATACTTCCATGATTTAACCAAGCTTTCAAAATCACATCTGCATTGCAGTTTAAAAAAAAAACAAATTAATAGTTTTATTCGATTTAAGATTAGATTAAGTAAACACGTGTTGACTGTGAGGTACGTCTGAGTTTGAAAGTAGAAATAAAAAGCAAAATGAGTTGGCTCGTTAGCTGCTCACGTAATCCGATCTGATTCACGGCCCGTTCGCTACCATTGGACTATTTATTTTTCATTAAATCCAAAGTATGCGAAGTTTACTCATGTTTTTTACAATTTTAACTACATTCGTAAAATGTTGACTTTTGAAGTAGCGCTGATATAAACATGTAAACGGTTTATTTTAAGGTAACTAAGTAAAACTCGGCATGTTAAACTTAAAGATTACACTAATAACATTTTTCCTTTGATTGATCATAATAGCTGAACATAGGATTTATTTCTACATCGGCGTTTTTCATATAGACATATAATAAAATTCTAACTGAGCCGAATCTGTACATGAAATATTTTTTGGAAAGTCTTATTGAAATAGACATTATTATCGATACAGAGGCCGAACCTATGGTATTAGAATTTTTGTCTGTCTGTCTGTCTTTTACCGCATCACGGAAAAACCACTGAACGGATTTTGATGAAATTTGGTATGATGATAGCTGGTTATCCGGGTCAACATATAGGATACTTCTTATTTCGGGAAAATACTTATCTCATTTCTGAGAAATCTATACTAAGCGCTTAAACGTAAGTACGGACGAAGCCGAGCGGAGCGAGGTGAGTCGCTAGTTAAACATATTTCGAAATTTATACTATGTCTATGTAGACATCAACATATTACAACAGGTCAACATATATGAAAATAATTATTTAAAGTAATTTATTGGCCTAAGATTTTAATTTTACAAGATGTTTCGAAATTGAAAAAAAGTCAAATTGACAATTTATCAATTTTATAAAAAGGCAAGGAAAGGTATATAGGTATTATAACACTAGTACTAATGCTATTATACCAGTGTTAAAATAGATTAGGCTACTAATGGTACATTTTAATAGAAAAGAAAGTCTAATAATTAATAAATAATAGTAATAGATATACGAATATACATACGCACAAATAAATGTTATATATACATATATTATGTTACGATAACTTGATTGACCTCCTTGCACGCCATCTATTCTTTGTTGATGGCACAACGTCATAAATAACCGGGTGTACAGAAAAGAAAATCACAAATATTTTAACGTAATTAATTCCTTAGGCATAATAATTACTATTTATTATATCATGAAATACTTATTTTATTTAAAAAACCTTACCAAATATTTCTTAAATACATGAACTCAAATGTCATATTATTTAAAATAAGAACAAAATGTCACTGTCAAAAGTCAAAACTTTCACCAGCTGACAATGACAGATCTTTGTGTTCAATTGCGATGCAAAATTCAATAACAATTTCGCAAAAACGATGGCGATGAGCTATTTAACTGAAAGCGAAGCCCCTCGGGACTTTCGCGTATCTTCAACTGAGAGCGATGGACATTACACAAAATGTGTTCTTTGTTACACTGTGAAAAGAAACTTTTACTGTGCTGATTGTGTTAAAAATGGTAATTTTGTACATACCTCGATGCCTTACTCGGACAGGTGAGTAGTTTTACGCAATTCGTTCATCTCTATGAGTCATTGACTTACTAAGATAACGTAATTAGGTCGAAAAATTAGTATATTAATATTCAAGAAGACAAAGCTACTATCAGAATGGTGACCATAATAATTATTTCTAATTTGATTTTTATTAAACATATTATGTATAAATAGATATGCTTATTCTACATAACTAATATTGTTTGCTAATTAAGTTAGTAAAATGAAAGTAATTTTAGAAACATCTCATTAAAGGCAAATATATCTTAAATATTGATAAAAATAATTGACATCTTAACAAAACAAAGGAGTTGAAATCATTAGAAAAAGAAAGCCACCTAAATAGAATTCTTTTTTCTTTTGTATGATAAAGATGAATATTTATTGTTCGTCAAAAATGCTAATGGATGACATAACTACACTTTCTAACCATGGTTTTTAGAAATATTAGATATTTTTTTTTTGTTGCTATATGTATCAATCTAATTTGATTATATTTTAGATTTTCAGAGAAACAAATGAAATTAATGAGAATAAAACTAAACAGACAACACATACTGGAAAGATGTGAAAAATTACTTGCACCTAAATTAAAGAAGGATATACTTTTAACGGAAACCAAACAATCCAGAGATAAATTAGATTTATTAAGACTTGCAATTGAGCAAAGAAGAAATACAATAGATATAAAAAGAAAAGAACTTAAAGAACTAAAATCTTTAAATAATGAATTGCGATTAAAATTACCAAGATATCACAAGAGAGTATCAAGTTTGGGCAAACACGCTCAAGAACAGAGAATAGAGCTACAAAATAAAATAATTTTATACAATGACCAGGCACAAGCACTGGCAGCATTAAGAAGGTCGAGAATACGGCAGCTAACAAGATATATCTTTCCTATTTATATGAGTTATGATTCCAGGTAACATTGTTTGTTATTTTATAGATGGCTAACTTTAAAATTGTAACTTTCTTTGTCACGATTAATCGGGTCAGTAGATTTAGATTAGAGATAGCTTATTATATACTAGATTAGCTACTATCTTCAATAAAAATGAGTAGATTATTTCTTTCATTTTTTACTATAAAGTTTTACGTTTGACGCAATCATCATAGCATAACTTAATAAAACTATTAAAGGAATTACCAGTTAATTCATGACATGGTCTATGTACTAAGTTAAGTTAGTCTAGTACAAAGTTTCTTGATTTCTGGGATATTATTTTATATAAAAAAAATGGACAATTATGACTGTTTATGACTTATTAGTGTTACATGTGACCACTGTTTTAAACTATCATGTACCATATTTTAAAATCGTTTCATTTCTCCTATAACACAAAGTATTTTTCAGTGACAGTATAGAAGACTTAGAGTTTGTTGGTGAAGATGCAGAAGAGGAGACCCCAAAAAGAACCCAGTTACACATAGTAGCTCCATGGATTGATATCGATACAGACTACACACAGCTACAGAATTGGGGTAAATCTTTAAAGTAATTTATTTCTAACATAGGTTTTGTATAAACTCTGGTCTTTACAGTATCAAAATCTAAAATAATTATAATAATAGGGAATATGATTGTTTTTTTTTAATACAATAGCTTACATCGTTATATAATTGTAAAAAAAATATACAGTTCGAAAAAACTAAAATTCAGTCGAAACATTGGGAATATAATAATAAGGTATTTAGCAACTTAAGAATTCACGCGTTTAAGTCCTGTAGTGTTATTATTATACAATCTCCTGTGCAGTTGGTTAGTCTCAGTGAGATTGGTGGCCGTGACCGAAAGTGGTCAGGAGAACATTGTTAACTGCTATACCTGACTTTTAAAGTCCTTTGTTTTTTTATTAAATAACCTCGCATCGTAAGCCCACCCGACCCCATAGTTTTTTTCAGCTTTTCTTTTTTGTTCGCAACATCTTTGATTCTGAAGTAATACACGGACGAATCCACCTCAAATATAATAAAATGAAAATAACAACAAAACATAAAAATGCTCAAAAAAAGGCACGGACGTATGTCTGTGGGTGTTAAACTTAACTGCTATAGCTATGTATGTATCGCAGCGGAACAGAACAGTGAGGTGTCGGAGGCGTGCCCGGCGGCGAGCGCGCAGTGCCGCAGCGGCGCGGCGCTGGCGCTGGCGGCGCAGCTGGTCGCGCTGCTGGCCTGGACGCTGGACGCGCGGCTGCCCTACGCGCTCGCGCTTAGGTATACCTAATGTTCTTTGCTTATTGTACTATACATACATACATATTGTATCAAATATTGTTTAGTACTACATCTATTTATTTATTTATTAATTTTTGGGAAACAAACAGTAAGATAATTCTTATAAATAATTACAAACTAAAACATCCACACACCAGTAAAGTTTCCACCTATAAATATGTCACAGATAGGTAGAATAAACATGATAATTAATTAGCTTAAACATTAAAACAATCAAATAAAAATTTTAACAATTCTATTAAGTGTTGATATATTATTTACTAGTGGACCTGAGTAGCTCGATGTTGTCCGTTTTTTACCGTTGAGGAATCTATGTGCACCACCTCTACAATGGATGGTTTTGTGGAGACGCACTGGCTAGAAGAGCTCGTTAATGAGACGTTGCAGGGTCGAATTAAATAAGGTTTTAATATACATATATTAAATTGTAATATACTGAATTTTGTTTAATATATAATATGTAAAAAAAAACAATAGCATTCCCAAGGAGGGTTGATGTCAGGCCGGTCGTGAAACTTTTGCTAAAATCGATCAGCAATACGAAAGATGTACTGCGCCGACTTCAAGTAATTGGAAAATGGGCAGGGAGATGTTGATTGATTCTTTAATCATCCTTTTATTTCTTAGAGGATTCTTTAAAAGTGGAGTATACATCCATATAATAAATAAATATAATATTATGAATGTGAAAGTGTATTTGTTTGTTCTTTTTTTGAAATAGAGCGACGGATTTGCGTGATTATGGAGGGCTGGAGAGTGGTAAGGCTACGTTTGACCACGGGAGAATATCCTATTCCCACGGGAGAACATGTTATAATATAATCTCACAACAACTCATCATGCCTATGTATTTATTAGGCATTTCACCCAAAATAGGATGGTTCAAAAAAAAATATTTTTGATTTTCTTAATATTTTAGTATTATTTAGTACCTTCTCCTCAAAAGAGGTTTCCTGGTAAATTTTGATATTTTTTATGATCACTGGTTCAAATCCGCTCTTTTTTTGTTTTTTTGCTCATAACTTTCTTAATAATGGTCTAAGTCCAATTATTTTTTCAAAATTTTTGTTTTTGGAAGACGTTTACAAAAAAAATCGCGTGGAATGCTCCTTATAATAAAGGTATACTCTGTATAGTCAATGTATTCCACTCTATCCGTTAAAGCGTACCTTGAGTGTGTGTGTGTGTATAATCGAGCAAGGCGTGCCCGCAGCGAGTACAGCGCGCCGGTGCGGTGGCGCGCGTGCGTGGCGCGGCTGCGCGCGGGCGCGGCGGCGCTGTGCGCGCGCGCGGGCGTGGCGGCGCCGCCGGCCGCGCCGCTGGCCGCGCTGGCCGGCCTGCACGCGCTGGCGCTGGCCGCCGCCGCCGACCACCCGCAGCTCGGCAGGTACGTGCGGAGGGCATGTTTGTGTGATGACCACAAATGTTTATACTTCACTCATGGGTGTTTATATTTAAAATATGTATGTACATATTTAAATTTATATATATGTAGTGTATCAACTATCTGGTATCCATAACTTAAGCCTCGTAACTTACCATAGAATTAGATGGTGCTGTGTATTAATGTCCCAATATAATATTATTGTAATTTTGTTACCATTTTTTAAGATTTATTCTTGACTTTATATTGTGTTATATCACTATTATGTTATAGTGATTTATTTTTATACAAGTCTAGAGCATGCTTAAGCTTGTCTTAAATAAATTGTTTGTGACATTTCAGTACTTAAGCACTCATTTATAATGCCTTATTTTTACGCGAGCCTGCTATATATTTTTCTTTTATGTAAACTAGATAATGCGATTATCGGGAAATAATGGATGTGTGTGTTCTAAACCAAATCTACTGAACGGTTTCTCATATTAACCTTTAGCTTCAAATTTAATACGTACCTATATCAAACTAAATCTCCGAAATAAACCAAAAAAAAATAATAGTTTTATTTAAAATGTCAAATGTTCGCGTAAATCTAAGAAAGTATTATAAAAAAACCACTCGCTATAAAGTAAAGAAAGAACGAAACTTAACTACCAACCCGCGTTATCCAGCACTTGGCCATCGTGATGGACTATAGTATAATCCCTCGTATTAAAGGGAGGATAGGATAGGTACGTGTTTGATCTAATATCCTGATGTCCCTAATATTTAGGGGAGGGTGGGAAATTTAAATGGTTGAAGTATTATTATTTGGCCGTGCAGCGTGGAGGCGTGGTCGGGGCAGTGGGCGGCGAGCGCGGCGTGGGCGGCGGCCGGCGCCGACGACCTGGACGAGCCCGAGCCGCCCGAGCACCTGCACTGGCCCGACACGGCGCAGGTCAGACCTGCCTTTTAGAACCTTCAGCTGATTCATTATTACATGACACACTGCCTTTCAAAACCTTCTCAGCTATCTGTTGCATAATAAATTGCTATCTAGAACCTTCCAACATATTGTTGCCACTAAATTACATTAGTCTGACCATGGAGAAAGATTTGCTCTTTAGTTTCTTGCCTAAAAGTGTACATGTAATACAAATATTGTGTAAGTATATTTAGTTTAATTTTATAAATTTTAGGATATAAGATGCAACGTATGTAATATTCTCTTGTATATTTTGATAAATGTGTACAAAATATTATAAGCAAATTCCCTATTACAGATCGAAGAACTGAGCTGCACGCCGCCCGCGCCCTCGCTCGTGACGTCGGCGGCCGCGTCCCTCGCCTCCATGTGGCGCGGCTGGACCAAGTAGCCTCACTCTACCCACTTAGCTTCCTAAGCCCCCACTCACAAGGCGACGTGGCCGAGACCATGGTCGCTGTGACGAAGACCATGGTCGCAGCGACGAACTATTCTTCATATGATGATGCTGCGTGCCGCCACATAGCTAACATCTCACCTCTCCCCAGATAAAAACAATATCGTTTAATCACATGAAATCTGTAATGTTTGTCAAGTACGTTTTATGACGAATCTCAATAACGTATCTATCTGTAAATTTCCTTACTAGTGATAAGAATTTGACATAATTTGTAAAAAGCTTACGTAAAATTTCTAACTCTAGTAAGTAAAACTTAAGTTAGATAGATTATTGAAATCCGTCATTAAGCGATCTCATTGCAGACTACCTTACCGATAGGTCTTAGGGATTATTAGCAAGACACTTTAGGACAATAAAATTGTATGGTAGGTACGTGATGGTACGCCATTAGGGTACGGCTGGTCTGATACAAGATTCAATATAACACTGTCGTCTTGCAAATTGTTTTACTTTTTTTTAATACTGCCGTCATAATATAGGAGGCCGTAACTAACAATTTGGTCAAAAATGGCTTAAATGCAGATAAGGAATCAGCAAAAAAATGCTACTTGATATTCTTACTCACAAAGCTCTAAGTCTTATGAATCCGGAGATACCATAACCATTTTCATCGTAACTACGTATAAACTAACTACGAAGTACTAAAACAAAACCAAATATCTCGAAATCAACATTGACGAAGTTGCGTCCTTCTTCTTTATGGCGGCAGAATAGGAATTTTAATAATAATAGTATTTCATTATTACACGTAGTTTATTAAAACTTTTAATAAATAGTTAGACCACAATTTATAATACGTAGTTGTTTTGCTGCTTCATGCTACGTTTAAGACATTATAGATACGTAAATTCATATTCCGCCTGTTTTGATCGATGCCTGGTAGATGGCGCTTTCGCCAAAAGATATATTTTGTCATAAATAAAAAATACTATCATGAATACTACAAAAATATGTAAATATTATTGCAAATTGTTACTAATAATGCTAGTTCAAAGCTAGTAAGCTAATATGAAGCGAGTAACAAAAAAATATATTAGGAAATATACAGATTCATAACTTTTGGTTGTTACTTGTTGTTTTTTTAATAGATAATTAAAATTTTATATTTTGGATTTTTTTATTTTTTTTTAATATTTTCAAAGTCGAAAATTAAATTAATGTAGATAGTAGGTAAAAAAAATGTTTCCAGTAGCTCCTTAACCTGTGACTATCAATGCAAAATTACCAGTGTAAATAAAAAATGTGATTAAAAATGGCGGACGGCTTAATAGACGGCTCGATATAAATGTATAAAACTTCGATCAACAATACTACTAGATAACGTGTCACATACAAAATCAAAGCCAAATTTTGTCCGCGCGAATATGTGCTTATACAGCTACATTTGTATACTAACAAACCATGACAAATGTTTTATTTTCAAGCTAATCAACACCATAGCACCTTGTAATAAAGTCACAAATCTTCAAATTATCATCATACACTTACGGTCATTTCGTAAGTTTTATAATCTTTATTGTAAAATCAACCTTATGTTTAAACAGCATAAAGCACTTTTTCCCGTTGTTGGTTTGTGAGGTAAAGCGTTATCTTTTGTTTCTGTTTGCTTCTTTCAATTTGCGCATGCATTGGCCAACCTGGGCCAACGTTCTTAGCTGATTTAAAATTGTTCAAAATTTCATTTTTATATTATTTCGTAGGTTAAATCTTAAAATACTGACTTAATCTACATGTACTTACCGAAAAAAAACATTCTGGCTGAAAATTTTCTTCTTCGCGCATTATTTTTGCAATTTTTAAATACACATTGCGGCCTTGTGAACGTCTTTGCGTTGGCAGTGTTTAAATAGAACTAATCGAAATATACGCTCACTTTGCAAGTGAGCTTATATTTACCGAGACGGATTTCTTATGCCGACCCGATATCTAGTACTATTGTTGATCGAAGGTATAAAATGACTATTTCAAATTTTATTTTGAACATTTTTTATCCTTTTAAAATTTAATATACTTTATTATGGAAAAAATACATTACTTTTTACAATAAAATAACATTTTTTTAAAAAGTCTCTTATTTATAGTAATAAATATAAAAAAATTCAAGAAATAACACAACAGACGGCGACAAATTCCGAGCAAAAATTTAATAAGAGCGACGCCATTTACAATCCCATTCTTTATCGCTTCAAATTATGTACATGTTACAGTCAAAATTCATTTCCAGTCAAAACTAATTTGACTGACAAAATCAGTAAAACTAGTTAATAATAAATAATTTTATTTTTGCACACTAATGTTAGTATGTCGTTGTCTCATTAGAATGTACTACTGTGAGAATGTGTGCTCTGTTAGCGACTTGTGTAATCTATACAGATAATAAAATTGTAACTAAGCCCAATCTGTAGAATAAATATTTTTTGAAAAATCTTATTGAAATAGACATTATTATCGATACAGAGGCCGAATCTATAGTTTTTAGAATTTTGTCTGACTGTCTGACATACAGACACTGTCTGGGAAAGCATCACGAGAAAATCACTGGACAGATGAAATTTAGTATGATGATAACTAGTTATTCGGGTCAACATATAGGATACTTTTTACTGTGGAAAAATATCTCATCTCTGACATATCTATATTGACCGTTAAAATGTAGTAACTAAATATGTAAATTAAAAGTACTTCTGACTGTTTTTGTTAGTCAAAATTAGTTTTAGCGGACAAAAGTTTTGACTGTAACATAAATAATTCTATAAAAATACAATTTGTTTTCAATTTAATAGAGGTTTAACTTCATTCAGCTACATAAATAGAATAAAGCGAAGTAGATGTGTTCGTCTGTCTGTTTCACCGGTAAGCTCTTCTAAACTACGCATGAAATTTTGATACGGTTTTCACTATCATCTAAAGTCTGTTTTTTAATCTCAGAGACTAAATTGACACATGCAAATGTCAAATTTGTAAATAATGTTGCCAGCTCTTTTATGCAGTGTTGTGCCTACGATACCGGTTTGTTGAATCGTAACTTTTTATTTTTATTAGACGATTCGGTTCAAAGTTTTATATTCCAAAGCGTATCATTAAAATTCACATAACTAAATTTAAGTATACATTATTAATAATTTTGTATTATTACGTTTGAAATAAATACCTACACATTATTTCAGGATAACTTATTATAAAAAAACGGTACTTGATTTTACTAACGTTAATTTTATAGTGGCACATTACTATTTAAGAATTGCAAAAAAACTAAAGAAAGATTAAAAAACAGACTACTTATAGAAAATTTCTTCCGGAAGATTTATATATAATACATTTTTTTTCATTTCTGTTTGGCGGCTTTTTTATATCACTGCGACCATTTCTGGTCTATTGTGATCGCCGCTATTTTGTACTAGAGTGAACCACTAAACCCTGCTGATGTTAAGAACTGCAGGATTTTCTTAGGGTTGCACTCTTTTATTTCATCTAGGCTTGGAAATTGTTTACCTAGATGAATACTACGTTTGTGCATGAGCGGTCCACATTCCCACAGAAGATGCAGTGGCGTTTCGTCTGCCTCCCTGCAAATTCGGCAGGTTCGCGTTTCGCTCAGCCCCAGGTTGAACATGTGCTTATTTAAGCAGCAGTGTCCAGTAAAGGCCCTTACCAGTATTCGTAAGGTTTTTCTGTTTAGCCCTAGCATAAGATTGTTAAACCTTTTGTCGTAGGCTCTAATTAATGCCTTGGAGTGATTCATTCCATTTGATTCAGTCCAGGTCTTGTTCGCAGTCTTAAGACATGCTATCATTAGGGTTCTTTGAACTAGGCTCTTAGGTATCCCACAGAAGGGCTCAGGGCCCTGCTGTATGCCAAGAGCTCCCCCTCTAGCGAGCTTATCGGCACACTCGTTGCCAATTACACCTGCATGACCCGGTACCCATCTTAACACTACTTTGTTACTTCTTGCTAAGAGGTTTAGTCGGTCCATGCACTGCTCCACTAACTTTGATGAGACTATGTTTGAGTCCAGCGCTAGGAGTGCTGCTTGACTATCTGAATTTATATAGATAGTTTGATTTGTGTAGTGCTTAGACAAATTAGCTTCTACACATTCTAGAATGGCATAGACTTCTGCTTGGAAAATAGAGGCAAATTGTCCGAGGTGTATGCTTTTGCTAAACCTCGGTCGCTCTCCATATATCCCACAGCCAGCCTTTGCTTCTATTTTTGAGCCATCTGTAAACCAGATGAGAGATCCGTTTTTATGGATTACCTGGCTTTTAGTCCAGTCTTCCCTTGACGGAAATTCAATTGTATAATACTTTACAAATGAGTGCCGAATTAACATGGCATCAGTCGTCATACCAAGTAGCGGCATTTCTTGTAATGAGTCCTGTAGGGTCCTCATTTTTCGTGAGAGCCAATGAGTTCTGCCTTGGATTTTAGCTCTATGCATGCTGGCTTTTGCCTCCTTTTGTATGAAAAGGTCTAAAGGTGGCAGCCCGAGTAATGCATTTAGTGCCTGACCAGGGCACGTAGACATGGCTCCTGTGGTCATTAGACAGGCTGTTCTTTGTAGGCTGTCCTAGTTTTTGAATGGCTGTCGTCTGCTTGGCCTTATTGGACCAGGCTACCGATGCATACGTGATAATTGGCCTCACAATAGCAGTGTAAGTCCAAAGTGTGTTTTTGGGATTTAACCCCCAATTTTTACCCAACATGCGGCCACTTATTCCCAATGCCATCTTGGCTTTACTTAGGACTGCAGTTAGATGCGGGTTCCACGTCAGTTTTTGGTCTAATGTTAGTCCCAAGTATTTGACTTGCGTGGAAAATGCGATTTGTTTGCCATTAAGCTTTGGCATGACTAGTTTGTCTAACCTTCGCTTGTTTGTAAAGGGCACAATGACAGTTTTGTCAGCGTTGACTGATAGGTCACTTCTAACACACCAGTCACTGACAATGTTCAGACCCTTCTGCATTATACTTGAAAGTGTGGATTGGCAGAAGCCCCTTGCTATGATTACCAAGTCATCAGCATAGCCTTGCGCATCAATGCGGAGTTTTGCCAGTTTGTGTAGTAATTCATCCACAGCAAGTGTCCACAGTTGTGGGGATAGAACTCCCCCTTGCGGACATCCTCTTGCTGTGGATATATAGATAGTTGTGTCGTGGAGGGCTAGTTTTGCTCTTCTGCTGGTGAGCATAGATTTTACCCACTTTACCGTTGTTGGGTCAACATTTTTAGTTATCAACCCATTTATCAACAGCGAAGTAGAAGAGTTATCAAAAGCACCTTCGATATCTAGAAATGCACATAGTGCTATTTCCTTGTCTTCTAACGCCTTTTCCACTTGGTCTATAAGACTTGTAAGGGCAGTCTCATCGCATATAATACATACATATAGTATAGAAAAGCCGATAATTTCAAAGATTTGTAATAATGTCGTATTTTGGGCGCTTACATTGCTTATGGCTAAACCTGACGAGATAGATCAAAACAATGTACTAAAACTTGTAGGTCTTAAAAAGGCCTACAGAAAAGTCCGCTATATTATGTCTATCTCCTAAGGCACGCTAACAATAAATATTTTTATCTATATAAAACGCACCTAGGGACGCACCCGAGCGAAGCGAGGGTATATCGCTAGTTAAACATAAATACATGAAGAAAGCTTGAAATCATTCCCAGAGAAAAGTTCAGAAATGAGTTGGTTTATTTTTAATACTTTAAACAAAATTATGTACATACTTAGATAATAAATATTTTTTTTATTACAACAGTCTTTTCATTTGTATAAATCATAAATAAATACATTTATTAAAAAAATACCACTTTTTTTACTTTTTTAAAAAGATACTTCTCATTAAGTAATAGAAGTAAAAATATGCTACAAATAAATTTAATATAAACTATGGAGTTTTAGGAAAAAAATAACAAACAATTTAAGTTTAATAATATTTAATAATATAAATTATAACAAAATACGACTAGTAAAAGTAAAACGATTAAACACCTAAATGCATATACGAGAACAAAATTTCAATTAATAAATAATATAAATTAAATAGGAATACCTTAGAAAATGAGTGTCGTCGTTTTGTCAAAAGATTATAGGCTTTTTATCAAGTGACATACAAACACTCGTAAAATATACAACGTCTTATTTATCTATCCTAATATTATAAAGAGGTAAGTTTGTGACGGTATAGGGGGTAATCTCTGGATCTACGGAATCGATTTAGATGAAATTTGGTAAGAAGGTAGTTTACAACTCTGGAAGGACTTTTTATCCCGGAAATCATCCCTTAAGGGGGTGAAAATGGCGATGAAAGTTTGTATGGGGAAGCAAGCTAGGGACGAAGTGAGTCGCTACTACATAATATGTATATAATAAATTGTTTAGAAATGTTCAATAACACCCCTTGGCCTTTGATCGGCCAAATGAAGCAGCAATGGAGGCAAAATATTTTTCTATAGGTACGTCACTTTTGGTCGCCATTTTAGGGGATAAGTCCCGTTTATCGATTAGTAATCGTTGCACTACGTCTTAGACCTAACGCCTCATATACATAATATCTAATATTTCTATATCGCTAGGTAGTTTTAATAGAGATATAGCACATGACTATTTATATCTCTTTTGTAACTGCACGTCCTCTTGCCTGTTAGATAAGAGGGGAAAATATAACGGATGCCACATAATACGTGTAAGGCCCTTCTCCCATTACGTAAACATGTCGGATACAATACTCAAGTCGCATACTAGCTAAATACTTGTTGGCGACTCGATTCGCACATTACGCTATTGAAAAATAGCAAAATGCAAAATTTGTTTTGTGTTTTTTTAATAAACGGACGATTTGTTTCGAGATGCGCAGGAGACGCGTACGATACCGGAGCGTGGTGCGGGCAGCGGCACTAGTGTGCGACACTCCGCCGCGGTCACACTGCGGGACTCGCGAGTTACTATAGTCGCCTGTGCGTATCGCAATGGGAGAAGGGCCTAACACAAACTTTTTTATTATTCCTGTGAGATTAAAACGGATCGGTCATTTGAAATAAAACAGTTTTTGTTTGCGGCTCGTATCCAAATAAGGGGTCGTCCATTAATCACGTGATGTTTTTAGCAACTTTTTAACTCCCCCCTTCCCTCTGGTGATACGCGATGAGGTTTTAGACTAACCCTCCCCTCTATCCAATATCACGTGTATTTTTTAATACAACGTATTTTGAAAATTTTCAGAGTATTATTTTAAATACAGGTAGGTATAGTCTAATTTAATTCTAGAAAATTATGCACCGTGATAAAAATGTCCAGACAGACGTTAAGGTTGCAGTTCCTGAAGCAAATATTAGCTCTCTTGCACATGCTCTCTATACCACTGCGGAGAAGGCAGGTCTGGAATAAAACTTTTAGCACTGATTTTGTTACAACGTCACGGTCGTTGATAACCATTATATTCCATACTTCTGCAAGACCTTCTCCAGTCTTCTGAATTTAATGAAAGAACGACCAACGACGAAATTCAATGAAAAAATAAATACACGTGATATCTCACTACTCCCCCTCCCCCCTTGTGATTGTGATTTCGTGATTTTTCCGAAGGCCCTACCTTTCGAGCTTCACATGATTAATGGACGATCCCTAATGTATTATAATATTAGCTTTATAATTACATTGTATTGATCAATCTGCCGATAGCATTAAACGTATGGACTTCGAGAACCAAAACAGTATATAATATGTACATCTGATCACGGATGAAAATATCACTGGTAGTCAAGCAAATTCATAGGGGGCTGCGCCAGCGCCGCCGCGCGTCCGCCAGCGCCGCGTGCGCGCGCTCCACGCGCTGCAGCAGCTCCTCGGGCGGAGACACCTCGTTCTGGGGCACGGGAGGAATAAATTCTCATTTTGTTAATGCTGTGACAATTATGTGCGAATCGGAAGCTCCGGACTTCGGGATCAAAAAAGTTATCTCATAAGACTCGAAGTCATGAGCCGGCATATAGTCGAACATATCCCAATACTATTATTGGCTTTAACGAAAATTATGTTATATGCAAAAATTATTAAAAAATACTAATATTCGTGACAAATGACTTAAATTTAAAGCACTCTTTCTCGTGGCAAGTGACTTCCAACTGTCATATAAAACTGACTTGTCGGCGTTTAATAACCTTATTTTATCAACCAATCTCGTTCGTGTCTTCTCTATTCTACGTGACATTGGCGAAGTAATCTCTGCTCAAGTAGCACGCTTTGAAGTCGTTAACAAAAAAATGAATTAAATCGAGTAACTGGTGACTCAGTGAACGCGCTCAATTGGTACACCGAGTGACGCGGGTTCGAATACCGAACCTCGCACCTATGATATTTTCTTATTGAAAACCTAACAAGTTTAGGAAAAACATGTGAAGTCCGCCAACCCGCACTTGGCTAGCGTGGTGGACTATGGGCTGATTCCCCTCGTATTGAAAGGAGGCCCGCCCCCAGCAGTGGGACGTTAAAAAGGCTGAATACTTACAGAAGAGGAGTGTGGATAGAAGTATATATGTTCCCGCGAGAGCGCGCGCGCCGTCGCGGCGTCGCGGCGCTGCGGCCGCTGCACGCCCGCCTCGCGCGTGCGCGCGCCTTCCATACACTGAGCCTGTGAAATATTTTGCTTATTTACTTGTTTTGTTTGTACATTCTTTTACTTACAAATACTTCATGTACCTAGTTACCAGATCTCGAAAAAGATTTAAAAAATAATTCCGGTAATGTAATGGTTAAATTCATCGCCGAAAATCGAAATACGTATAATAATGGTTAACAATTATTCTTAGAGAACGAGCCAGACTTTTGATACGGAAATAAACCTGATAATTTATAAATTCGCCAAATTTAAACGCACAAAAACACAATTTAACTGGTTAATTTCGATCATAAAACCTAAATTCGTTCAAATCCATTTTGCGGGTTCTAAAAAATTCAAAACAAAAAATATAAATATGTACTATAGGATTTAATATGTACGTGTTGTACTTACTTTATCTCCATTCGCACTCTTCTTTCTTAACAAACGTACAGGCGGAGTGGGAGGCGAGGGGCTATCTGTCTCGCTCACTCTTGCACATTTAGAGCATGTCGTCTCGCTCATGCGTACGCGACTCGTATCTTCTAAAAACTGTGGACATGTCTCGCTCGTACGGAAAGAGCTCGCATCATGTCGTCTCGTTTCATTCAAGTATGACGAGCTTGCCGTCTCGCTCGCACGCACTCGGCTAACATCGGAGGGCCTCGGCTCGTGCAGATACCTGGAGCAGCACGGGTCGTTCTCGCTGGCTGACTCTGTGTTGGAGTTGTGCGACTGGAAAGAGCGTATTAGCAGTTCTTGCTGTTTGATTTTCTCTTCTTGTTGCCTGTAAATAATATTCTATTATTATTAAAAATGGGCGTTCGTTCGGTTATTCTCAAAAATTACTGAATAGTTATCACCAATAAAAAAAATGATTATCTAGGAGGGTCATAATTTACAAGCATTATGCTGAAATAAAATACGGTTATGATTATATTTTTGAAATAAGTTGGAAAGAATCTTCTATGTTAAACCACTTCTGGTAAGCTACTAGTAATAAATAATACAAGTCACTCATTGATTTGGTATATTTGTAAAATAAAAATATGAAGAATATGAATTTCTTGAATCCCTTATGACTTAATGAATGAATCTGATGACTCACGAGTGTCGGTCGCGCTGCACGCGCAGCCAGCGCCGTACGCCGCACACGGCGCGCTGCGCCTGCGCACACAGCGCCGCGCCCCGCCGCTGCGCCTCGTGCAACTGAGATTGCAACTCCGACGCCAATTCGGCCTTTTCCCTTGCGAAATATCAAAAATTGAGATTATTTTTGAAGCTATACTTTTTTTGGAACAAAAATATGAGTGAAAAAACAAAATTACAAAAAAAATTTTGGGACAAAATTTTTACGATGCGCGCGCATACTGACAGCCAAAAAGCGATATAATGAAGTTAGCTAAATTCCTTTTACAAACATAGAGTTGTGACATACGGGATGAATCTTTAGCTATTTTTGTACTGTTACACCAAAGAAGTATAACTTCTTACGTGCGTACATATGTAAGTACACACACACACGTTTTTCTTTACTGTGCATAAAACTAATAAGTAGTTCTGCAGTGGTCAAAATATGTAAGAATTAAATCTATTATTTTTATTTTAAGGCAATAAACGTTTTATTATTATTATTATTACATGTATCTCTGTATTTAGTAGGCTTCCGTAGCCAATACATAGAAATCATTTAAATTTTAAAATAATATACACAATAAATTTGTTATTAATAAAAAGTTTTTAACAAAAATGTAATTTCATTTACTATACTCGTACATAATATTTTCGAGGTCGGTGTGCTTTGGTTTGTATCGGCTGGCACCGACTTCGAATATATTTATAAAGAAGAAAGTATTTTAAAGTATAAAAGTTTTTTTAGTTACTTTTATTAGTAACACTAAAAATTCTAGCTATAAAATCCGATTCTAACGTGTTAGGTTTGTCAAATCAAACAAAATAAGCCCAAACTCAAAGTATCTACTATTAGCCGTTGTCCACCTTTTCACCTTCTGGCCTTACTATCAGATCAGGCTAACGATACTGAAACATTGCACTATCAACGAAAATAGAAACACTTGCAAAGTTTCAAGTCAATATGACAATTAGAAGTAGTTTAAATTCAACATTAGCTATTTTCCCATCCTTAGGGGTGGTGTTTTTTTTTTTAATTTAAATGGGACCAATCTGGAAGTATACATTTTTAAACAAATTAAAATTAAAAAAAAAAAAAACAATTTTTCGGATTTTTTTGCGAATTTATCGGATTTTTCCGGAGAGACTGGTCTCTTCCGTGACCATGATTGCTGTAAAGCATTCGAAACGTCAGGAACCAAAAATCAAAATAAATTCGCGAAAAAATCCGAAAAGATAGTTTTATTTAAAATGTCAAGTATTCGCGTAAATCTAAGAAAGTATTATATTAAATCAAAAATTGTCTAAATCGGTTAATAAATGACGGAGTCTGAGGTAACAAACATAAAAAAAACATACAGCCGAATTGAGAACTTCCTTTCTGAGGAAGTCGGTTGAAAAAGGATGCATCAACCAGGATCCATCTGACACACACACAGTCACAATTATAGTTTATATAGAAAAGCAGTGCATACTGCTAGTATTTTTTTTAAATTAATCATAATCATGGTCGAAGTTGGACCACTCGGCGGACTCATTATTAAGCAGCAGGATGCCGTACTGGTACAGGTCTGCGAGGCGGCGGCAGTGCGCGCGCGCGCGCCGCAGCTGCGCGTCCAGCGCGCGCAGGCGGCCGCGCCCCTCCCGCAGCTGCGCGCGCCAGCTGCGCACCTGCTCCGACAGCTCGCCCACCTCCGCGCGCGTTGCTACATTCTACACAAATTTAAATCCAACATATCTATACAGATAGATAAAATCGAAGTGTCTGTTTGTTATGTCAAAATAACAGCTTTTTACTAATTGCATATGAAATTTTACCCGGTACTCATAAGAAAAACACAATGTTCATAATTTTTGTCTGTCTGTCTGTTTGTTCCGGCCAATCTCCGAAACGTCTGGACCGATTTTGACGGGACTTTCACTGACAAACAGCTGATGTTATACGGAGTAACATAGGTTACTTTTTTTAGAAAAAGAATTAGGGTTCCGCTAAAAAGTATTAAAACCCATCTAGGGACGACCCCGAGGAGCGAAGCGAAAGTAAGTCGCTAGTTTTATTATAGTATAACTATTATTAGACACTATTTTCGCGAAGATCACCTTACTTTCTAGCATACATCTCCCCTAAAGCTTGCCAAAGAGTGTCATTATGTGTTTTCCTTATCTACATTGTAATGCCTGCTGTTTTTTTTTAATTTCGTCCTAACAACATATTTTGTTAGTATTAAATTATTACATCTATTACCAAACGTCGTGAGTTTTTTTCCAATCAATTCAGAAAGAAAAAAAAATGTCACGAGTCTTAGGATAGAAAATGGCAAAATCTAGTATCGGGCGCCAAGATCTATTTTTGGGTCGCTGAACGTAAGTAGTAACTAGGGTACCATAAACATCAACATGTTGAAGCTCAACGAAGAAAGGTCTGCACAGAGTGCACACAAATTTCTTACAGCATACAGTCCTCAACACTCATGACCGCCTGGTACTTTTGTCACGAGTACTAGGAAACCACGAACCTCAAGGAGTGCTCGTTATATATGTAGGGTCCCGTCAAAGAGTGCATACGACTTTCTTGAACACTGTGATGACGTCACACAGGATACTCTTCACATACACACTTTCAAATCACTTTCGTCTTAATTTCATATTATTTTTAAAACGGAAAACTCACATCTTTAGCCATTGCTTCGGCTGTCTGTAATTCTTCCCGTAGTTGCTTGATGACGACCTCCTGGGACTCGCACTGATGCTGCACATTGAAAAGTTCCACTGCCTTATCGTTTAGGAGCTCTAAAATTTACAAAAAAAACAAATCAATAACTGTTTATGTTCTTATACATATGTATTATGTATGTATTTGTTCAACTAAATTAATACTAAATTAACAAAGAGAACGTTGTAATTCTATACTTCTTCCACTCATCTCTATTCATTTTCTTTATATATCTTCAATGTGGATTAATCTATACAGATAAATAAAGTTGAAGTGTCCGTTTGTAATGTCGAAGTAACAGTGTTTTACTAAATGATAATACTTATAAGAAAAACATATTTTTTAAATTCCTGATTTTACCGGTAAATCTCTGAAACGGCTGGACTTATTTTGACGAGACTTTCACTGGAAGATAGCTGATGCTATAGGGAGTAACATATGCTACTTTTATTTTAGAAAAAGAATTAGGGTCTCACTCAAAAAAATTAAAACGTACCTAGGTATGAACCCGAGCGAAGCGAGGGTGGGCCTCTAGTTAATAATAAAAGTGTGACTTATATCGTATCTATTACTCGGAGTTCCAAAATGGCAAGCATACTTAGCAACTAGGCGTGTATGTTTACAACTCTTTCTCCCTTCAATGAAAGGGAGATCAGCTGCCATAGTTCACACTGACCAAATGCGGGTTCGCGAACTTCACATGTCTTTTGAGAAATTGCTAGTTTCTCTCAGACATGCAGGTTTCCTCACGATGTTTGAGGTAATCATGTTGGGAATGATTCGCACATGGAAATATCAGAGGTGCGAGACCCGGGAGGGAGGTATGAGCAACTAATTATAAATTACAAATTACCTAAATAAAAGAACCAAAATACAATATTACCTTCTAGATCCTTCACTTGCAGTGTGAGAGAGTCGCAGGAGTCGACCCGCTCCCGAGAACTTTGCTCTATATCAAACAGTTGCTGTCGAATGTGCTGCAACTATATAAAAACATTGAACAATAGAAATATTGCTAATTTTATGTATTTAAGTAACAAACAATTATTGTTTAAGCAAACATTTTTAATGTATAGACAGGGATTATTATTAATTTTGATATTCACACAAATTTGACTTTGATCTTAAGAATAAAATAATAATAATGGATAATTTTTTCCATTTTTGTAGGCCTGGAACTACGCAAAAACGAGTACGCCTTACTGCTTATATATAACCTAATACATGTCCATGGTGTTATTAGAGAATATTCTGGAAAAAGACACCTACTAGCCGCATTATCGATTTGTCTTGCTCACACACTTCTATTTAATAACGGACAGTTGAATAAATCTTAACGCGCAGTTCATTCCTCTAACTCTATGGTGCAAACCATACAAATGCCTATGTAAGTCAACATATGACATATTAAAAATATATAAAAAATAATATTATTCATACCTCTTGTTCTTTTTCTGTGATTTGCAGCTGCAATTGCTGGTCTTGGTCCTCCTTGCCCTCCAGAGCTTCCTCCAGCTCAGTCACTCTCTGCCGTAGTTCGCCTACTTGTATCTGTTTGTTTAGTGCAATATTTTAATGTAGTTTTAAAGGAAAGACAGAAGTCATGATATGTTAAAGCCATCACTCTAGAAAAATATTTCTCATAGAAAGTTTTTATTATGATTTTAAAGAATTATTAGACGTTATTCACACAGCGTACTATGGCTACATACAGCTATGCTCAAGATTTCTTTGAAAGACAAATTCAGGCATTTAGGCATTAGGCAGATAACTGGTGTCATCGACTTTGTTTAAATAATCAGCAGGCTAAAGTGGACCGTCCATATCTACAGGAGAACGGATAACCGTTGGAGTAAACAGGATCTCGAGTGGACACCACGGCTAGAGTAACGTAGTATTCTGGGAGAAGCCTATGTCCAACAGTGGACTCGAAGGGGCTAATGATGATTAAGCGTTATTGTAATGTTATATATTATTATAATCTACATAGTTGAGTAGGTAAGAAGTACTATGTACACAGTTGATCAAATTTCTTTGTCTTATATTTTTGGCTAAAACTAAAATTTCATAAAAATGTTTTCAATACAAACCTCCATAGTCTCATTCAATTTTTTCAGTCTCGTATTCTCCTCCTCCAGTCCGCACGTACATTCCGTCTGGAAACATGTACATATTATCATTTAAAATTGGTCAAGCGTGAGTCGGACTTGAATAGATTCATAGCACGTGCATTTGTGTCACGTATTATATATAATTTATTATTTAAACAATAGTTTTACTATTATTCTAGGTAGAACGTACCTCAGAAACCGTAACCATACCAAAGAAAGAGAAAAAGAGTATTAAAATAAAATAAAGCATTAAAAAAAATTAAACCCTTAACCCATATTAGTATGAAGACACTTCCTTACGTAGTGAAAAATAAATAGACTAACAGTTTCAATAAGAGAGCTCAAACAGAACTCTTCAAGTACAGATATCTAAAGTGTCGAGTGATAAGCACACGGAAAAGGAAAAAGAAGAGAAGTGCGATGTGACGTATTTTGTATCGAAACCTGTTTCGCCAAACTCACACGAATTAAAAAAGCCCCTTTAATCATACCTTGCACAACAAATAAACAACCAATCAAATATTGGTGTTTTATATTAATCAAAAGTAGGATAATAGCCCATAATTAAAAATCTTTTCCCACTATAAATAAGATTAAAGTTGCTATACTGCAGCACCCACGTCGAGCAGCGCCCGCAGGCGCCGCAGCAGCGCGGCGACGGCGCGCAGCTCCCCCGCCGCCTACCCCGCGCCCTCCTCCCACCCCCACACCCCCTGACAATCAAACGCGGACACGTACATACATCATTACTTTATTTTATTATTAACAGTATTTTCATGCATTAGAAAATAAATATACATTATTAAAAATATGAAAATTAGTTCACATTAAACACATGCTATTATTTAGTATAAAAAATACAATTAAAATGAAAACGTAAAGTATTTCTGCTTTCTTAAAGTATTTACACGAATATTTAATGTTTTAAATACAACTATCTTTTCGGATTTTTTCGCGGATTTATTTTGGTTTTTGGTTCCGGATGTTTTGAATGCTTTACAGCAATCATGGTCACGGGAGAGATATCATGTCTCAACATGTAAATCTGCGAAAAACCCCGTAAAGATCGTTTTATTTAAATTATAAAATATCAAATATTAGCGAAAACCTATGAAAGGTTTGTCTTTTCTTTAATTTCAATATAAAAATCGACCCCGCTTGAGTATTTACCGAATCATTGTTTGTTGAATTGTTCAAAAAGCTTGTGATCTCCGATTTCAAACGTTCCACCTCTAAAGCTATATCCTGAAAATAAAAATAAAACATCTAAGTACATAACGTACATATTATATTTTTTATATTACATTTAAATACCGTATCTATTTGTAAAAAATATAAATGATAATTCATAAAAATTCCAACAAAAGACTAATGCTAAAAGTAAGTATTAACAAAAGTATTTATTGATAGACTTCAAAAAAGTATGTATCAAATTCGAAGTAAGTCTCCTGAATGTTTTACACGAAAGTTAAGGATCTATTTTTATGGTTTCTCGAAGGTCTTCCTCCATAAATAACTCGTTATAAAATTCCAAAAAAAACCCCCTTAAAGATGAAATAGTATGACAAAATCACTGATATACAAAAACTCAAGATATACAATTAGCTTCTCAAAAGTGTTCTCAAAAAAATAGGATTGCGCATTTTTCAAATCTCTTTTGTTCATTGCTTTTCGGATGATACATTTAAAACTTACGTTGTTTCGTAAGTTCGAATCTGTGTTTAGACAATGAGGACTTTTGACTTTTAAACTTTATTTTTGGTTTGACTTAAAGTCACATGTCCACGCCACTTTTTAAAGAGATATTTGTTAGCAAACGTTTATCTATGTTGTTATATATCAATAGATAAAATAAGTTATAACCTGATATTTCTCCATAGAATTCCTTTGCCACACGAGAGAGGTCTGATCGCATTGCTTCTTCTCAAGCCGCATATCGAGGTACGAGCGTCGCAGGACGGTTATCAGTTCTTCTTGCTTGGCCGTCTGAGTATATAATGTGCCAAATCAAATAAATAACATATTTTCTTACTTAAAAAGTCATAAGTATAGATATAAGTAATAACTAATAAGAATAATAGCTACTAGTACAGTAGATACTCAACAGTCTATGTATATATATATAGTAAATATATATATATATATATATATATATATATATATATTATAATAAAAACCCTTATAGGATGATGGTCATGGTTTAAAAACACTACAAATATTATATTAAATTTCCATAAGAAAAAGAACTTTACCCACACAAGAATCTCACCTCATAAAAGCATTCTCTATACAACTCTTCGATCATGGACAAATTGTCACGTAGCGTCTTAACGATTGTGTGGTCCACCTCCTAAAATCACGTACCATTTTCAATACATTTTATTGGAAGAATCACTATAAATAATTACTTAAAAACAAAAATAATAACTTGCAAAGGCCGTGACTGAAAAAAATCAGACGAAATTTTTACTTAAAGCTTTAATCGAATCGTATAACTGTATACCGTGCTATATAATCTCCAGGTTTCTTAGAAATTAATTAAATTTCTAAGAAATTTATTGTTAACTGTAACGCCGGCGTGTCCGCGGTCGTTGAGGGATTATAGAAAATTATAATAATATTATTTTTATTTCTGTACATGACAGCATGATGATTACTTACAAATGAACACAAGTTTAATAATAATCTATTCTGATTCTTTATTCTGCTTAATTTGTATATACTTTTGTAAGTGATTGTATCTAAACCTAATAAATAAATAAACAAACATAAACTAAAACAATATTACGAAAATTTAAATTTTAAAAACATTAAAAAATAATCACCTTTCTTCTTCCATTGAACATGCGATCTCGTAATTACCGCTTGCAAACAAATGAACCAACCGCAGTTCGATTAAAAAAATCTTGATTACTCCTAGCTACGAAAGTCAATTTCATAGAATATTTCATTTGCAGCAAATATTTGTTTCTAGATTAAATTTGTTACTTGAAAGTGTTGGATTATAAAATATAATCTTCTAAAAATACCGGTTAACTGCTATTCTTTCTGTATTCTGAATAGCTTTTATGGTCACTGTTATTATTTTCCAGATACACGAAATATCGAAAAAGATCGCGATAATCATATTAAATATCCCCTTTTATATCATAAAAATATTTTTTGGATGACGTAAAGTACCCGTACTGGTGCTATTTGCTAAATCAAGGCGCTCGAAAACCCAATAACCCACTTCACTTCCTCTTAAAAAATATGTTGGGTCATTAACATACAGCGCCATCTAGTTCCATGGTAAACTACGAGGCTAGTGTTATGGATATCAGTTAGTTAGTACACTACACAATTATACACATAACTTTAAATACATACATTTTATAAATATGTTTATATTGACCCATGACTGGAGTACAAACATTCGTGCTCATCACACAAATGAATGCCCCCAGCGGGACTCGAACCCACGACCGCTGGCGCAGCAAGTAGCGCCACTACAAACAGAGTCAAAAAGTCGGCGTCGTCGTGTATTATTATGATGTAAGATGTTTTTTTACCGTACGTACCCGTGAGTCACCGGCCAGGGGTATATGTATGATCATGGATGGCACTTGTAACAGTACCGAAATATCAGAAACTCACAAAGGTTAGAGCTAAACATAGATAAATATCCCGGTTTGCATCATAATAATAAGGATAATATATTTCATTTACTGACTCTGCGATATAAAAATATATCGACTACTGTAATGCTACATTTGCAGTGCTACAGAATGGACACCTTGATAAATTGACTTGTTACTGTAAACACGAGCGTACCTTTATTTGTGCCGTACACGATACGTCAGCCATCTCTACGTGATTTCCGTCTGCTGAATTACGCGTTTTGAACTGAAATAAACAAAGCTTTCACACTATTGATACTTTCTTAGATTTACGCGAATTTTTGTCATTTTAAAGAAAATTATTTTTTCGGGTTTATTTTAAATTTTGTAACAACTACATATATATTGGCCTTTGATACGTCTAAAACCTTAGTTTCTCCCGTAGCCATGATGGTCATAAAGCATTCGAAACGCAGGGAACCAAAAATCAATCTAAATCTGCGTAAAAATTCAAAAATATAATTTTATTTAAAATTTCATATTATTTGTTAGCATATAATTTACAAACGAGCTCGTGACCACTTGGCTACCACTGCCTTATTACTACTTGCATGTCGCGTTCAAATATATAAACATTTTAGCTTTCACATATATTGTACTTTTACTCTAAGAGAGAATTAAGTTCATTAAATTATATGTATATCTTATTTCAATTTTAAACAATCTAAAGAGAACTTACAAGACTCGTTTGCTGAGTTTGGTGTATTTTCGGTAGAGATTGAGCTTTTGAGATTAATGCCGCGATCCGTGCCTCAGCGAGTGCTAAGCTTTCAGCCTGAACTCGTATAGTCTCTTCCTTATTTTGTAACTATTTTGACAAAAACAAATTTACCATTAAGAAAGTCAATAGAAAAACTAACAACCAAACTCTCTTACATTATTAAAATTAAAATAATAATGAAATAAATAAAGCAATAACTAATATTCACATTATAATCGCATTTTCGAATTTCTTATATAAAAGCAAGGTTTATATACATACATATATGTGCATGTTTGTTAGTCTGTCACGCTGAAGCGGCTGGACGTATTTGGATGTTTAGTACACTGATAAAGTATAACCTGGCGTAGCACATAGGCTACCGTTAGCACATAAAGAAAATTATAGAATTAGCAAGATGCTGCCTTTAATGCATAAAACTAAAAACCCAAATATAATATTTACTCACACTAATCTTTAAAGCTCTCAAATAAATATTAACAGCCACCTGTCCGCTCGCATCCGGCGAGACTAAAGAACCTAACCATGCAATGCACTCAAAATATCAGGAGATAATCAATGGGGCAAAAATAAACCATAACGACCAAACCTTTTGATCCCAGTAGCACCATTAGTTGGAACTTCATTGGGTTCTAAATATAGACGTCGACACAACAAACAAGCTATCCCATCCCTAGTAGTAGTGATGGGAAGCTATAAATATCTTAACCATACGATTGTTTATTAGACCATAAACAAACATTGTGATACTTTGAGTTTTCATTTCACTTTCTTAGTAAATATTTGCATATTCATTAAAATATGTAAAAAGGATATAAAACTGACCTAAACATTTCAAAATAATATGTATTAAATACATCGAATTAGGGCAATACCAAAATAGTTCATTGTTAAATTGTTTATATTTTTTTTTATTCGATTTTGAAGAAACTGTTACAGAAATACAAAATAAGCCAAGAGTAGGTCGCTATTACATATCTATACTAATATAAAGAGACAAAAATTGTTTGTTTGTTTGAACGCCCTAATCCCAAGAACTACTGACCCGATTTTAAAAATTCCGATTGGATTAGATAGCCCGTTCATTGAGGAAGGCTATAGGCTATATCATCCTGCTACTACCCAAGCAGTAATCATAAATGTCAATAAACCGGGCAGACTTCTTCTTCTTTTGAAACTTACAATCTGCATAGTAGCGTGGAGCTTGTTCTCTAGGGATCGGATGTGAGTGGCATCACTCGCAGCGCTGTCCACGCTGGCCGCTCTTATACTTTCCTTAAACAATTGCATTTAATACAATATAATATTAAGCTGCGGTATGATAATCATTCATAAAATAACATATTTAATGATTAATGGGTGCTGTTTTTATCTATACTTATTATAAAAATAAGTCCCCCGGCCGCGTCTTTCTGTCCTCCTGTCTGTCTGTACGCGATAAACTCGAAAACTACTGAACGGATTTTTATACGGTTTTCAACAATAGAAAGAGTAATTCTTGAGGAAGGTTTAGGTATATAATTTATTATGCTTTTATGTAAATTAGCTGAAATACGGCGACAAATGTTGAAGAGGTCGCAAAAAATCTCGCCAAATGGGAACTTTCCACGCGAACGCCGCGTAAACTAGCAAAGATACAGTTAAGTAATGTACTAGAGAATTCAAAATCTATAAAAATGCTACAAAAAAGTCCGCGATAGCATATCTCTATCTCTTACGGTTGACTTACAATAACCACTTTTATGTTAACATTTTTAATTAAAAACATTACGTTATTTTCAAAGTTATTTTCTTTAGTTCGGTATTAATCCTTATCCAAATGAATATTTTAGTTAGCTTAGTCATTTAATGCAGATTAAAATTGCTCTTTACACTAAATCAATCAGATGAATAGTTTTTGAGATATCGTTGTTAGAAGTAATTAGTAGCGAAACATTTTTAATGCTTGGCGAGCATTGAGATGCCTACGGCGAGTCCATCCCCTCTGCCCCGCATCGCTCGACCGCCTGCTCAAGCTATATAAACCGGGCGATGTAGCGCGCGATCCTAGGATACTTTTTACCGCGGGAAAATATCTTATTTCTGAGGAAAAATACAAAAACTGCAATGTAAGAGTATACTAATATGTAACACCTAAGAATTTAGTTTTTGGTCATCTGAACGCGGGCGGAGCCGCGGGCAATGCTAGTCAGATATAATTTATGATCGAAATACAATTTCAAACCGTTTTCTTAATATTTGATTTTCAGACGCCTGAAATAAAAATATCTGGACCGAGTAAAATAGAATTTCTTATAATGTTGCTTGTATAGGCTAACCAATGTTTATATTTCGATGGTACATCGCCCTACAAATAAATATATCAACAACAACACTTCTTTCATCTATAAACAAAGTTCGACACGAGAGTTTCTACCAACTAAATAATTAGGACGCCAACATATATACATATAGGTTTTATTTACTTCGTGCATTGCAATGCTGTTCATATAACGTAAGTCCCCAATCTACTTTTAGCCACACGGTTCTTGGGCGAAAAGAAATTTGCCGCCGTCTCGTCTGTCAACGTCCGGACACTCGCATATCCTTTGAAGTCTACATCTTAATTATATATAATCATTCTGGGAATTAATTTTCAAGTTAAAATAGGTGGTTATGCTGTTAAAGCAAATGTGTTTGTTCGTTAGACGGTAGCTCTTCAATCAAGAGATCTACAGCATGGGGAGAAATTCGTTTTTTTAATCTTAGTTGGCACAATATGGTTATGGTGGGACATTAGTCGTTTGCAAAGTTACCTAATGTTTTATATAGAAACAATTGGATATATATATATATATATATATATATATATATATATATATATGATATGAGAATATGCGTATGATTTAAATAAAGGTGAAATATGTTTTTTAATCTGTATTGCTTTTGAATTAAGCCACTATCAATATATTTTTTATGTAATTTATTTTTGATTAAGAAAATAATTATTGATAGTGCATATATAGGTCCAAATAGACTGAATATGACGTAAAAGTATATAGACGTAGTATAGTATATAGTAAAACGTCAAAGTAAATAGTATATAGTATGTGCCAACCCGCACTTGGCCAGCGTGGTGGATTATGGCCTGATCCCCCTCGTACTGAAGGGAGGCCCGTGCCCAGCAGTGGGACATTAAAAAAGGGCTAAATACATACATACATATAGTATATAGTAGACGTGTAGTCGTAGTCGTCATAACAGAGCAATTAGCGATTTTGTCGCTACAAATTGAGTCGTCATTTCTGTGTATATCATACTGTGACGTCACGCCAATCGCGCGAAATGGCGGGCGTTTAAAAAATCAGTATCGGTATTATTAAGGATATTTTTTTAATTTGTTTTTATACTAAATTTTAGTTTTTTGGAGCTGGATGTTTTTTACCGTTAGGTATAGAACGATGTTAACTATTGTATAAAAAAAACACACATATTCCCTATTGTCACCTAAAACTGGAGAAATAAGGAGAACATAATATTGAGCAATTTTGACCGATAAAGTGTAGCATTTTTCTGCCTCTCTATGAGACAAAAAATGTGACCAGCAAGACGAAAATGTTTCAGATAAAACGTATTTTTATAACATGAAGAGCAAAGATAAAAAGAAAAGAACTCGCGGAAGCGTCGCGGAAATTGTTACGTCCTAAATAGTCGTCTTCGAATTTACGGTTTCCTCGACCAAAGTTTTTCATCTGAGATGAAATTTCAAAAATCTGATACTATAATTAATTCTTCTAAACGATCTCATTTTTAAAAGAAAACGTTTACAGCTTTATCTTGAAATTATTAGTTTATAATGGAAGTTTAAAAATATCAGGTATATAGTCTTCCAATAATTACAAAGAGACAACGTATTTCGATAAGATAGTTTAAATTAAAAAAAAACTTTGGTAGGTGCTGATATTTAATATTGGATCAATTTTTTTATCTCAAACAAGTCCTTTTCAAGTCTTTAAATAATTTGCTATGAAACACCATTCATTACCAAATAAACAAGAACCAACCAACTGATCTGTACATTAATTTTTTTTTGAATATTTAGTACCTTTTAACTCACTATTGTGTAACAATTATTACGAATAATAAGTTTGAGTCCTGGAGCAAAACAAATATACAACCAGTCTGTGTCACAAATTCATAGGTACTTTTTAATAAAATAAGATACAATAACACCCACATTTTTTTTACTTATTCCCTTCTTAGACCTGGGTATTTCCTTGAAATTTTTTGAAGATATCGAGTAACAATGTGATCATAAGAAAACTACTTACTTTAGCGAAATCGCTGGTATCCGAATCTCCGTACATAAGAAGACCGTTGAACATCATATTGATGTACACTTATTTCACAGTCCAATAAACAAACGAGCGTAAATAAACGGTAGTAAGCTCAAATAAGCACGCTTGTTTCAAACACTAATGTTTAATTACCTCCAGCTATTTATGGTAACACTTGAACAATTCATCTGCATATTGAGTAAGCTCAGGAATATATTTTTTAAACATTGATCTAATATGTTTTGAATGGAACTTTCAGAAAATACCTAAATTTGTTGGGACAACACACAGCACCCTCTAGTTCCATGGTAAGCTACGAGGCTTGTGTTAAAGATACCAGATAGTTGATACATCCATATTTTATATAAATACCCATGACTGGAAAACAAACATTCGTGCTCATCACACAAATGAATGTCCCCAGCGGGACTCGAACCCGCGACCGCTGGCACAACAAGTAGAGGCACTACAAACTAAGCCAAACGTGTCGTCAGAAAATAACATAAAATTACAAATAAGCAAACAACAATATGACAAATTGTCTTAAAATTTTGCATTATGTGTACGTAGTTGAGTCAATGTGGAATAAGCTCATAAGTCTCAATCTGGTTATGAACAAATGACAATCGTCTAGACGTCTGCAATGTTTAGAAGGACTTTCTGTTATTGGAATTAATATGGCCTTTGTCTTTCAATTAATGAAATCTTTCAAAAAATTGAAAAAAAAATATTTATAAGGAAACCTCAACAGCTTTTCTAGGGCTTTGAGTTTTTTTTTTAAATAAACTAAATATTTTTTTTAAATATACACACATCGAAGGAACTTTTAAATTCCTTAACAAAAATAACAACATTGATCCATCCATACACTTAGTTGATTTGTTAACTATAAAACACACTGTCGATATCACGATTTTTCATCAAAAACCATTTATTTTATATCAAATTTTAACTTAAAAAGTATGAAAACAATACTGAATCGAACGATAGATAATATAAACAATTCTAAATAGAATAACACTTCATAATATTGTTTCGAACGCAACGCCCGTGTCGGACGTGCAGCGATGCACTGACTCTGGGGGTGGCATCGTATATTTAGAGCGGTCGGTTTGTACGGTGGCGGAAACGCTACTCCCTCGTGCGTTTATAGTTTATCACCTGTGAATGTAGCTTTAGCTATTTTAATAGATTTTCATTCACGACTCATATTCAAGAATGAAATGTCTTATCTATACAAATAATAAAATCATTAAATATTTTTTGGAAAATCTTAATGAAATAGTCATTACTATCGATGTAGAGGCCGGAACTATAATCTTTAGAATTTTTGTCTGTCTGTCTGTTTGTGAACGCATCACGAGAAAACCACTGGACAGATTTTAATGAAATTTGGTATGATGGTAGCTGGTTATCCAGATTAACATATAGGATGCTTTTACACTGCAGGAAAATATCTGATCACTTAGAAATCTATACTAACCTTTAAAACGCAATTAGGGACGTAGCTACTAGCTTGGGAGGGCGAGTCGCTAGTAGTAAACTTTCGCGTATATAACAGTAGTGTAGTGTACTACAGTAGTAATCTGAATGTTAGTTGAGTATTTGAAATCTCGAGCAAACAGATTCCAAAAAGTAGATAGTGATATTCCCGTACTTAATTTATACAATCTTTATATATATAATTCTTCTGTGAGTGTGTATGTCACTGAACTTCTCTCAAACGACTGGACCGATTTTGTTGAAATTTTTTGTGTGTGTTCAAGGGGATCTGGGAATGGTTTAGATTCACAACTTGAATAATAATTTTCATCAAAAAAATTATTAAAAAAAAGTTTGAAATTTTCCAATTAAAGACGTGTAGACAGGACAACGTCTGTCGGGTCCGCTAGTATCTTATATTTCTCTACATGACTCATGCCCTTGACAGTTTTACCATTACCTTTGAAACATTAGCACCCTATCCACGAATTATATACTAAGAAATAGCTGTAGATTTGAAAAGAAGGTGAAAAACCATTGGTATCTAGTTCATTAGACACAAAGCTCCGACGCAGCTTCCGACACAACATTTCGTCACACGAAGCCATTAACAGCTTTAGTACAGTCTTGAACACAATGAAGTATCGAAAATCTAATCTATTTTTATACATATCTATTCATTTAGGATAAAAGCTATTTCGATGTTTATATTACTCTCAAATCCATTCAAACAGATTTTCTTTTTTTTTTATTAGTAGCTACGAGTATTTACGAGCTTTAGTATTATAAATAAAAAAACTTAGAAACAGTTATTTTTAATACATGTATAGGTAGGCAACTTCTATTCATATAGTGATGATACGTTTGGCTCGGTTTGGTCGCGGGTTCGAAACCCGCTGAGGACATTCATTTGTGTGATGAACACGAATGTTAGTACTCCAGTCGTGGGTGTTTAAATTTATATTTTTGTATGTATTTAAAGTTATATATGTGTAGTGTATCAACTATCTGGTATCTATAACACAATCCTCGTAGCTTACCATGGAACTAGATGGTGCTGAGTGTTAATGTTTGGTACATTATATATTCACATTATATATTCATATTCACATAATTTTCTCTAATTTTCAATAATGATTATGGTCAAATTTCGACCACTCGGCGAACACTAGTGTATACAAACGCACCATTTAAATAAATATATGTATATATGTATCTAAGCTCGTGCTCGGACGCTGCGCGCGCGCACGCTTCATTAATAGGATCGTTTCTCTAATGCCAGTTTACGGACAATATATTTCCTTGATTATAAACAGTCTTAAACTGCTACAGAAATAGTCTAACTTCACTTACTCTATTGAATAAAGGTTAACAAGTTCCAGTAGAAGCAGGTGACTAAATTTTAAAGTCTCTGAGATTTTTTAAATAAAACTACCTTTTCGGATTTTTTCACGGATTGATTTTGATTTTAGTTCCCGACGTATCGAATACTTTACAGCAATCATGGTCACGGAAGAGACTAAGATTTTTAGACGTCTCAAATACTTCGACATACTTAGATGTTACAGACAGTGCCTACCTACAAAATTACAATATTTATACAGTAATTCAAAAAAATGATTTATCTTATATATAAAATTTCCATGTCACAATGTTTGTTACCGTACGCCTCCGAAACGGCTTTACCGATTTTTACCAAATTTTATATGCGTATTCAGTAGGTCTGAGAATCGGCTAATATCTAATTTCATACCCCTAAGTGATAAGGATAAGGGTGGTCCTCCCAGACCGCACCCCAGGGACAAACCCGAGCGGAGCGAGGGTGAGTCGCTAGTATCGTATATAAAGAGGAGAGCATCTTGAAACCATTTTTTAATTTAATAATACAAAACATCAAGTAATAGCCTATAAATAAAAAAATATCTACTACTTTTTTATATGTGAAATATAATATTATAATTAGAAATACAGACTCACTTGTGCGTTGGACGTTCCATGCTTACTATTCGACGTCGCTTCTCTGTAAAAATTAACTTTTATGTATAACCCAATTTTTAAACCAACTTTTTTCATACTAAATTTATGAGCTCCAAGGGTATATTAGATCTCTGAAATCATTTACTCGCAACTTTATAATATAACGGCTACATAAAAGCAACTGGTGTTACAATTATACCAGAGTCCGTGGGTTTGATTCTTACGTTATACCTATTCGTTTATTCCGTTATCAAAAAAAACTTAACAAGGCTTATTGACTTACATGTTAATATATTTATTATACTCTATATAATAATATGATAGGGATGTAGAAAATTGACAAACAACAGACATATTTATACAATGCGGGTCACACTCCATCTTATCTATCGCGATATACATATATCTACTATCTATATTTCTATACTAATATTATAAAGAGGTAAAGTTTGTAAGTTTGTGGCCTTGTAGGGGGTAATCTCTGGAACTACCAAACCGATTTAGATGAAATTTGGTAAGAAGATAGTTTGATACCCTGGGAAAGACATAGGATACTTTTTATCCCGGAAGTCATCCCTTAATGGGGTGAAAATGGGGATGAAAGTTTGTATTGGGAAGCAAGCTAGATACATAGATAAACTTAAAAGCAAAACCTGAATATAAAATTTGATCCAAATCGTTAGAGCCGTTGCCAAGATACAAGAAATAAAATATATATGTATTAAAACATGAATGGCTCATTTGATATTATAAGATTTTGATTAAAGTTTTCGCGACACAATTAGAATTTACTGAATAAATCAGGTAGTTTACCTATCAAATGTCACATGGGGATTCGTTTTCGTCGTGCTACCACTATGTTCCGCCATGACTTGAGTAGAAGACAGAGGATGTTCACAATCACAATCGGCTGCTGTTATCTTTATAAGGGACCCCTCAGTGTCAGATATCGAGGGGTCTGAGATTAGCAGTGGTGGAGACGGGGTCTGTAAGTATGACGTGATATAAATTAATATTACTTAATAAATCTAGTAATTACTATTAGTATTTATTATAATTAAATTATTTTATCTGACTCAAGTTTTGTAATTGGATTAAAGTTTCGATTAGGGGACTAAAGTTACGATTGCTTATCGTGATAAAACTTCGGTAATCTTGATGGGACATGAAAATTATCAAAATTTGTTGTCCGGGATCGCCAAATATTTACAATAACGGAGGAGCACGATGACAAGGCAAAGAAATCAACGCAACGACCATTAAAAACAAATGACTGTAAGAGTTGGAAACTTTCAAAAAAAAATCATGTTGCATTCAGGCCAAAACTGCTTTAGCGATTTTTTATTACTTATCGTGCCACGATAGTCGTGGTAAATGCTAAAAAATTTTTTTTGTCCAAATCAGGGAAATCTGCTAAACGGAACATTATCTCTTTCTAATTGTAATTCTACTTTGCTCTTTTATGACAGAGTAAAAGACCCACAGGGTCTTCAACTAAGGGGATTTGATTTGTATTGTTTTTCTTTATAATCAACAACATGAATGCTAATGTTCAATACAATTATCTATTTAGTTTCACTTACTCGCTCCATAATAGCTATATCACTATCTGTCACTTGCAGTCTGTGAATCTCTTGGCTAGCATTCGGTGTAGAAGTGACCATACCCGCCTACAAACAAATCAGAATCAGGTAACAAACGTACATAGCAATTTAAAAAAAAATTGATTATATATTAATGTCATTAAACTACTTGATTAAACTTAAAAAACTATAACAGATATTGGTCCAAACACACAATAAAATAAAAGCTAAAAAATTACTTACAACATTTCTTTCAAACAAAGCTTCTTGAATATATTCCACATACGAGTAGTTTATAAACAAATTTTAAATAAAAGGAAAACGTTACCTTGGTTAGGGTTCCGTACCCAACCCCCCCAACGTGCGTTCACCTTGTCGTGGTGGGGGGGCTCAGTAGTAGTAGCGAAGCTAAGAAACGCACAGGGAGGTTGCCCACTTCGGTGGGCGGTGGGAGGTGGCCCTCTTCGGGGGGCGGTGTACCATGCGGGTTGCTCCTGGTACTTCTCTGATAGCAGAGTGGACTGTGGAGCAACCCCATGGTTGTGGTGGTCTGCTTCGGCAGACCTGCCGTCGGGGCGTCGTAGTTGAATGCGTAAGCGATCCTGCGACGCCCCATTAAGACGGGGGAAGGTTTTGTTGGGTTTTAGTGGGTAGTACTGGCTGTATTACGCCGGTGAGTCCCACACGTCGTGCGTAAATGCATTTCCCAACGTTAAAAAAAAAAGGTGCCAACGAAACCCTATTACTAAGCCTCCGCTGTCCGTCTGTCCGTCTGTCAGAGGGCTGTATCTCATGAACCGTAATAGGTAGAGAGTTGATATTTTCATAGAATATGTATTTCTTTGACGCTATAACATCAAATAATAAAAATAAATAAAAATAAAAAATAAAATACAAGAAGCATTTTTTTAACGTTCGTAATCGATCATCAAAGTTAATATATTTAATATGTTGTACAATCCAATGTTGTCCTTGGGTGTAGGGCTCCCTCTGGGCTTGTAATAAAACTCCTGTGATTGGATTGTGTTTAAAAAATTTATACATAACATCTAAACCAAACGATAGCGCGTTTTAGAAGACCCCCAATGACATCTGTTACAAATATATGTACAACCCCAATATATTTACATTTTGAACATAGAATGTACTTAATAAACTTATCATATAGAAACTTATACATATATAGAGTAAGAGTCATATTAATAAAAAGTATATACGGTGGTACGGAACCCTTCGTGTGCGAATTCGACTCACAGTTGACCGATTTTATTTAAAATTAATATTCTATGAATTATAAAAAACTTCAAGGCAATGTTAACTATAAACTATGTATATCGTGGTAACGCCCCTCCCTGTCAGCGAATCATTTTCAACAAGATTACCAATCGCTTTCGGTTATAACAAACATCGCGAGTAAACCATGAAAATAATCTAAAAAGTTTTTAAAATAATACTTTCTTAGATTTAAGCGAATGTTTGACATTATTAAATAAAACTATCTTTTCGGATTATTTCGCGGATTTATTTTGGTTTTTGGTTCCCGACGTTTCGAATGCTTTACAGCATCCATGGTCACGGGAGAGACTGAGGTGTTACATGTCTTTAAGGTATGTAAAACATTCGAAACGTCGGGAACCAAAAATCAAAATAAATCCGCGAAATAATCCGAAAAGATAGTTTTATTTAATAAGTTTTTAAAAGACAAAGTTCATCAATCCGCACTTAGTCAGGTTGACGGACCAACCTGATCCTCCACGCATTGAAGAGACCTGTTCAGCAATAGGACTTTAAAAATGGCTGAACACACTTAAATTAAACATGAATACATAAAACCAAAAACGAAGCGAATTAAAACATCTCATCACTCAAACAACTTTATTAAATAAACACAATCAGCCCTTAGAGGAGACATCAGACTCATACATAGTGCTGCAACAGTCCCAATCCGTGGCCAAGTCCGCGTCGGGTCTCTCCCTGCACTTCCTGCGCTGTTGCGAATTGTGACATTCGCCCTCCCGGTCTTTTTGTACGTTTAATTTGGCCTCTGACAGTTCTTTGAGCTATGGACAACATTGTTTATATGAGGTAACCTTAAATGAGTAAAAATTTATATGTATTTTTAATTTGATGTCGATTTACGAATAACTATGAAATGACAATATGAAACATTTACTGAGATGAATTTTAGGTGTAATGCATAAAAACTTGTACATATAATAATCCAATCGGAATCCGGTTTGGGAACAAAATATTGAAAACCTGAAGTTTTATGATTATAAAATGTTAGCAGGTATTTATGGAATAGAAATTCGTAAAATGCCCCACATGCCCAGCTACCCCCGAGAAATGAGGGGCAAAACGTTGAAAATTAGTTTCACAGGGCGGCAAATTTTTAGGGACGGCGAAATCCGGAGGGCGGGAAAAAAATTCGTCGCGTTATCGAAACTGCTTTTTTTATTTTCCAAAAAATGTAAAATATAAAGAGATTAACAAGTAGGTATATTTTTCGAAAAATGTATATCATTTATAAATTATTTTTTTGCATTATTCAAAAAAATAATAATTAAAAAAATGTAAACTTTCTACATTTATATAATAGGGCGGCATTTTTTACTATGCCCAGGGGCGGCACTAAGGTTGAATCCGGCACCGAATACAATGTTTTAAAACTCCCGATCCCCACCTTCGCCTTGGCCTGCCGCAGCTGGCGCCTCATCTCCAGTATGACCTCGTCCTTGAACCGGGCGCGCAGGCCCGCCACGCGGCACTGCTCGTCCAGCGCCGCCAGCACGCCGCGCGCCGCCACCAGCTCGTGGCGCAGCGACACGTTCTCTTGCCGCAGCGACACCACCGCCACGCTCACGGACGGGGACGACTGCTTGGGAACGGTTTACGGTGTCCATATATACAGACTATTGTTATAAATGTTAAAAGTATTGTGCGTGCGTGCGTGCGTGCGTGTGTGTGTGCGTGCATGTGTGCGTGCGTGCGTGCGTACGCGTGCGCGTGCGCGTTCGCGTGCGTTTGTGTGTGTTTGTGTGTGTGTGTGAGAACGTATGTGTATGTGTGTGTGTGCATGCGGTAGGGACGGTGCGGACCCTCGGGGCTGGAGTTCACGGCGGCAAAATTCGGAGGATAGGAAAAAAAATTACTTCGCCTTATCAAGAATGCTTTTTTTATTTTCCATAAAATGAAAAATGAAAAAGATTAACTAGTAGGTACATTTTTCGAAAAATTGATGTCATTTATAAATATATTTTTTTTGCATTTAAAAAAAAAATTGTAATTAAAAATTTTTAACTTTCAACATTTTATTCAAAATTTCGATAATAGGGCGGCATTTTTAACAGTGCCCAGGGGCGGCGCTAAGGTTAAATCCGGCACTGGAGTGCTACAGGTAATTTTTAATTCGATAGAAATACATTTATTGTCAGAAATCAAAAAAAAGATTTTTAATCGAAGTTAAAATTTCACAAAAGGCACCTAATATTTTCTTAAAACTTACTAAAATGTTTGTACCTTTACCCGCCGATTGCTGTCCTCGTAGCACACAGCATCCTCACATCTCGCCCCAACCTCCTTCACAGGCTCCACGTCACCGCACTGTTATGAAAAACTTACTTATCTAATATACCTAAATGAAGGCTTTAAAAAAAATATTATAGCCTTCTGTTACTGTGTTGGTCTCGATGACGCTGCCTACTGTGACATAGAACACCAGTTCAATTCCTGAATATATATTTTTTAAAACGAGCCGTACATTTTCTTAAAGAAAGTCAAAAGCGAAAAGTAGAGAGCGGAGTCATTCCACTGCTTCACACATATTGTGAAATTATAAAAATATTTTGTTATTTTAAATAAAAGTAAAGAAAGTATAATATTTTGTTATTATAAAGTGCAAAAAAATATGATATAGCAGTTTATTTTATTTGTGTGTGGACCAATCGATTACTTAGTAAACATTTAAAGTATTTACCTGCATTCCAAGACAACATATGTCAGTTAAGACTTCGGCATCCGTTTTTGGAATATCCCTAAAATAAATAATATATTAAACCTATTGCTTTAAACACGTTAAAACCAGTCCTTTATCATAAAGAACAACATGTTTGGTACTAAATTGAAAATGTCATTGAGTCATAATTAAATGATATATATTGTCTAGCATTGTCGTTTTCCTATTAAAAAATTCCTTGTGTTTATTAGGTACAACACTGAATGAAGAAAGGACTATCTAAACTACTGAAGCAAGTTCTAGCCTCCAGTCAGGCACCTCTCACTTATCAATATGGTCACCACTAGCCAATTCGTTCGTATTCGTAAGAAACACATCTTGAAATCTGCATTACCGAGAGAACCCCACTAGTTTTAATCCCAGGATAGACATATTATAAAAGGAATCTAAATCCCGCCCCCGCATGTGGCTAGGATCGTGCGTTAATACAAATCTCTCCCATGGGTAACGTACATTTTTTCGGGACAAAAAGTAACCTATGTTATCTTGACATATGAGCTATATTATTGTAAAGTTTCATTAAAAACCATTCAGTAGATTTTACGTGAAAGAGTAACAAACATCCATACATTTATACATCCATACATCCTCACACACTTTCGCGTTTATAATATTAGTAGGATAGATAAAATTACGCACGGTGCATGATATTTGTTCATAGACAGCTCGTTTCTCAGAGACATTATAGTCTGTTCGTGTTGGTGGACATCCTTGTTGAGTCTTTTTATTTCTCTAAAAATACATACATATGTTAAATCTTAATACTACATAATAATCTTAAAATATATCTATACATATAATAAGACTGTAGAGGTCGAATATTTGTACATAGAAAAAAATGCTTAAAACCGAGTCAGGGGGATGTAAGAAGAGAAATAGTGTTCATCTAGATTTTTTTCAATTTTTTTGTTTCTCTGTTTGTACGGGCTAATCTCCGTAACTGTTGGACCAATTTAAATTAAATATTGCATGGTGGTACATTATATCCCCGGTCTACATTTTAGATACTTTTAATTCCGAAAAATAGAGTTCCCGTGGGGTAGTTAAAAAACTAGTAACTTATACAGTTTAGTACACAAAAACTACTGATTGGATTTTAATGAAACTTTACAATAACATAGTTCATACATTAGAATAACAAATAGATAAACAAAAATTTTATCTCGGAAAAATGTACATAATGAATACTCCGAAACTACTAGACTGATTTAGATGAAATTTGGTAAGATGATAGTTTGAGACCCTGGGAATAACATAGGATAACATTTTTCATAGGATTCTGAAAATCATCCCAAAGAGTTGAAAATTGGAATGAAATTTTGCATGGGGAATCAACCTAGGGACGAACCAGAGCGAAGTGAGGGTGAGTCTAGTATACAAAACTAGTAGTTAAAAACACTTTTTGCTTTTGGCCTTTTTTATATTATGAGAGAAAGAGACTAAGTTCAGAAAATAATTATTACCTTTCTTTGGAAACATTCTCCATCTTAAGCGAATCATTCAGCATTTTCATATCGTTCACTTTATCGCATATCGTTTTGCTTTTGTCCCGCTACAATACCAACATTGAAAAATAATTATTAAATAATTCAACTTCTTTGAAGATGTTAATCCACTTATTTATGTAATAATTATATACAGTATAGACAATATGACATAATGAATATATTATTTTTGTACGTATAATTATTATCAGCTAGCTTACATCACTGACTCTGTCCTGTCTGTTTCAATAAAAGTAAGAATTTGTGAGATCAGACAAAATGTACAGCAAAACTTTTAATTTCTCCCGAATTTCGTAATTTTCTAATACTCACCTTAAAAACCTTATTTGGTCCAGTTGTTCTCAAGTGATGCAGTTACCAACGTACAGCATTTCATTTTTATTATATATAGATAAAAGTTAAGGGTTGAAAAAAAAAGTTTTACAAAAATATAGGATATAATATTACAAAAAAAAAACAAAAGACATAAAATATTTCCAAAAACAATAAACAATATAATAAATAAAACAGAATTGTAAAGCCGTTAGAACTTATAAGGTTTTCTTCCTTTCCCTGCTTCTTGCTTGAATTCACCACTCTTAGTATCGCCTTGATTAAGATTTGAATGTTCCCTAAAACAGTATTAAATTATCCAATAAGTCAAATAGGGTATTAGGATTTTGTTCAAGTATATTTGCATATAATAAGCAGTGTCACAATCAAAAACATTTAATGTTTCTGATTATGATACTGCAGACCTGAAATCAATCTTTAAAGATGGACGGAAAACATTGAACAACCAAATTCAAAAAAAGATTTCAAGAAATAAATTTTTAGGGTGAAGCGAAAAGAAGTTTTTTCTTAGCTTGGAGGTAGAATTTGTAGCTTATAAAAAAAATAACATTTTTGAAAAAAAAAAATTCACTCTGGCTGAGTAGAAAATGAATATATTCGTCAATTTTTAAACGTTTTCAAAGATGGTCAGTCGAAAAAAAATTTACCATTCAAACCAAAAATTTAAATTAATTATTTTAAAAATCAGTGGGTCACCTCAAAATGTTGAGTGAATTTTTATTTTTCAAAATTTTTATTCTTGTATAAGCTACAAATTCTACCCCCAAAAGTTAAGAAAAAATAGTTTTTTTTTCGCTCCACCCTAGTAAATATTTGAAATAACATAAATAATAATTATCAAAGAAACTAAACGTACCACAGTACGGGACCAAATATATCTGATTGTGTTACTTCATTGAAGTGTATGCCGTCTATAGTGCAGTAGTCGAACTGCCGCAGTCGACGCAACACTTCCAGCAGACCGCGCAGATCCGAATCCTTTCTAGCGAGTTGCCTTCTGAGAGTGCCCACTTCTGACCGCAGTTCACATTCAATCTGTCCAAAATAAGTTGAGGAAAAACAACTTTTTCAATCCATTGTACTTAACATTTTATATGATCTTGTTATAAATAGTTAGACGCTTATTTTCTGCTAATAAATTCCGTAATAGTATTACTTGGTCATCATTATTTTTAACTTTAATTTTTTTCCATGCATTACATCACCTTATATGTGAGCCATCTACTTCATCTATGAGTTCTCCTCTTCATGCCGTTTCACATAACTATGGGAACTTTTTATAATAATAACTCCAAGAGCAAGATACAACGACCCGAAAATACTTTCAAAAATCAAAATATGTATAATACACTGTACGAGTATATTTTGAAAATAATAACAAAAATTACAACATATTGTATGAAACATACTAAAAATTAATTCAAGAGAACTATCTAATATCTATACCTCAGCATGTTTTCTTCTTTCAAGAAGTAATCGGGTGGTAATTTCCGTCTCCAACTCCTCGACCGTTTGCGCCAACAATGTGTTCTGTCCCATCAGGTCGCTCACCCACGACTGCAGTACCTCTACCTGCATCTGGGGATACCGGTTGATATTAAAATTGTTTATGAGTTTGCGTACAATTTTAATAGTCCGTATTAGGTTATAATATAAATATATTTATCTCGAGTGCTTCGATCAACAATACTACTAGGTAACGTGTCACATACAAAATCAAAGCCAAATTTTGTCCGCGCGAATATGTACTTATACAGCTTCATTTGTATACTACCGAACCAAGACAAAGTCTTATAATAGTTTTATTTTCAAGCTAATCAACACCATAGCACCTTGTAATAAAGTCACAAAACCGATTCGTGTTAACCTTTTAATAACCTATATAATACATAAATCATAATTTCTTTATGTAGAAATATGACATATGTATGTATGTATGTATGTATATGTATCATTAAGCTTAACCTCATAATATTTTACTACTAGTTAGGAAACAAATATGTACTCTTAACCATACGTCTTTCAAAAAAACTGAAAAAATGATCACTCTTAGATTCAAATCCAAAATCAGTAATATTTATTCAGCGTTAGTTATTACATTATTTACTAAACATCATGAAATTCCATTTCGTAAAGACGAAAGAAATTTAGCGGATCAAAATATTTTTACCCATTATTAAAATAAAATTATAATTCTCTGTATATTCTCATAGCTTTGAAATAGCCATGCAACAATTCACATTATTCCAAAGACGTATCTTCTATTAAATGATCTCTGTAAAACCACAAAAAAATTTTCTTTAATTTTAATTTATCAATAGAATTTGAACGTGGCACTTACTTGTAACTTTTTCGAACCTCCAACCCTGTTAATGACCTCCATCCTCTCCTCGTAGGCTTTCTGGACTTCCTTCAACACCCCGAGCGTGGGCCCTCCCTCGCACCCGCACGGGTCGCGGTCCCTCTCCGCGCCGCACTCTATTACGTTGCTATCCATTATAGAAAGTTATATAAAAAACACTTTTGCTTCAAATATGTAAATCTAGACATTTTTGCTGTTTAAATACTATCAGTAAATGACGTCTGACAATTAACGCAAAAAGAACTATTATAAAAAATAAACATATCAAACCTCTATTTTCTGCGTATTGTTCCTTGAACTATATCAAAGAAAATTCTATTTTACATTAATTAAATACACAATGTACATTTTGTATTACACATAAATTCTTTATATTTGCATACCCATAAAGGCCAGTAGCTCGCATGTACGACTGCTGATCGAGAGATCGTGAGTTCGAGTCCTGGATCATGGAAATAGTTACAGGGGTTTATCAAGAAACCTCTGTAACAGCACGGAGTGCAGATGTCGGCGATCCACGGTGTGTACACCCTCGTACCACGTTCTCTACGCGAGTGTCGAGATGTCATTCCACGGAACTATTAAAGGAATGAGGAATGCACTTGGTGTTATGTTATCTATGCACATACTTGATACTAACGCAGTTGAATAGACACAGTGAGATTCGCCGTCGAGGTCGAAATCATTCAGGAAGACATTATAAGTCAACTGAGTTAAAAGACCTAAAGGATGAAGAACCATAAATAAAACAAAGTAAATCAACACCAAAATAATATTTATTCGATTATAAATTTGGCTAAATTTGTACCTACATATTTATACAAGGGCGTGTTTGACACTTAAAAGTACTTATATCTAGATATCAATCGAGGCTTCAACGACAATAAACAAGAAACTGTTATTGATAACATATTTCTTAGCAGACCTACTTGTGTTCATATTTAAGTAATTTCAATTTCGCTTAAAAAATATCGTGAATCTAATGGTGGTCACGCACGTTAGTACAAGCCTGGACAGTTAAACTGCACAAGTAAGCTCAAACGATTAATAATAATTAAAAAAACCGTAGCCTGCTACAAATGAATATTTCAGTTTGTCTATGCCTATTGATCATTCTAACGTCTATGGCCACTTTTACACTAGAAAGCTTCTGCTTTTACATAAGCTCTATACTTGCTGCTTGAATTATTACAAGAGTATCAACTATCTAACAACTTAATGAATTAAATCGAATTTTGCTCCGTTTACATTAAACAGGATTAAGTCTTGAATTAGAAAACAAAATGTTTATGATGCTTTGTTTATATTTTACAAGAGATTAAGATAGTCTACAGAAAACTATTTAGATCTTTAGTACATTATTTTTCAAATCTATGTTTATGTTTTATATAAACAAAATATCCATTAAATATACTAAATGAGGCAAAAAACTCAATTATATGTCAATGTTATAATTTGATTTAAAAGTATCAAGGCGACCGAGCTCAGCTCTACGTTTTTCCGGGAAAGATATAAAAATTGCTTTTTTCGGAAAATACACAAAGACAGAAAAAGCACCAACCTTATCTAGTAAACACAAAATTTAATCCAAATCATTAGAAACATTTCAGAGATACACATCAGATCTGATCAGAAATGAATTTATATATATATAGAAGAATTGCTCATCTAATATTACAAGATAGATTCATAATAACTCTATATACAGTAAAGTCAGGTAATACGAGTAAGGTCTATATACAATACTGAGTATTGTATACAGACCTAACTCGTATTGAAAGTAAAAGATTTAAATGCATTAGCACCCGTGTAAAAGCTCTGTTTCTGAAGCAAGGAATAGTCTTAACAGCATCGATCAAAAAAGTACTACACAATGCACAGTGATACACAATCAGCGACCAAAAATGTCGTCACCGAATGAGCGCTTATTTGAACATTTTATTGTTTTTATGTAAACAACTTTAAGCATTGCAATTAAGCTTCGATTTATATTTTTTTATATTTATTATACTAATTACCTAAACACAATTGGTGACAGTTTTAAGAGAACTTTTGCATGGGATTGTGTATCTACTTTTTTTTATGACGGAAGCAAGGAATAGTCTTAGCAGACATCGATATTGACGAAATTGAATCCACTACTTTTATAGAATAAATCGCTCGATCGATACGCTATGAATCGCATAGTTCGATACAGTTTGAATCCGAACAAACTGATAATCGATTGGTTATTAAAATAATCGATTTCCGTTTTTTCCGCACTATGAAAACTTTCTTTCCTTGGGATATCGCTATGCAAATTATTAAACATAAAAATGACTTTCAAAGAAATACTTAACTTTGAAATAGAAGCATGAAAAAATATTCATATGGTGTTAAATTTGGATGGGTGATTGTTTGGAAAAACAACTGAATCTATCAGTTCTTCGGAGTGCAGATTAATTCATAGTAAATTATCGACCGCCTAACAGACTCTGACTACAAAATTCAATTCAATTCAATTTTCTTATTAATGGCTTCAAATCGTGCCATTTGAGCACAGATTAGTTTTACATTCAAAAGTCATCAGGAGAAAGACATTTTTAATTTTTATTACAAAAACACCTAATAAATTATGAAAGACGTTAAATGCACTTGGTGCTTTAATCTCAAAAGCATGATATGTCAGCTACAACTTACAGTATACGCATTAAATATAATGAAAAATGTCGAAAACGCTTGGTCAAAACCTGAATTTTATGAACACAAAGCGAGAAGAATCAAGATCTTTATTCTAAATTAAAAAAAAATAACAACCTTTTACGTGTAATCTATCACTTTTAGTAAGACTTTGTCAATACCATAGATTACACTAAACTTCACAATTCGTCTATTTAAGTATACATTATTATATATTATATACATTTCACTACGATACAACTATATACTAGTATGAATACTAAAAAGTTCCATATTGTGAATCCACTAAAACAATAATTAAATTGTAAATACCTACATGTTTTATACCTTTATCAAGTCAATCATGGATAAACGTTGATACATTTCTTTTTAACGCCTATCGAATTTATTGGAACTTGTGAGATATCACAAAGGTCTTCGCAATGATAACAAGATAACTATATAGACAGAGTCCGCCAGAATAAATTTCGAAGTCAAAAATAGTAGCGTAATATGCTGTTTAAGCATCGATCAAAAAAGTACTAGATACACAATCAGCGATAAAAAAATGTCCTCGCCGAACGAGCGCTCATTTGAACATTTGAGCTTTTAATAATTTTTTTGCGATAACAACTTTAAGCACTGCACTTAAGGTTCAATTTACACTGTTGTATATTTATTTCAACTAGAATAATTACCTAAACACAATTGGTGACAGTTTTAAGAGAACTTTTGCATGGGATTGTGAATCTAGTACTTTTTGATCGATGTGTTTCTACTACTACTGTTCTCGATTATGCCATACAGATAGTTTACTTTCTTTAAAAAAAAGAGAAATTTTACTTATATATTAGTTAAAGTTAATATACAATTTTTGAAAATATAATATGAATAATAAAAATAATACTATATTATTTTGTATTTTTTAAGCAATAGCTCTCTTCCTCATAAAAGAGAGTTAGCATAATATGAGCTTATTTGATTTTTTATTATAAAAAATCCGTTAGCTATTTTTATTTATTAACATTTATTTTATCATTCAGTATACAAATTTTTATTAGTAAACTATTTTAAAACACATTGTTTGGCTTCATGTTTAGTTCTATGACACTCTATCTTTATTATTCCTTAGTCTTTCAAATATACAGAATGATTGAGTTAAATTGATAAGCTGTGAATATCGAGTATAAGTGGTTTTATAATCACATAGCTTAAGCTATCACACTACTTTGTAGCTTTATCTACATTTAATACACGAAATAAACTTAAATATATAGGCGATATTGAGATTTCAACGTAATATATAACGTATTACAAAAACATTTTGTATAGGCTATTATACGATAAGCTACTAATGTATAAAAACAAGTATACTACACTGCACTTACAACAAAACTTCTACTAAATACGTCGACGCATGACTTTTGTACAGCTGAAACAAAATAAATATAATAATTATTGGACAATACAATCTACATCTTAATATATAAAATTTCCGTGTAACGATGTTAGTCTGGAATGAACTCCGAAAATATTTAACCGATGTTAACGTAATTTTTTCAAAATGTGCACTTTTTTCCAACTTAAAAGATAGCATAGTTTTTATCCCGATTATTTCCTTTTTTTATTGCAAAATTAACGATTTTCATTTGTGTGCCACAGCAACGAGAGGCCAGGTCTGCTGTGTAAATGAAAATGAACGTTCGTATGTTTGTCCTCTATGCGTCCCTCAATCATTGATCCGATTGTGATGAAACTCTGGTGAGTTATTCTGCATACGCCTGCGAAGGTTCCTGGCGCAAAAAAAAGAATTTTTCTTTGGATGTTTGTCTTTTATGCGTTCATAAACCATTAGGATTTAGAATATAAATAGTATATGCCTATATATCTACATTTATCTATAATATTAAAGTGTTGTGTGTTTATAATTTATTACTACTCTTACCTGGTCACCTACCTGGCTTTGAATTTAACAATTCATACATTATCCTTGTTTTCAACCGACTTCAAAAAGGAGGAGGTTCTCAATTCGACTGTATTTTTTTTTGTTTTTTTTTTTATGAATCGAGTAGTTGTTGAAATTAATCGAGTAGCTACACCATCAACCATTAGCCTTGAAACCTTAATTAATTTTGAATTAATTGTAAAATTCGTTTCAGTGGCTCTGAAGTAAACAAATACTTAGTAAATGATTTGGCAAATAAACGATGACATATGTTCCAATTGCCTTACAAAATGGGGGAATCGCGTTTCAAAAGCTCACAAAAAGAATGTTAATTGATTGATACACACTATCAATGACTCAATACTTCCTTGAAAAAGGCACATTCAAGTCATCAAGTCGGACTTTACTCATCTCTTCCCTCTCACGAACTAAAAATACATAATTTATAGTTATATATATTACGAGCGGCTTACCGTACGTTCCTAGGGATTGGTTAAGCATGCACTCAGTAGAAACATACATAGAAACTTCATTTTATTATTATATACCTTATTTACACAGCGGCACGCTGGAGGCGCTCAGTAGAAGCCCTTGAGTTGCTCGTAGGTGATGAAGAAGATGATGTTCCAGGGCCCCATGCGCAGCCACGTGGGCACGAACCCCTTGTACAGCGCCAGCAAGCCCTCGTTGCGCACCGTCTGCCGCACGCACAAACACACATCCCATACAATATTTGTAATATAAGCCCAACGACATGCATAACGTTTATGTATACATATAATAAAATTGTTACTAAGCCGGATCTGTACATTAAATATTTTTGGAAAATATTATTGAAATAGACCTTATTATCGATACCGATGCCGAATCTATAGTTTTTGAATTTTTGTCTGTCTCTCTATCTATCTGTCTGTCTATCTGTGATCACATCACGTAAAAACCACTGGAGGGATTTTGATGAAATTTGGTATAATGAAAGCTTTTATCCGGGTGACAACTAGAATACCCTTTACTGCGGGAATATACCTCATCTCTGAAAAAACTATACTAAACATTAAATTTATAATAACTAAATACAGTGAAATAAATATATAAATAGTTATCCAAACACAAAGTATTATATTATGTTTTAACTGAGATGCATTGAAGTCAGCACTAGCTCGTTACATGTTATAAGCTTACAGCACAAGACAACCGATCGGCTGTTAGCTACACGCGCAATGTTGCTCACTCGAAACTTTTTTCACAGGCAAGTAATTAATTGATGAAAATAACCACTTTATTCATTTAAAAAATATTTCGAATATTTATCAACTTGGCGGGGACACTGCCGTGCCCCCAGATTCAAATATATTTATTTCAGTATTATTTTTTTCATTATCCAATTTCTAATTCTAAGATACATATCAGAAATTGCATGAAAAGAAAAAAAAATGTGATTTTAAGGTTCGTATAGACAGTGATAGCCCAGTGACAACGCACTTGCTTAGGAAAGCGAGTGAAGTGGGTTCAAATCCAAAGTGGTAATCATTTCCAACATGATTACTAATTGTATTACGCTGAAGAATAACATCGTGAGGAAACCTACATGTCTATGAGAATATAGTAAGTTTTCCAAAGAAATGAGCTATGACCTGATCCCTTTCCTATGGAAGGGAGACCCGCGCCCAGCAGTGGGATGTTAAAAAGGGCTCCATACAGCATTCGTATAAAAAATTATCCATTTAAATTATAAATGAACACAAGCTCACCTGAACAAAACAGTCTATGGTCCCTTTATATATCCTCTCACTACTTTTCGCTATGTGATCCTTAATTTTTCTTTGGTTCATTAATCGCGTCTGAAAAAGAAATAAATTACAATAGATCATATATCATCAACATACAACAATACATTATTCATTGAGGCATGATCATTAAAAATATTTTTTTAATGCATATGTGTGTTTCGAGCTATTGTTAGACTAGGCTTAGACGGAGTAGTAAAATTGTACATAATAAAATAATATACATAATTAGAAATCATGAATAATAATAATATTTTCATTAAAAGTCATTAATAAATTAACAGGAAATATTTGACTACTCCAAATTAATATGGAATATCAATTGGTTATACTTTTAAAGAAATATTAAAATATAATAATTTAACAGTCAATATCTTAAAATTAAACATATTTTTCGAGTTACTAATTTTGTAATTATATGCTTATAAATAAATGCTTGAAAATAAATCAAATAGTAAGAAGTTCATAATTATATTATTACATTTAAAAATTCTGAAATACTATTGTTTAATTTAATAAAATTAAATTATAAATACTTAACTGATTTTTCGGATGATTTTATAAAAATAATTAAAATTTCACTTCCGGCTGATTGATATAAAAAGCGTAAGGTAACCGTTGGAAGAGTTAGTTTTTGGACAGACGTGCATCACGCCAGAAAAGATAAGTAATCGTTGTTAAAATAATATTGAATTTATGCTGGTAAACTTATTGATCAAAATAGTGGTAAACTTATGTGTAAAAAGTAAAAAGATAAAGTTTTCCTGTGATTGGTTAAATAGTAGTGATATAAAGTGATCGTTAAAACTACATTTAATTGTGATCTTATATGGAAATACGAAAATTGAAGTGACATTGTAAAACTTATAAAGTAAAAAGTGATAATATAAAGCTTATTGCATTGGTTTACTGTGTTCTTATTTTCCTCGTCCTGAAATTATATGTTGATATATACACTGTTTTATCAATTTTCAGAAGTGGGATCCCGGAACGTCACCAGTATCCCGTCTCGGAATCCGCTAGAAAAACGATGTCTGGCACTCCCAGCACTCGGAAGTACCCATCCTGGCCAGGCCTATAGCTGGTTCTTTGACTACCGCAGAGGCCGTATCAACGCTTGCATCGTCTATGACCTAAATGCTGGTAAGATCCAACCATATTACTTTGACCAAGTGGTATTAAGACCAGGAATCATACTTACTGCCATAATAGATAACTAGTCTGGTGAACGCTACTAAAAGCTACCAACATGCAATCTCGATTAGGCGGAATGGTATTTTTCCTCCTTCTTAAACTTTTTATACAAATTTCAAATGATTTAGTTATACGTTTTTGAGCTAGTCTCCTAAGTGCCCCAAAACTTTTTCATACTTCTCTTTCCCTCTTATTTTGCATCCAGTCTGGTGCAAATATTCGATTAAAGATATCTCTCTATCTTTTGCTTATTTATTTATGTAAAATTGGAAAACAAACAGCGTATACAAACATCAAATGCAACAAAAAAATACAACAAAATTAATACACCTGGCCAATAAAGTTTCCACTTTTACATAAATATAGTTGAGTAGACCAAAACCTGTTAAACCAAAACGGAGATAAATAAAATGTGTAGTTACAAAATAAAAAGAAAAATATAGAAATAGTCTTTTGCTAGTGTCTTTTCAAGTTCGGTTATAAATTTGTTTATATTCAGTATATGCAAACGAAATATTTGTTGTTTGTAATCCATACTAATATTATAAATGTGAAAGTGTGTTTGTTTCTTTGTCCTTCTTTCAAGTCGAAACGGAATGACGAATTGGTGTAATTTTTCTATGGAGACAGTGAGCTGGAGAGTAACATACGCTCTTTTGCCGCGAGAGATTGTCTCATTCCTAAGGAAAAACACGTTATAATACAACACAAGAAATAATTGTGATCGGAATTACTTGAAACTTGGTATTAATGCTCTTCAATACAATTAAAAAAAAAACGTATTTTAGCATTTTTCAAAATTTATCCCATATGGGGGTAAAATTTGGCATGAAGATTTGTATGAAATCTGCCTTTTTGGAGATTTTTGTAGTTTTACCACGAGCGAAGCAGAGGGTTCTGCTAGTAATTAATATAAATTTTACAGACTCTAGTTTTGGCATATTTGGTCTAAGAAAGGGAACAGATAAGACATATCTTTGGATCGTTTATTAATTCGAAGGCATTTAAAGAAAATATTAGACAACAGATAACAATTGATATGATTGTTGATAATTATGCAAAGAAAAATTTGATCTTGATGTTTAGGTTATTACCCTCAATAGATTCAAAGTTGAAATATAACCTCCTAAGAAATTTATTCTGAACGTTCTCGACAGTGTTAATGAATTATTGCTGCAGGTTCTATCTGATTATGTAAAGCAATGCATGCTACGCTCCATTTCGCGTTGACAGACAGTGATTTTCGTCTCAAGGCGCGGTAGCATTGTTGTATCGTATACCTTTGTCTTAATTCGTACGTTAATGCTCTTTTTGTATTTTCGAATGATACTAGTTGTCCTAGATATACGCATTCATATACCTAATTTTTGTACGTTTTATCTTGCAGCGCTCTTTAAAAAAAATGAGCTTTACATGTATTGAATAATAATTCTACTTTTGACGCTCTATTTCTAGTTAGTTACTATAATTTCGAGTTATATCTGCAAATACCACAATATCGTCTGTAAACCGTAGGTGATTCAATAGTCCGTCGCCTACTTTTATTCCCTTCATTTCGCAATTCAGGCATTATAAACAGATTCTAGCATAGTTGAAAAGTTTTTGGGAGAAAGGAGGTTTCCTTGTCTCACTCCTTTTGAATGGTGAAATCCGTTCCATCACGATCTAATCGTACCTTTCGCATGGCATATTATTATATATTTCGGATGTACGCCTTGTTGTAATAATTCTGTATTTTCAAAATATAGTGAACCAAATGTTAAAAAAAAGTATATAAAAAAAAACAAAAATAAACGTGTATATTTCAAGATACAACTTTTCTGTAGGTATTCGTTTACTTTTCTATTATTTGTGTTACAACTTATATATGATCTATAGTCGAGAACCTTTTACAAAAGCTCGCTTATTCACGAGGGTGGTTTCGATTTAATATAATTTTCATCCTGTTCAACATGATTTTTGAGAAAATTTTGTAAATCGAAGCAGCATGATTTTTCATTATTTTATTATGACCACGGTATACCGTGAGCGTTATACGGGAAGTGTTGGTACAAATAAAGATAAGTCGTTGAAATCAAAATCGTCACTCTGTACATAATCACTTAGCACTTCACTTCACTATAACTACATATAGATTTTTGAAAGTTTTTGTCTTGTTATTTTTCTGTTGAGTAACATTATGATTAATGTTTTTACTTATTTCTGTTTCTTTAGACTTTATTTCTTTCGTTCCTTTTCTCTTTACATATATAGCTAGCTCTTTTCTTTGCTCTAAAAGTTCTTTTGTTATTATTACATTTCTATTTTTGGCTGATTTGAATGATTAAGATGAATTTGAATTGGCTCAAGAAATCTTTTTAATTCTGTCTCTTAAATTATTATATTGATTGTGTATCTCTGTAGATGTACGTATTGTTTTGGAAGTTTATTTTTCCAGTATTTAAAGCTCTCTTTTAAAATAGTTTTCATATCTGTAATGTAATTAACAAGTTTTCTCTTCTAGTTGGCCTTATGTCTAAGGATAGATTGCATCGCATATTAAACTTCAGATAATTATTATATCAAAAATTTTGTACAAGTTGGTTGGTTTATTAATGGGAAATCTCCATGTCCATTTCTTGTGTCGCTTGCGTTGGAACTTGCTATTTATTTATTTCTTGGTAATCCTACAGCGTTACAAAATTGTTGAAATACAGTTAGAGCACAAAGTTATTAATAAATATGGCCAAAATTAGATTACTCTATTAGATATCTCGTAATAGTATATGTATTAGACAACAGAGTACTCATATATTGAAAAAGGAAAAAGAAAAAAAAATCTGAATAAATTAAATTGGTCCTACTAATCATATGCACATCAAACATAATGTGTTTACATGTATGTGCGGTTGTGTACGTGTGTAGGTATGTATATGTGTGAGTATATGTGTGTACCTGTGTTATATATAACGGTACGAGTCTATGGTATTTACGGATGTAATATTTGTTTTCAGGTGCAAATTTGACTAGTCTCTTATTGTATTGTCTTATGTTTTTATTTTGGCGGGATATTGCGCATATCAATTGATGATTAAATCTAAATGTGGTTTGTTACAAGGAAGGGGAGTAAACACAGTTTTCCAACTCAGTATAAAATTGGTAACATAGTACTTTGTCAGAAGTCTGTAGTCAGCTCATGTGATGTAAGAAGAGAGCTTAAAGATAAGTTTAGTGGACCCTATAAAATGTCGAGAAAATGATAGATACCCAGTTACGTCGTTTAAAGGGCTCAAGGCATATAAAAAGTACAATGCGTCGGTTTCAACGGCGACACTTTCGGCTTAGCTTGTGGTGACCCTACTTGCTGTACCGGCGGTCGCGGGTTCGAGTCCCGCTGGGGGGCATTCATTTGTGTGGGGGGCGCGAATGTCTGTGCTCCAGTCATGGATGTTTATATTTATAATGTTTATGTATTTTCAGTTATCTATGTGTGGTGTATCAACCGTTTGGTATCCATAGCACGGGCCTTGCAGCTTACCATGGAACTAGATGGTGATGTGAGTTAGACGGATGTTCTACGGAAATTTATCAATGAAGCAGATAGTGACACAGGTTCAAGTAATTCAAGCGTTAATAGCATCGAGGAACTTGGTGACCCATTAGAGTGATAATGGAGCTATATACATAATATATTTATATAATGAACAAGTAGTATATAGAAATTCATGGGCCACCCAACAGTTTGGTATTGATGCGGCCACCAATAGTTTTGGTGTTGATGGGCCACCAAGAGTTTTGGTGTTGTTGGGCCACCAAGAGTTTTGGTGTTGTTGGGCCACCAAGAGTTTTGGTGTTGTTGGGCCACCAATAATTTTGGTGTTGTTGGGCCACCAATAGTTTTGGTTAGGGATGTAACGATACCGATATATCGGCCGATATAATCGGCAGGCCGATATATCGGCAACGGCGATACAACACGGCCGATATCAACCAGTTCTAAAAGTTGTTTTCTTAACAAAAATCTACCAAAAGTAAACTTTAATTACTGACTTTATGTATCTTTTTTTTTAATAACTATGTGATTGATTTTGTTTGAAACTAATAAATGTTTTTTTTTCATTCTCATTACTGAATTTTTATTAAGTATTTTTCCTTCACAGTCTTTAGGACCTAAATACATACATATGGTGTTTCATATATATGAAATAACTTTGAAGAGAGATAGTTGTATGTCTGTCTAATATGTGGTGTCAATATCTTAATAACTTCCTTCAAATTTGTTTAACATACACGAAGCACTTATCTACTAAGCCATCAATATCGGTATCGTATCGAAAAAAAACATGTATCGTTACATCCCTAGTTTTGGTGTTGTTGGGCCACCAATAGTTTTGGTGTTGTTGGGCCACCAATAGTTTTGGTGTTGTTGGGCCACCAATAGTTTGGTGTTGTTGGGCCACCAATAGTTTTGGTGATGTTGGGCCACCAATAGCTTTGGTGTTGATGGACGACTAATAGTGTTGGGTGCTGATGGGCCACCAATAGTTTTGGTGTTGTTGGGCCACCAATAGTTTTGGTGTTGTTGGGCCACCAATAGTTTTGGTGTTGTTGGGCCACCAATAGTTTTGGTGTTGTTGGGCCACCAATAGTTTTGGTGTTGTTGGGCCACCAATAGTTTTGGTGTTGTTGGGCCACCAATAGTTTTGGTGTTGTTGGGCCACCAATAGTTTTGGTGTTGTTGGGCCACCAATAGTTTTTGGTGTTGTTGGGCCACCAATAGTTTTGGTGTTGTTGGGCCACCAATAGTTTTGGTGTTGTTGGGCCACCAATAGTTTTGGTGTTGTTGGGCCACCAATAGTTTTGGTGTTGTTGGGCCACCAATAGTTTTGGTGTTGTTGGGCCACCAATAGTTTTAGGTGTTGATGGGCCACTAATAGTTTTGTTGTTGATGGTCCATTAATAGCTTAGATGATGAAGTTGCTACTAATATTTCTGATATTGTTGAGTCACGGATCTTTTATTTGTTACTTTTATTGGTTACTTTGAGTATTAGTAATAATAATAATGAAATAATATTAGTCCCGCTGAGTTTCTTTCGCCAGTTCTTCTCAGGTCTGAGGCTTCTTCCTTCCGAACTGGTAGTAGACTCATGAAGTTCAGAAAAAATAATAATAATAATAATTTAATGCCAAAAAAATATATTTTTGAATCAAAAAAAAATATTATTTTGGAATACCAGTATTAATTTTAGATCTGATAATAAAGAAAATTTGAAATTATTAAACCTTTTGCTCATTTGCGAGGTCGCAAATATTCGTCAGGATGGACGAACTGTTAGACTAGGCTTAGACGGAGTAGTAAAATTGTACATAATAAAATAATATACATAATTAGAAATCATGAATAATAATAATATTTTCATTAAAAGTCATTAATAAATTAACAGGAAATATTTGACTACTCCAAATTAATATGGAATATCAATTGGTTATACTTTTAAAGAAATATTAAAATATAATAATTTAACAGTCAATATCTTAAAATTAAACATATTTTTCGAGTTACTAATTTTGTAATTATATGCTTATAAATAAATGCTTGAAAATAAATCAAATAGTAAGAAGTTCATAATTATATTATTACATTTAAAAATTCTGAAATACTATTGTTTAATTTAATAAAATTAAATTATAAATACTTAACTGATTTTTCGGATGATTTTATAAAAATAATTAAAATTTCACTTCCGGCTGATTGATATAAAAAGCGTAAGGTAACCGTTGGAAGAGTTAGTTTTTGGACAGACGTGCATCACGCCAGAAAAGATAAGTAATCGTTGTTAAAATAATATTGAATTTATGCTGGTAAACTTATTGATCAAAATAGTGGTAAACTTATGTGTAAAAAGTAAAAAGATAAAGTTTTCCTGTGATTGGTTAAATAGTAGTGATATAAAGTGATCGTTAAAACTACATTTAATTGTGATCTTATATGGAAATACGAAAATTGAAGTGACATTGTAAAACTTATAAAGTAAAAAGTGATAATATAAAGCTTATTGCATTGGTTTACTGTGTTCTTATTTTCCTCGTCCTGAAATTATATGTTGATATATACACTGTTTTATCACTATATAAATGGAAAGAAATGCGAAAGAAGTATGAAGAAGAAGAAGAACTTTGTATGCGTGTGTCTGTGTATGTATATATGTGAGTTTCTTCTTCTCTCTGAAACGGCTGCACCAATTTATATGAAATTTAGTACACAGATAGACTATGACCTAGAAGAGTAAGTACCACAGAATATTTGGTACCTAGAGTAGTTTAAAATAAACTAACGGAGGAAAATATTAAGAGCAACACTAACTTACCCTTATAACGTCTAAGGGGGTGCTAGCGACCGCACTGCCCAAGCTCGCCAGCAAGCTGGACAGGAAGTGGTTGAGCGGGACATCCCCGAGAGGCACCATGAGCCTCCGCTTGCACGAGTCGTACACCGGCAGCTCCACGGCCGCGATGAGGGCGGCGCGCTGCGACGTGGGCCCCACCCCCCGCCACAACCCCCTTATACCTTCTAACCTATAGATGTCTATGAAACATCGCACTAAGTTTCGTTTTTCATCTCCCACCTGTTAGGGAAAACAGACAAACAATTATTGTATTTTGTTAGCGAATGTCTAAAATACTTATAAAACTATTGTTGGTACATAAACTTATTTTGAATTAAATAGCGTTTATAGACGACAGTGCCACTACTGTAAACAATAGGGTTGCCTGAAGAAGGAGGGGAGGAGGGGAGGAGGGGAGGAGAGCTCCTTGTTGAGGGCTGGGCAAAGCAAAAAGACTTTTTCCATGTACATGTTACAGGATTTTTCAAAAATATATGGGAAATCGACTTTATTTTAACCATTCTCTTTGTATTGATTAGGTTAACTCATTTTAACATTAAATTTCCACTAAGAGTAGAATGTTTTTTGTTAAATAATGACGGGTTAATACATAAATAATAATTTACAGAGAATATATAATATAGAAACCATTTTTTTTCATGTTCATATAGTTACTTATTTTAATCTTCGCTTTCCTCAATTCCAAGGAAACGAAACGTACGCCGCCAAAATTTTCTTATATGATCGCTTTATTTTTATACAAGTCATTTTAAGATTCTGAGTGAACATAACAGCATCACTCTCATCAACTATTTATTTATAAAATAAATAAAAAAATGGACTAAAAATAACATAGCGTTCGATACAATCTGTTCAAATATCGTGTCCTACTACATCTATTAATAAGCACTCATAATTTTTTAAATGTTGTTTTTGGCATCACTTGTCGACTAACATCTTAATAGTATGCATGCCTCATTATTGTTTGCATAGAAATCCTCACTAATATTAAAAATATGAATGTATGTTCGTGTTATATTAGAAAACATTACTTAAATATTATTATTAAAAAAAATAAAAAATAAAACAAAAACACTAAAAAGTATAAAATATCTGATTAGGTATCTATAGTAAATGAAAACTACCAATCAGTTACTTTTTTATTTTTTATTAAAACACTAAAGTAAAAAAACTTTTTTGAAGGTGGTTTTTTTTTTTGAAATTTTTAATTTTCCATTTTTAGTGTAGACATAATAGAAGCAAGCCTAACAAGGTAAGAAAAAAATATTTTAAAAATTAAGTAGGTGAAAAATCAATCATCATTGGGCATTTAAATTTGACTTTGAAGTATATCTCAAAGTTGGTATGTAAAAAAAAGACCATCGAAATTGGCCTACATTATAAAAAGTTACGCGTGGCCAGACATAAAAAAAATATATATATATCTGACGAATTGATAACCTACTCCTTTTTTTTCGGCGGTTAATAAATATAATACACTAAGAATATTCAAAAATAAATTCAGCACCTTGTTACATACATACATATCGATTTTTAGTTATTTAATAGCCATTACCCAGACAGAGGCTATTTCTAATAAACACATGATAAGGAGACTCTCAACGTTGTCCTCGTAGTCGCGTAATTATACCAGACTTGTAATCATTAAGATAAATGTAACAAATATGCATAAGAATATAAAATGCTCCATTACGACGTTGTAATATCTAGTATTCATTATTTCTTAACACAATATAATCCATACTAATATTATAAATGTAAAAGTGTTTGTTTGTTTGTTTGTTATTCACGTCGAAACGGCTTGGCGGATTGGCGTGATTTTCTGTGTGGTGATAGTTGGGAGGGCTGGAGAGTGACATAGGCTACTTTTTACCGCGGGAGATTATCTCTTTCCCACGGGAAAACACGTTATAATACAATCCAATAAAATATTTATGATCAGAATCACTAGAAACTTGGTATTAATGCTCTTCATACAGTTAATTAAATACGTGTTTTAGCATTTTTCTAAATTCATCCCATATGGGGGCAAAATAGCGGTTGAAATTTGTATGAAACCCACCATTTTAGAGTTTTTTTTTTTTGTAATTTTAGCGCGAGCGAAGCCGCGGGTTCTGCTAGTTTAATATAATTTGGACAAGACATTTAATATAAATGAATTAAATTCCTAATAAATAGACACAAAAAATGCTACTATTAATATATGTGTATGTGTACAAAAAAATAAATAATATTAACAATACCAAATATAAAAACAATATAACGTTTCTTAGACTCTCCAAATTCTAAGAACTAATAAATGTAATTGGGGAAAGCATTGGTACTTTTTCAGATATTTCATTTTTTTTTTGTTTTAACTTTAAACATAAGATCTTTTGTTTTTATTTTACGATGGATATATGTAATACACTAAAGAGTCCAGCAGTAACATTTTGTACCACACAAGATAAAGATAACATCCAACAGGATGCACATATCGACCGACCACCGGTCTTTAGTTGTCATTGCGCTAAAGACAACTCAATTATAGATAGCTTTGGAAAGATTATCTATACATTATCTATCATTTATATCCTGTTAATGATATCAATAGTTATATAAAGGCAAAGGCTAATATGTGTGTTCCTATTGATCAAATAAATTCAAAGTCTTTAAAAGATTATATATCATTCAAAATTTTAGTTCCAAAATACAAACTAGACTTGTTTATGCAAGATGAATTTTGGCCTGAAGGAATTGCCTATCGTCGTTTTATTGATTTTAAAAGAAAAAGGGAAGCCACAAGTGACCTAACACGGCAATTTGTATAATAATAAAGAATTATAATATTAACATCTAATTACTATGGATTATATATTGATCTGAAATAAATACTTATTATTATTATTATATCTTTTTCTTTTTCTCGAAATATATAATTTCGGTGTAATGAATCTCACGGGCTTACGCCAAGTGAGAATCATCATTAGTTATTGTTTGTTGATTAGGGGAATCGTCTTGCAGAAACTTTCGGACTATGCGACATGTGTTCAGAATAGTGGCTTTTTGCATACTTATGAAAGTGTTAGGTGATAAATCTATAACGCGGAGAGAATGCAGCAAATACTTTGGTATAACTCCTGTACTGGAAAGCACCAACGGTACAATATATACTTTATTCATTTTCCATATTCTAATAACTTCTTCTTTTAATTCGGTGTATTTATGTATTTTTTCTGTTATAGTTTTTTGTAAATTGTGTGTATCCGGAACTGCAATATCAATTAAATAAGTTATTTTATTTATTTTATCTATAAGGGTTATGTCCGGTCTATTGTTGTGGATGGTTTTATCAGTTAATATTGCTCTATCAAAGTACATCTTGTAATTGTTGCTCTCCAAGACTGGTTTTGGTGTATATTGATAGTATGGCTGGGGTTTATCTTGTATTAATTTATGTTTACTGGCTAGTTTTTGGTGAATCATATGGGCTATTTGATTATGCCGATGAGTATAATCCGTTTGGGTAAGGCTAGGACAGGCACTGGTAATATGTTGTATGGTTTCTGGTTGGCGATGACATTTCCGGCATTTATCACTTTTTAAGGTTGGATCTTTAAGAATGAACTTTTTATAATTCCTCGTATTAATTACCTGATCTTGTATGGCAATAATAAAGCCCTCTGTCTCTGGAAAAAGGTATCCTAGCTTTAGCCACTGATTGGATGCTTGTAGATCTATGTGGTTTTGTTCGAGGTCATGAATATGTCTGCCATGTAACTCTTTGCTGCGCCATTTTGTTAGTTTTTCTGCTAGATAATCCTGACTTGAAATGAATTCGCGGTCTCTATTATTTAAATTAAGTGGAGTGTAATTAGTGTCGGTTTCTACTGTAGCTAAATGAATTTGAGTAGTTTCAGCCTTACTATAAAAGAAATTTCTAAGATTTTGAATCTGTTTTTCCCATAAAACTCGAATGTCTATCACCCCTCTACCGCCCTTACTTCTTTGCACAGTCATACGTTCTATTGCTGACTTTGGATGTAGATAATTGTATTTTGTCAAAGTGGTTCTTATTTTAATTTCTAATTTATTTATATCTGTAGCTGACCACTTGACTACTCCGAAAGAATATGTAAGTACTGGTATGACATACGTATTTATTGCTTTAACTAAATTTTTAGAGTACAGTGTTTTTTTACAAATTTTATGTAATCGTCTAAAACATTCGTTGCTTAAATCTTTTTTTATCTGTGTATGATTAATTGTTCTACCTTCATGTAAACCTAGATATTTGTAGCTTTCGTGCTCTCCCATAACATCAAAATAATCAGCCGGTTCATTACTCTGAGTTGCAATTTTACCTGATCTTAGTTTCAATATTTTACATTTATCCACACCAAAAGTCATGTTAATATCGTTACTAAATTCAGCAGTTATTTCTATCAACTTATTTATTTCTTTATCAGACTTTGCAAATAACTTTATATCGTCCATGTACATTAAATGACTAATATATGTGTTTGATGTCAGCTTATATCCAGAGTTAGGGCTATTAAGAAGATAAGATAATGGATTAAGTGCCAAGCAAAACCATAAGGGACTGAGTGAGTCTCCTTGGAAGATGCCATTAGATATTGGGATATCATCAGTTACTATACAGTTGCTGCCATTATTTAACAATAGCGTAGTTCTCCATGTTCTCATGACATCCTCCAGAAAAGAGATTATGCGGGGATTTATTTTATATATTTGTTTATTATTATTATTATTATAATTATACAGATAAATAAAATTATGTGTTTGTTTGTAATTTGAAAATAACGGCTTTTTACTAAATGCATATGAAAGTATATACCGTATATACTTTCATATATAATATATACTATACGGTATTAATAAGAAGTAAACCATTTTAAAAAAATTGTCTGTTTGTTCACGCTAATCTCCGAAACGGCTGGACCGATTTTGAAAAGACTTTCACTGGCGGATAACACTAACTATCTAGTTGGTGTTATAGGAATAGGAGTTACTTAGGGCACTTTTATTTTAGAAAAAGAACCAGGGTTCCGTGCAAAAAAATCAAAACGGGACGCATCCGAGCGAAGCGTGGGTAAGTCACTAGTTCATAATAATAACAAATCGTAACAAGAAACCCAGTTTCATAAATGTAAGAACATAATCTTATAACTCGTTTTAAGTTATAATTTAAAACTACCACCATATTTCATCATCCATGCGTGATTTTGTAGCAGCGATTAGAAAATTATTTAGAACTAGCTTTGCCCGCGGCTCCGCCCGCGTTCAGATGACTAAAAACCAAATCCTTAGGTTTTACATATTAGTATACTCTTACAATGCAGTTTATGTATTTTTTCTCAGAAATGAGATATTTTCTCGCGGTAAAAAATCTGTCCAGTGGTTTTCTCGTGATGCGGTAACAGACAGACAGACGGACGGATGGGTGAACGGACGGACGGACAGACAGACAGACATACAGACAGACAGACAAAAAAATCTAAAACTATATATTCGGACTCTGTATCGATAATAAAGTCTATTTCAATAAGATTTTTTAAAAAATATTTAATGTACAGATTCAGCTTAGTTACAATTTTATTATATACACTAGCGGACCCGACAGACGTTGTCCTGTCTACACGTCTTTAATTTGAAAATTTCAAACTTTTTTTAATAAATTTTTTGATTAAAATTATTATTCAAATTGTGAATCTAAACCATTCCCAGATTCCCTTGAACACACACAAAAAATTTCATCAAAATCGGTCCAGTCGTTTGAGAGAAGTTCAGTGACATACACACTCACAGAAGAATTATATATATAAAGATTCAAATTGTAAATCTAAACCATTCCCAGATCCCCTTGAACACACACAAAAAATTTCATCAAAATCGGTCCAGTCGTTTGAGAGAAGTTCAGTGACATACACACTCACATAAGAATTATATATATAAAGATATATGTATAGATATAAATATTCTGCGCGCGTTATGTCATGAAGGTCATGGCTTCTAATCTCAAGCTTCGCTTAATTAGTTTGTCGACTAACAATAAGCAAAGATGTACCAAATCAATCTTTTCTTGGACTCGTCAACCATAAAACATTTGGCATTACATATTACAGATTAAACTTAATATCGTTAATCCTTGCTGAGATATGACCAATATTGTAATTGATTGCCGAGATTATTTTGGCGTGTTTTGAAAATATTCGCAGGCTGATATTTATCTACACTAATAGCATAAAAAGGAAAAATTTGTAAGTTTGTATGTATATGATAATCTCTGAAACTACTGATCTGCTTCTGAAAATTCTTTCAAGTAGGGGAGCCCAAGAGGGGATTTTCTGTAGTTACTCGAGCGCGGCAGATTAACATAAAAGAGGTTACCTTGCACTCTATTGAGTACTTTCACCACAATAAAAGTCTTCTATATAAATCATCATAAACTTTATAGTCGATTTTTGCCTCTTCGGCTTGTGCAAATCGGCAGATTATTGAATTGGACACTTTTCAGGATGTGACTAGCCTACCACACCTTAATCTGACGGTTTCAAGTATTTCTACCTTATCAAAACATTTTTTAAATATTTTAATCGGCTTCCCTATACGCGCCCCTTTATATAGAAGACTTATATTGTGGTGAAAGTACTCAATAGAGTGCAAGGTAACCTCTTTTATGTTAATCTGCCGCGCTCGAGTAACTACAGAAAATCCCCTCTTGGGCTCCCCTACCATAAGTAATTTTTAATTCCATAATAGGAAAATTGGTTTAATGTCAAAAATTAAATAACTTTCAATGAAATCGGAAGAAAAGTGACAGTTCAATTGCTTTAACCCTTCAGAGGTTGAATTTTCAAAAATACTTTCTTAGATTTCAATTTTTAGTTTGTAGCATTTATACTTTTTTAAGATTTCGTAGTAAAGTGTAAGTGAATAGTATTTAGTTAACAAATCCTAAAACAACCAAAAATATAATTACCTAATACAATTATACCATTCCTTAGATATTGATTTTTCTTCTTTAGAGTTAAGTGCGACTACCCTAAGTTGGAACGATTCCAATATAAAGGTAGAACTATTTATATCATAACAAAGAACATATTAAGCCGAATGGAGAAACTTAAAAGTCGGTTATAAGACAATTTATAACAAACATAATATGTGTTTTGTTTTTTTTTTCTTTGAAAATCTTATAAAATAAGAACAGTATAATTTGTTTCTACGTACTTTCATATAAGATTATTGCAATATAAAAGACTATTGGCTTGCGAATCATTAAAATCCTGTTATTAACGTTACTATCGTAATAAAACGATGTTTATAGCAACGTTTGAAAAACTAACAATGTCGATGCAGGTTCTAATACTACAAATGTATTGCTTTAAAGACGGAAAATAACAAAGCCTAAATACTATCAATACTGATATGTACAAATCTATATATGTATACAGCCCTTTTTACCGTCCCACTGCTAGGCACGGGCCTCCCTTCAATACGAGGGGGATCAGGCCATAGTCCACCACGCTGGCCAAGTGGTTGGCGGCCTTCACATGTCTTTCGAAAACTTACTAGGTTCTCTCAGACATGCAGGTTTCCTCACGATGTTTTTCCTTCACCGTAAGGCAAGTGGTAATCATGTTAGAAATGATTAGCACATGAAAATATCAGAGGTGCGAGACCCGGGATTTGAACCCGCTTATCTCGGTTTCCCAAGCAAGCGCGTTACCACTGGGCTACCACTGCATTTAAATATATAATATTTAATTCAAATCTATATATACATAAATAAAACAAAGTTCGGTTTGTTAGATTACTTATAACTCGAGGACTGCTGGAGCGATTATCATTTATCATGTTTTTAATTTGTTGGATGTGTCTGCCTCGAATAGCAGAATAACTATTAAACAATTTGTTTAAAAAATATATTTATTGTTGATTTTTTTTAAATCCGCTCGACCGATTTCGATAAAAATTATATGGGACCACCTGGGAAGTATACCCTTTCAAACGAAACAAAAAATTTCCAGATCGGTTCAGGCGTCTTCGAGTAATCGGTGAACATACATAAAAAAAAAGATTCCGACGAATTGAGAACCTCCACGTTTTTGGAAGTCGGTTAAAACTTGTAACTAAGCCGAATCTATACATTAAATATTTTTTGGAAAATCTTATTAAAATAGACATTATTATCGATACAGAGGCGGATTTACTGCGGAAAAATATCTCATTTTTGAGAAAAAATACCAAAATTGCAATGTAAGAGTATACTAATATGTAAAACTTAAGAATTTGGTTTTTGGTCATCTGAACGCGGGCGGAGTCGCGGGCAATGCTAGTAAGTAATAAAGTGTTTGTTTATTCTACATTCACGCAATAACAGAGCAAGTATACTAGCCTATTTTTTTTGCATAGAGATAATTCATGGGCTCAAGAGTGGTGGGTACCTACTCTCGAGCCATAACATAAATATGGAATCATAAGCTAATCTAGCTATGAAGATAATCCTTTTAGAATATTAAGTAACAGAAACAAAAGATTTATTATTTAAGAACTATAAGCAAACCGCGATGCCAGGCTAGTTTAAAAATAATTTTAGTACTAAAATTAATACGTGTCCCTACTCCGTATCTACACACAGACAGTCGTCTTTTTAAAGTCAGGTCATATGAAATTTGGCACAATTCTTCGCTTCGCAATTGCTAATTCTAACACAAATATGTAATGCAGACAATGAATACAATTTTATATAGAGCATTAGATATTTCACATTGACTATTTTAGAACAAGGCAGCGATAGCTCAGTGGTAACACACTCGCTTGGAAACTGTGATTGCAATTTGACTTACGGTAAAGGAAAACATCGTAAGAAAATTCAGGTTTCTTCACGATGTTTTTCTGTTGTCGTTATTGTAGTGTATAAGTACATATCTATTAAATTATTAATAATTTATTGTTCATTAATATATGTATGTGTGTATATTTAATAGTATAATATCATCTGTTGTCTCGGGTCAGGCACTCAGCTGGCGGCGGAGTGGTGGGTCATTGGACAGCCAACCAGCGCGGAGTGAAGACTGAGTGCACACGGCGAGCCGATATATATATATATATATATATATATATATATATATATATATATATATTTGAATATTCCTATAATCTACTTACTAATAATAAGTATCATTTAGTGAATCATTAAGTGCACATTACTAGTTATCTAAGAGAACCATCGATCAAAGAAGTTCTAGACACACAAGATGCAACAAAAAATGTCCTCACCGAATAAGCGCTCATTTGAACATTAGAGCGCGCTTTTAAATTTTATTTTTTTGCAAACAAATTTGAGCATTGAATTTAAGGTTCATTTTACATTATTGTATATTTATTTCAAGTAGAATAATTACCTAAACACAATTGGTGACAGTTTTAAGAGAACTTTTGCATGGGATTGTGTATTTAGTACTTTTTGATTGATGAAGAAAACCTAAAAAGTTTTCAAAAATGTTAAGTCCGCCAACCAGCACTTGGCCAGCATGGTGGACTATGGCATGAGTCATGACCCCCTCATATTAATAAATAAAAATCACGTTTAACGCGTCTTCGACGTCACTTATACATTATAAACTAATAAGTTACTGTGTTGTGTGTCTGTCTGTTGTGCGTCTCTGACAATACCACGTGTATAGCGTATCGTATTTTACGCATATATTGTATATTTATGTAATACTGAACTAGTTTTTAGTAGTTTATAAAAATACCGGTATTTAGGTTAACTAGAATGTTGATATTTGGCAACAATAATAGTTTGAAGTAGACGCCCGTATGCCCATTACTACATTATCGGTATATAATATATCTATTGTTTATTAATCTATTTAATTGAAAACCCCAATAACTATGGACCTATATGTTTAAAATAAATAAATTGAGTTCTTATCATCTTTACTTCTCGCAAATAGTACTCATTTACTTAGTGGTGGCATTCAACGACGAATAACGACAAAATTTACGTTACCAATATTTTCTTCCTGATATTAAAATTATATACCATAGTGGGAATCAGATATACACCTTTGACACAGTGCATGTGCAAATCCTTTAAAAATGTAGATTAATCCTACCAATATTATAAATGCGAAAGTTTGTGAGTATGTACATATGCATGCCTGGAAGTATAGATGTATGGATGTTTGTTACTCTTTCACGTAAAATCTACTGAATGAATTTTTAAGAAAATTTATAATAACATAGTTGGTAGCTCTTACATCAGAATAACATATAGGCTACTTTTTATCACCAAAAAATGTATGGTTCCCGTGAGATAGATTTGTTTTTGTTTTTCTATAGCCAAACCCGAGCGATGCGAGGTCTTGAATATAGCAGAAAGACTAGCAATTCCAATATGCGAGGTTTAGCTAAAATCAGATAAGGATGTGATTCACTATAAGAGATATTAAATTATAATTAGATAATCCGTACTTTTAACTAAAAAAAGAAGTCTTTAAAATAACTTATTAAACCCTTAAAGTTATTTTTTCCCCAGTTTAAAACTACGCTTGAGAAAAAAAACCCGTTCATTAAAGACAGAATTATGGAAATCAATTCACAATTATTAGCGGAAACACAACAATATGTAGATTACGTCTTTATTGATATTGACAAAAACTAAAATATTTAAAAAACTTACTTGCATTCTAACTTTAAGCACATCAGTGGGATTGGCGATCGCGCTGGACAGTCCACCCGCGAAGGCCGCACAGAATGTGTTGGTGGCGAGGTGCTCCTTGCTGCCTCCATCAGCTCGCCGCGCTGCCAGGTACTTCTTCAGTGAGTAGTATGTGCCGAACTTTATCGTTCCGTATGTCGCCTGGCGGAGTACAGCTGGCCATATACTAGGGAAATCACATAAGTGTTATATATGCAAAAGTTTGAAAGGAAGTGAGTTTGTTACATCACGTTGTAACGACTTTGAAGAGTTTGAGAATAAAATAGAAATAGCTATATTCTCAATAAACTTGTTCAAATATAAGGTTATATTTAAAAGCCGGATGAATAAGTTAATCTTATTTTTTGTAATGGATGAAGAAATTAACATTTATAGATTAGAAGCCTAAATAAATGCATTAAAATATCCCTGAGTAAAAAGATTTGATTATAAACAACTTATAAACATGTTCTTAATAAGCAAGATAACATTATATGAACACTAGACAATGCCAATACATTGTTTATATTGCATTATAATTCCCGAGCATTCAAAACAACAATTATTTTATATCACAACAAAATGTTTAATTAAATTATGGCTTAATGACTCTTTATTACTTTAGTGATTATGATGTATGTATGCAAAGATTTTACATTGACGCAACAAGAGATAAACAATAAAAATTAACCACATCCACTTTTAATATTGTGAATGTAAACACTATTTATATAAAAAAATCGTATTTTCTGCATGAGTAGTCTAAGAACACAGTTTTCCTCATAAATAATCTCTCAAAGATAAAAGACAAACTAAAAATATCTTCAATTGTGAAAAACGATAAAATAAATGAAAAATTAAACAATTAATGATTACATATCAACTTAAAAGGTGCACCAACTTCATATACAACCTATTTATAAAAAAAAAATTGTTTGACAATTTTCTAAGATATTGCTAAGATATTTAGAAAAAAACACATAAAATAGAATAAGTATTCAAAAAAAGGATGTTGCTTAAGTCAAAGAGGGCTTAAACTGTCCAACCACAATGGAAAATATGAGTTATCTTTTATATTATAATTAAATTTAGTTCTTTGGTTTATTTTAAACAAGTTGCACCGCACTTCCAAGTAAAAAAAAAAAACATTTTAAATAATTAATGGAAGTTCTTGTCAAATGTCTTTTTAATTTTATAACGTTCGACTCATCTGAATCATATTATCAGTTCATTTGAATTCCTCTATAATCTATATCACTGAGTAGAAAATCTCCTCCTATACTTTGTTATAGTGTATTGAACATTAATATGAATGATCATAACATTAACTTAGAAGTTTACTGTAATTATTCTCTTTTTATGTGGATTACATGAAGGTTTAGTCATAAACTCTCTTTATTACAGATATTTTATTTTACTATTATAATCAGATAATAAGACACAATGTAGATAATAAGAATAAACTGTATTTATTAAACCTATTGGGGCTATTTGAACATTGCTTATTAAAGTGCTTCATATAAGTAGGTCTAAAATTTACAGGAGCAACCAAGAGAGTAATGCTAATCTTAAAATTTATTTTAATTTTTGGATACTAAGTAAATATTTATTCTAGGCAACTTACCCACAATAAAGAGCCTTGACACCTTCCTGCTGAGAAGTTTTCACAAAGCAATCAACCATGCCCGTGTATCGTAACTTCACATGTCGAGGGTCAATTTTCTGACCCTGAATCTGAAGCCTAGTCTTGGTGGTATCAATAGGGAAGGTACCTAAATAATAATTAATTTATGAGCTTTATTTAAAAGGATATTTTTTAAATAAGTAGGTATTTTTTTAATAATACATGTATAGAATCATAGAATATGAAAACTAGTTATCATTATGAATCACTATTATTTATTACGATTTACGAATATAAAATAATCAGAGGTTATAAAAAATATCTACCGAATTCGGCAACGATCGACGCTAGGCCGCCGTAAATAAACGGTCTCCAGTCTCTATCTCCCATCACATGCAAAATTAACTAGCACCAAATAGCCCAATATTTATAAATTCTAATGGAGCCGGTGATCGACTCTTATGTATATTTTATTCTTATGTATATCATATGTGACTATGACATAATTAAATATACCAGAGCCGAACTGAACAAAAACTTAAATAAATTGCAAAATATAAAAATATAAAAGAGACGTTTTCGAAACAATTTATTTTAAAATGATAAATTCACTCGCAGTCGCACTGCAAGTGCAAGATCTTTCAAGTTTAACCTGACATTGACAATTCTTCACTGTCAAAATTCAAAAAACTTTTTATGTTTAGTGATGCCAGATTACGATTTCGCATTCTCCCCAAATCTCAGATTTTAAAGAAAAAAAAGCCTCACAAAATGTTGAATATTTATTTATTAATTAAATAAAATTTTAAATAAAACTATGTTTTCGGATTATAACTCGGGCTTATTTTGATATTTGGTTCCCGACGTTTCAAATGCTTTACAGCGCACATGGTCACGGGAGAGACTAAGATTATAGACGTTTCAAACACATACTTGTTACAGATAGTGCCTACCCACTATTTTACAAAAATGATTTAAAATATTCAAAAATGGCACCACCAAAGTACCTTATAATATTTGTTGATTTTTATTAAAAAAATAATATTATTATAATTAAATATAGCAAGATTATTTATTTAATTTTAGCTGCTATTAGTATAAATATTTCAATTATTTTTTTACTTTAATAATAACTAATATTATTTAGTGTTGCTATTATTATATTATGTATAATCATAAAGAATATTAAAAACTTAAAAAATATTAATTATTTATTTAAACAATATAATTGTTTTATATGTATTTAAAAGAAAGTAAAATATTAATTTAGATTGCTATTTTTAAGAGTTAAAATACTAAGCAACACTATTGGAACCTTTATATACAAAAAATATTAATCAGAATTACTGTTATTATTGCGATCCTCACAGTATTCAAACTAATTACATCTACGTCTGTTAAATTTGTTTCTGTTGTTAGATTTTATTATGTTTATTACAGGATCCTAAGATGATGGTAGTACCCAGCCATCTCATCATCCACTGAGGTGATATGCGACCTCCGTGCCATGTATACGATCTCCGTAGTGTTGTTAAAACCAAACGTGTCAACTGTCATACTTTGTTATTTATTAATATTAATTTAGTCATTACATTTGTCTAGTGGAATTCTTTCAGTTAAATAAAACCAATATTCCTCTTGGTTTCTCGTTTATTATGCCACAATTTATTTAACTGAAAATGCCTGATGAAAAACTAGGCATGCCTTCGCTGTCGAGATATCTGCGACCCGATAAGTTTGACATCGAGCCTGATGTCGCGGACGCCGATGAAAAATGGGTACACTGGAAATCGACATTTGAAAGCTTCTAAGCAGAAAAGATTACCGACGATGTACCAGACTCCCTTAAGCGTAAGCTGCTAGCATGAACGAATTAACCACTGGACCAGACATATAAGCGGACGTACCTTTAACGGTCATGTCAGTAACCAGGGAATTTTAGCCTAGGTCGTTTGTTTTTTGTGTCAGTCTCAAGCACTTACTTGTCAACAAAACATCTCCCAAAAATGACTAAATGTTCTGTTAATTGGTGTAAAAACTATAACGGCGGAAGCAGCACTATTTCTTTTCACTTGTAAATACATTATTTTATTACATTTATTGTTATTTATCACAAAATTTAATTAAATGTAAAATAAAATGTCATATTATCCAACTATGTTAAATATAGTCGATATTTCTATGTATTGTTGACATCTGACAACCATCATAAGCGGGCTGGATTATACCATTCAGAACAAATGACAAAACTGTCGAGTAAGTCCATTTGACATCGACTAGTGCTTGACAATGTCGAAAAATATATCGATATTTGACGAAATAACTGAACGAATTGTGTTATTTGTACAGTACAATAACATAAAATACTTTTACCACAGTGTCCCACAATCTGATGACAATAAATTTATAAAAATATTTTCTAAATCAAATAAAAATATAAATGCAAAAATTATAATTAGTATGAGTACTTAATTTTTTATTTTATACCACATTTATATACTTTGGAATATTATTCCATTGTAATAATAATAAAGATCATTTTATTTCAACACATAAATTACACAAAATCAAACAATAATGTTTTAGCACTAAACTTCTGGGTTGGCGATTTGTAATAAAACACTTTACCACTTGCATTAATTATTTTACTTTCACGATCCAACACTCACTTTTTCACAATTTGCAATCACTTTTTCTTGTTCCTAATTTCACAAATGTTTATTAAGAACTGAGCAATATTAGGACAGTGTCACATTTTTATAACTACCCGAGACAATCAATTGCCAATTAAAATAGTTCAATAACAGAATCAACAAAATCACTTTATTTAATTAAATTAGCTTCATATTTTTTTTATCTTTACAAAATAATATTTATTATATATTAATGGAATATACACCCGATATTCATTTGTTTATTAACATTATTATAGGCCAACAGAATGTTGCCATCAATGCCATCGTATTTATATAAATCAAATTAAAAAATAATTATTATTTGACACATTATTATTGCCTCTTTAATTCATTTATTTTAATTTATTATAATAAATACAGATATTTTAAATTAAAACATGTAAAATATGATGACTATGCTAACCAATGTCTAAAATGTCATTCATTGGTTCATCGATATATGTATTTTATCGATTACGTTCAAGCACTAGAAATATTGTATTGTGTATCAGTGTTTATAATAATGTAATAAAATCTTTGTGTGCGTTATGCGTCACTTGGTTGAACTAGTTTTCATACATTTGTATTTTATGTCAGGTCCAGTCTCTAATTCGTCCATGGCTGCTAGTTAATCACTTATCGGCATCGATTTACAAGCATATCAAAACATGCTCCACTTATAAAGATTCGATGAAAGTTCTAGAAGATATCTATGTCAAACCGAAAAATACTATTCTAGCTCGACACATTCTCTTCAATCGCAAGCAACGAGCCGACGAAACGATCTCTGACTATATTAGAGCTCTCCGACTTTCCGCGAAAGATTGTAAATTCGAAGACGTCATAGCTCAAGAGCATGAAGACCAAGCAATTCGTAGTGCTCTCATATCCGGCTTACTATCACGAAGGATTCGCGAACGGTTACTAGAAAACTCAAAACTCACTCTCTCAGAAGCACTTAATCAAGCCGTAGCATTGGAAACGGCAGAGAAGGATGCAGTTGCTATTGGTATCAGTTCTACGCAACTTACCGCCATATCGCAAGGTACTTCACGGGACAAGGAATCCGAAAACCTAGCGGCAGCTCCATCGTCACGAACTTTTCAAGCCGCCCCGACCACGCCACCTCCGGCTAAACCCTGCTTCTCTTGCGGCGGGAGTCTTCATCCAAGGTTCAGATGTCCAGCCAACAAAGCCACCTGCAAAAAGTGCTCAAAGAAAGGACACTTTGCAAGCGTCTGTAGATCGGGCAATATTAACTTGAACTCCACGACAGTTGAAGATCCTAGGACCTCTAACAACAACCAGTTCTACAGTGGAGCTATTTCTGCTGCCTCTCCTTTGAGCCTTAGGAGTGCGACAATTCCAATCATGGTCAACGAATACAAGGCTGATGCACTCGTCGATACAGGAAGTTCAGTCAGCTTTATTAACGCTAGTGTTGCTCGCATAATGAAACTACGCAAAAAACCCTGCAAGCAGACAGTCAATCTCGCTTCTCTCAATCAAGTTTCCTTTGCCGAAGGCGTCTGCTTTGCTACCATTACGATGAATAAGCATACTTACAAACAAACGCCTCTTCTAGTTGTCGACAACCTCTGTGCTGACGTCATCGTCGGCCATGACTTGCTCAAACATCACTCGAGCATTCATTTTAATCTTGGTGGGCCTGGCGAACCTTTAGAGATATGCAACGTGTTACGAGCTTCGGTGCCGCCAGCCTCCGTATTTACAAATCTGTCGCCGAACATTCGACCGATCGCCGTGAGAAGCCGGCGCTACAGTAAGGAAGATGAGGCCTTCGTAAAAGAAGAAGTGTCTAAATTACTTGAAGACGGGGTCATTGAAACAAGTATTTCCCCCTGGAGAGCCCAAGTCCTCGTAGCGGGAGGAGGGCTTCATCGAAAACGACTTGTCATTGATTACTCCATGACCATAAACAAATTCACCGATCTGGATGCCTTCCCCTTGCCAAACATAGAATCAGTCGTGAACAAAGTATCAAAGTTCAAAGTGTTCAGTCAAATCGACTTAAATAGCGCATACCATCAAATACCCATCTTAGAAAATGAAAAGATATATACTGCTTTCGAAGCATGCGGCAAATTGTACCAGTTTACACGCATTCCATTTGGCGTGACTAATGGCGTTGCGGCTTTTCAACGTACTCTGGACTTCATCATAACAGAAGAGAGACTAGAAGGAACGTTCGCCTACTTAGACGATGTAACCGTCTGCGGCAAAGATCAAAGGGATCATGACCACAATTTAAAACGCTTTATGGACGCCGCTAATAAATATCATTTAACTATAAACGAACGGAAGAGTGTTTTCAATAAGACTAAAATCAATTTGCTTGGATATACTGTTGAAAATAATACAATCAGTCCTGACCCGGAAAGACTAAAACCTCTTCTAGAGCTTCCCGCTCCAACTAAAACTAGTGAACTAAAACGAGTCCTAGGGATGCTTGCTCATTACGCTAAATGGATTGCGCGTTTCTCAGAAAAAATAAAGCCACTTACATGCGTGACTACTTTCCCGTTGACACCTGAAGCGCTCAAGTGTTTTGAAGAACTCAAGCAAGATATCAAGGCAGCCGCTCTAGTAGCCATTAATGATAATGAAATGTTTACAGTCGAAACAGACGCTTCGGAATTCGCGTTAGGGGCTACTCTGACTCAACATGGAAGACCAGTTGCCTTTTTCTCGCGGACATTAAATAACTCGGAATGCAAACAATCCTCAATCGAAAAAGAGGCTTGTGCGATAGTAGAGAGCCTAAAGAAATGGAGACACTACCTGATCGGCAGACATTTTCTTCTTATAACTGACCAACAATCGGTTGCCTTCATGTTCAATCAAAATCATAACAGTAAAATAAAAAATGAGAGGATCCAACGTTGGCGATTAGAACTATCTTGCTTCAAATACGATATAGTTTATAGACCAGGCACTGAAAACGCTGCTGCGGACGCTCTATCTCGCGTATGCGCTTACATGAATATAAACAAGTTGAAAGAACTACATAACGCACTCTGCCACCCGGGAGTAACTAGAATGTATCACTGGGTAAGATCTAAAAACTTGCCTTACTCGGCTAATGATGTGAAGGAGATGACCGCCTCGTGCCCTACCTGCGCCGAAATAAAACCGAGGTTTCTAAAGGTCAAGGGTCAATTGATAAAAGCTACGTCGCCGTTTGAACGGATCAACATAGATTTTAAAGGACCACTACCTTCTAAAACAGCCAACAAGTATATACTTACAATTATTGATGAGTACAGTCGGTTTCCTTTTGCTTACCCATGTAAGGATATGACCTCAGCCACCGTCATTACTTGCCTGAAAGATCTTTTTCTCACATTTGGCCAACCTCTCTACATTCATAGTGATAGAGGGTCGTCGTTCATGTCCGAAGAGTTCAAATCATTTCTACGACAGTCAAATATAGCCTCGTCCAGAACGACGCCCTATAACCCCCAGGGTAATGGCCAAGTGGAGCGACTAAACGGAACGCTCTGGCGAACTATTCAACTCAGCCTTCGGTCAAAGGGATTATCGGTGGAAAATTGGGAAGTGGTTCTGAAGGACGCATTGCATTGTGTCCGCTCCCTCCTGTGTACGGCAACAAACGCTACTCCGCACGAAAAACTTTTCACATACCCGAGAAGATCCCCGAACGGAGATTCACTGCCATCTTGGCTCACGCCGGGACCGATCTTAGTTAAGAAGAACGTCCGTTCTTCAAACACGGACCCTCTTGTCGAGGAAGCCGAGCTCTTAGAGACCAATCCCTACTACTCTCTCATAAGACGGGATAATGGAGAAACCTCAACGGTATCAAACCGTCAATTAGCTCCTTTCCCCAGTATCGCTGATAATAGCAGCGACGATAACTTTGAAACGGCCTCCGAAGATGATAATCTCAGGTTTCCATCTGAAAATAACTCCACACCTCCACCTGAAAATATCGTTCCTTCGTCACCGCCTCGTGTAGGAGAGCCGTCGACGACTTCGCCAGTTCTTCGGACTGGACTCCCCAGGAGATCTAATAGGACGCGAAAATTACCCTCCTACCTAGCGGACTTTGTGGTTGATGGGAGTGAGAGTGAAAACTGAACCGGGGGAGAATGAGGTGATATGCGGCCTCCGCGCCATGTACCCTAACCTATACGATCTCCGTAGTGTTGTTAAAACCAAACGTGTCAACTGTCATACTTTGTTATTTATTAATATTAATTTAGTCATTACATTTGTCTAGTGGAATTCTTTCAGTTAAATAAAACCAATATTCCTCTTGGTTTCTCGTTTATTATGCCACATCCACCTATCCACCTAACCTCAAACTATATAGGTATATATTTTTATTTGTCATCCATGGTATATATAAAAAGAAAACGATAACTTCGCATATTTGTTTCACTTTTTAATTGTCATCCATGCTTTGAGCCTTGAGGGTTCAACTTTTACCGTTTCCAGTTTCACTACATGTCATCTGACGTACAGTTGGTATTGAATTGTCATCCATTGATTGAAGTGCCAAGTAATTTGTAAATGGCTTCGAGCAATAACAAGCATGGAGGACTCGTATTAAAATGAACCAATAAACTTATAATTATTACTTCTTTATCTTACTAAGAGATGATATAAGTTAGAGAGAGACTAAAAATTAAGAAACTATCGTCTTTAACGATGTAAAGCCACTTTTTAGTTGTGATGGTGACCAGCTGGTGACCTACTGTATTTTTGATATTTGAATATTTTAATGATAAAAGAGTAATTGGATGTAACAGACTTTGTTTTAAGGAACTTGTGTGGCTTACGGCTGTAAAAACCATTGTTCAAGGAAAAGAGAAGATAATTAAAATGTAACATTTCACCGGTAAGTGTTGTTTGGATTTTTCCTTTAAAATGGTGCCTTTGCATCAAATAATATATATTACCTTGTAATTTTATCAACTTGTAAATATTAACTTTTTTGCTGTGTTATATTTTTGAATAAAGAATAAACAAGATTAGACAATGAATGAGTTTCATTTATTTCTGTTATTTTAATTAGAAAAGAGTATACTAACACACATATTAAAACATTTCTATACATTTAGAAGACAATAATAATTAATCAGATATGTCTTTACAAGTATACTTAACATTCGCTATAATTCATAAACAAAAGTATACGATAAATTATAATAAATCCCTAATATATTATCAATAAATACAATTCAAATAAAATAAAAATGATTCATAATAAGTCAAGATCTGTTAGCCAAAATAATTAATTTAAATAATGTTTAAAAAATTATTATTACCTTAAAGTCTAATAAATTTAATTTAATTAAATAACAAGTTGTACAGTGCCGGGATGCAAAGAAAATGGATATCATTTGTTTCGAAAATACAAAAGCTAAAGAAGTTGTGGGCTAAAGCAATAAGACGACCAAAAATGGCGAAAATATTTTATTATTTGTGCTTTTTTAGATATTAATTACAGAATTTAATATAAATTTTCATCCCTCATTTTACCCCCTTATGAATGTAAATAGATCATACGTGTTGCGCTCTCCTTGCAAGTAATCTTCCTCATTAATATATACATACGTAATGTAATATAAACCACATTATAAGTCTGTGTAAAAAATTAAAAAAAAAACATTGTCATGTCTAAGTCAATTTGTTTTTGACTTTTGTCAGCACAACAGTCAACATCTTTCGTAAAGTAAAGAAATTAAATTTAAGTGCCATATAACATATTACTTTTAATGAAGCGTGAATATTGTAGGCATATTTAAGTATAAGAACAAATCAGGAAAACTTATTTGCAATATAATTTTATTAACTTAAAGGTAGAGTTTTTCCATTCTCTAACTCTGAACTTGTAAGAATTATGAGCGATTTGTTTTAAAATGAACTAACAATTAACAGTTTTATAGGATGTAATTATATAATTAATAATTATTTTTTTAAAACAATGTCTTAGTTTATAAAATGTAGATGTAAATGAAGTTCATGATTTAACGTTTTCTCACGATTTTAAATAATTATGTGATTTGCAGGTCAAAACTTTTCTATAACAGCAAAATGTTTGACCACTTTGCTCAAGGGCCGACACCCTCGAATGAACCCCCACCTCCACGTAAGGTGCTGAGATTTGATAAGAGCTACTTAAAAACTATGCCAGGAATACTGAAACTTGTAGAAATTGTATGTAGTTTTTTTTATATTTAGTTATTGTATTAAGAAATTTTCAAAGTATGGGTGTCAATAAGATAGAATGAAGAATTTTGGTTTTTATTTGTGTATATATTAACTAAGGGTAATTGTATTTAAGATAAAAACCAAATAAAGTCAAATACTTTATTATATACTAGCGACTCACCCTCACTCTGCTGGGGTTCATTCCTACTTACGTTTTTATGTTTAGTATAGATTTCTCAGAAATGAGATATTTTCCTGCAATAAACAGTATCCTATATGTTGACCCGTATGTATAACCTATCTATCTATATATATAGCTATCATCATAGCAAATTTCATTAAAATAAGGTAATTAATCAAAATACAGCTTACATATACATACATATGCCCATTGCCCATCATATGAGCGCACTAGACCAACACTTTTATATTGATATATATTATTGTTTACATTATACTATGTCTTATATGTAAAAGACAAAGTGTTAGAAAATTGTGCTGATCTAAAAAAAAATATAAAAAGTAAAGTTGAATTTAGTTTAAAGCATTTTCTACACATTTTTTAATTAATTGTCTAAATAATTAATTTTCAGATTTGTAATATAGTTGGATTTATTTGCATAAAAATATCTTGGGCATGGCTCTCGGCAATCTTCTACAATATATTATACTGGGTGGGGAACATTATAACAGCATTTCTTCTGCTCATGTACACCTTCCACTTTGTTGAAAAATATGATAGATGGCCATGGCACAAGTATGAGTTCTTTTACTGTGGAGTCATGTCGCTAGCATACATTGTAACTTCTATATTTGCTACCACAATTGGCGAAAGCACGGGTTATGCTGTTGGGGTAAGTTTTATATGGAAATAATACATAAAGGTGCCTTAAAATGTCCCAATTCATATTTTAATGACAATTCTGGTAGATACTCATTTTTTTTCCTTTTTTTTTTAGTTTTTTGGACTTTGTGCAATTATAGCATATGGATTAGACTGCTATTTAAAGTATAAGGAGTGGAAGAGAGGATTACCACCACAATAATGGTAACACAAGACTTCTTGTAAGCGTTTTATGCTAAGTATTTACTAATTTAAGATCCTTTAGAAACTATTTTATTAAGAGATAGAAAAACATACCTATATAAAAATATTTTTTTAATCAAAGCTATACATTAATCTTACATCAGTTCTATTAAAAATTATATAATACTAGCGGACCCGACAGACGTTGTCCTGTCTACACGTCTTTAATTTGAAAATTTCAAACTTTTTTTAATAAGCTAAAACATTCTGGACCATTTTGATGAAAATTATTATTCAAATTGTAAATCTAAACCATTCCCAGATCCCCTTGAACACACACAAAAAATTTCATCAAAATCGGTCCAGTCGTTTGAGAGAAGTTCAGTGACATACACACTCACAGAAGAATTATATATATAAAGATAGATGAAATCTGTAACAAAAATATAATATTCAGATTGTAAAGAGGATCTTTTAAACAAATGCCACCTTTTCAACCGACTTCAAAAAGGAGGAGGTTCTCAATTCGACTGTATGTTTTTTTTTTATTTTATTTTATTTTTTTATGTTTGTTACCTCAGAACTCCGTCATTTATTAACCGATTTGGACAATTTTTGTGTCGTTTGAAAGGGTATACTTCCAGATTGGTCCCATTTAAATTTCAAAAAAAAATACCACCCCTAAGGGTGGAAAAACAACGAATGATGAATTTAACCTACTTCTAATTGTCATATTGACTTGAAACTTTGCAAGTATTTCTATTTCCGTTGATAGTACATAGTTCGGTGTTGTTGACCTGATCTGATGGCAAGGCCAGAAGGTGGATGGTGAAACTCTTCAACGGCTAACAGTAGATACTTTGAGTTTGGGCTTATTTTGTTTGATTTGACAAGCCTAACACGTTAGAATCCTTACTTTTCTACTACTGTCTACACTAAAAAGGGAAAAATAAAAACTTTAACAAAAAAATAAAAACCGACTTCAAACAAAAGCACTAAAAAGTAATAAATAACTGATTGGTAGTTTTCATTTACTATACATACCTAATCAAATATTTTCGAAGTCGGTGTGCTTTGGCTAAGTAATTAAAGCCTACCTATTAAATACATACCTAATCCAATATTTTCGAAATCGGTGCCAGCCCATACAAAGCAAAGCACATTGACTTCGAAAATATTTGATTAGGTATGTATAGTAAATGAAAACTACCAATCAGTTATTTATTACTTTTTAGTGCTTTTGTTTGAAGTCGGTTTTTATTTTTTTGTTAAAAAGTTTTTATGTATTATAAAAGGCTTAATGTACCTATTTAATTTTAGGGTTTTTGACTTGCATTATTTTTTATTATAATTATGGTTGTGTACTCAATGCACAATTTATATGTAACTTGTATATATATATATATATATATTGTAACTAGTTTTAGTACTTAAGTACCTGGGCGACCGAGCTTTGCTCGGAGTTTTTGGCAAACAAAAAAACAAACTAAAATTAAAAAAAACAAACTAAGAATTTGAATAAATACAAAAAAAAAACGAAATTAAAAACTTTGTGTCCGACCGGGATACGAACCCAGACACCTGTGGTTGTCAAACTTGTGCATTGGCCGCTTGACCATGATGCTTATATCTGAGCGTGCGAAATTATCGAACATAATATTTTGCGTGGAATTATTAATTTATTAAAATAATGCAAAAGAAATCATAATAATAATAAAGCTCTATTTATTTATTCATTTATTTATTATAAAGGCTTACTAACTAAATTTACATAAAAACATTTATATATCATTATAATTTTACCTATTTATATATAAATTTAATTTAAAAGTATGCACAGCTTTTTATAAAAGTATTCCATTCAAATTTTATTTGGTTAAGAGTATATAAGGAGCCATTTTAGTTGTACAATAAAAAAATGTCTATATCACATTGCTGAAATATAAAATTATATAATTTAGTGACTATTTATTAACTTATAATTTTTTAAATAATAATTTTGTAATCTGGAATTAAATTACATATTTTAAAAATCTTCATATTATTTGAAATGATATTGTATATATATAAATTATCATTAACAAATAAATAAATAAACAATCACAATAAATTAAATAATTCAATTGAGTAAATACTAAACATTTCACATATAAATAAAATTTCTTTCCATACATTAATTCTGACAATAGTTATAAATTAGGTATTTAACTTCATAATTAAATGTATTTATTTAGTAAATGTCTTTTTCATGTATAGACCCCTCTCGGTTAAAAGCCTCCTCCAAAGTAGTCCTGCATAGAGCTCTCCGTTGGAGATTATGCTTGTATGATTGCAAAGGGTTTCTTTTCAAATTTTGTTTTCAATATATAATTTGTTTCTGATATGCCTATAAAGTTTATAATTTTATCTTTGTGTTCTTTTGATTTGTTGTAGGAAATGCTGCTTTAAATTCTAGAAGTTTTTCTGGTGAAGATATGTATACCTTTGTTCATTGTATGTCTGTTTTTCTTTGGAGGGTTACGGTCGAACTCCCCCACAGTGACCGGCCATACTGGTGGATAAAGATGAGGAGGTTCCTACGGTGTTTAATATACTGTATCTTGCTGTGTTGTTTTTAGTTGTTCCTGGTTATCATTTGTGTGGTTGAAAGTTAACTTTGGTTTTTGTAATATTAAGTCTTTAATATTACCAGGTATGGTTTTCTTTGTATGTTGTTTATTTTTTAGTTTTTGTTTATAATTGAGGTAAGGCGTTTCTGGAGATACAGGCAGACTTCTTTTTTATTTCCGTTTAGTTTAAGACTATTTTTTCCTCTAGTTCATGATAGGAGTTCATGAAAGTTCTTGCGCCTAATATGTCTTTCTAAATTATTTATTGAGGTACTTTGTTCCTGGATTTTTTTCTCAAGAACTTCAATTTTTATTTCTAACTGTTTAAATTTCTTATTTAAGTATATTATTGTTGATTGTATTTTTAATGTCTTCTTTCATTTCTAACATTTCTGTTTTCTGCTGTCTTATTTCTTGTTGCATGTTTATTAGCAACTTTTTTATGTCCTCCATCTTATGTGTGAAGTTGGAAGTAGAAAAGCTGATTGAAAAAAGCACCAATTATACCAAGTTGAATTGCAATTTTATACCGAGTATTAGTTTTTGAGGTTATAAACTTATGTTTTAATATTTGACGCTTTCACTTCACAAATTATTTTGTTTTATTGTCATCACACACAGAAAAGATGGTTTTGCACTAATAGTATCTTTAAGTTATGTTTGTCACTTTTATATTTGTTTGGTAGGTGAATTTTTAAAAGCTCATTTGTTCTTCAACACATCAAGACTTGGTGATGTTTACATATTGCCCATAGGTTTTATTTAAAAATTTATTTTTATTATTTAAATTTATATTTATTCTTTAGATTATTTTTACTTAAATATATTTAAACTTGATGTAAATACGGACACGACGTTGACAGTTGCACAGTGGCGCCGCCCACTTACCAGAAGTGACAATGCAAAAATTGTGAAAATGCAAAATAAAATCGCATGAAAATTCGAAAATTAGCGTTTTTCCAGATATAAGACTAATCTAGATCGATTTATCGCCCCCGAAACCCCTTGCTAGCTAAATTTCATGAAAATCGTTGGAGCCGTTTCCGAGATTCAGATTATATATTGATATATATATATATATACAAGAATAGCTCGTTTAAATATATAAGATATCTGCTACCAAAACATCGATCAAAAAAGCACTAGATACACAATCTATCAAAAGTTCTCTTAAAACTGTCACCAATTGTGTTTAGGTAATTATTCTAGTTGAAATAAGAATACAATAATGTAAATTGAACCTTAAATGCAATGCTAAGAGTGTTTTTTACAACAAATTTTTTTTAAAGTGCATTCAAATGTTCTAATGAGCGCTCATTCAGTGAGGACATTTTTAGTCGCTGATTGTGTATCTAGTACTTTTTGATTGATGTACCAAAATATCTTAAAGGCATAACATATTTTTTCCTGAAGATAATATCTTACACATAACGGAAAGTACTAATCTATGCATTATAAAACTCTTGACCTGACTGATTCATAATCATCCCATTGGACCCACCACTGGACATATGGGTTGAAATTTTCATGTATATCCTTATCAAATTTCAAAATACCTTTTTAGCAGCTACCTATGTCTGGTAACTACTAAAAAGGATTTTAAAAATTCATGCCCTAAAATGGTCTTAAAATTTTATATAAAAAACAATATTTTTAATATGTAAGTTGTAAGAACTGCTAATATTGTATAGAAAATCAATGCGATTCAAATGAGTATTTGATAATAATTTTATATGTATAAGTAGTTATGATAAGAGAACTTTAAAATTGTGCCTTTTACAGACTGAAATCAAATTTCATATTTTATATATTATAGACATTTGTAATGTAAGCATTTGTTTGTTGATTTATAGTACGGATATAATTATAGTGATATCAGCTACTTTTATAGCATACTAGCATTGCACGCGGCTCTGCCCGCGTTCAGATGACCAAAAATGCAAATTCTTAGGTTTTACATATTAGTATCTCTATACTCTTACAATGCAGTTTTTGTATTTTTTATCAGAAATGAGATATTTTCCCGCGGTAAAAAGTATCCTATATGTTGACCCGGATAACCAGCTATCACCATACCAAATTTCAGCAAAATCCCTCCAGTAGTCTTTCTGTGATACGGTAACAGACAGACAGACAGACAAAAAATTCTCAAAACTATAGATTCGGCCTTTGTATCGTTAATAATGTCTATTTCAATAAGATTTTCCAAAAAATATTTAATGTACAGATTCGGCTTAGTTACAATTTTATTATATGTCTATATGAACTAATTTATGTCTTACTTCAGATTAAGAAGATTCCTTTTCGTTTGAACGATTTAATCGGGTCAATAACATTGTGTCTGCATTTCAGGAGAATTTCACTTGAGGGAAATCCCAGCATATCTTTTTAAGTTACCTATTGATAATAGCGGTGATTAGACTTCCCTAGTATGTTCTGAAGTAGCGATTGCTATTTACAATACTATTGGTATAAGGTATTGATATATGCTTTGATTTAAGGATAAATCTTAAAATCTGTCTGATTTAGGCTAATGTCAATGTCACTGAGTCTAGCCAACTGCATACGAGATATTACAGTGTATAAGTATGTGCGCTAACACTGCACTCTGACACAGTCTCTCTCCCTTCACCTTACACTCCTGTTGGACGATAACTCGATATTCGAGATAAGAAATTAGGGGCGGGACAGGCGATTTTAGTTGCTTTGTAAGGTACGGAGATGCAAACCCGCCGACTTTCCAAGTTTGGGCTGTTACCCAATAACTGTACTTAGCCTGACTCAGGACTTGAACCCGGGACCAACGTACCTACGAGTATATGCTAGTCAGTGACTAGTAGGCACTAGACCAACGATTTAGTCAGTATAAACTATCTATAACACATTAAATAGTAAATAAATTGATCGGTTGAAAATAGATTTCAGATTTGGTTGTCTCTGCTATCTACACTCCGCCAATATCATAACTAAAATATAAGATATAGTGATGTATACTTATCTTTTATAACATATGTATTAAGTTTGATAAATCTGTATATTGTTTGGTCATACATAATGCATCAGTATGTAGTATAATAATGCCCAAAGTATTTACTAATAGGTATTACTTAGCTAGAGCTTAGATTTTGTATTTTTTTAATTAAAACACTTTCATGGAAGTTTCATATAAAGGTTTTTAAATTAGAAAACAACAGCAATAACTATAAACAGAATATTATTTACAGTCAGAAAAAAGTGTTTAGGATCTTTTTACAGTCTATTATTTAAATAGTTATGAATAACGATTATGTATCGATTTTAATGTATTTTTACTCGATTTTTTTATGTTTAAAATAATATTTTTGTTAATGCTTTGTTTAAAATCTTTTCTGAAACACTTTTTTTAGGGTTTAAGTACATATTTTATAAGTACTACCTTTAAGTAACTTGTGCCTTTTCTGTCATGTTAAACATTTCTTATGAGATATACCATCTTTAGATTAAAATGTTATTTTTTTTATAATTATTAGAAACTGAGCCAAAGGCATTTGGTTCGAAACACGCTTATGGTGAACTTGTTGACGATAATTTCTTGTTTGTCACATTCAGAACGAGACGAATCCTTATTGAAAAACTCTAATAGTATCTTTTTTTGCGGTTTTGAATATTTATTTCTATTATCTTCACTAAAGAAAGTAAGGCCAAGCATGTACTTAAATATCGAAAATCGATTATAACCTAGTTCTGATTATTGTATCAATTCGAAGCTTGTATGTAAAATTTGAATTTCGATGCGGCCAGATGATGAATAGTGGACCAGTCTTAATTCATTACCGTCAAATGCGTATTTTTTTTTAATAATTATTATTTATGCAGTTTTGTCGTTTAGTTCGCGTTAGTTTCAGCTAGAGGCGCTTCTAAAAGATTGTATGGGAAATAACTATGGTTTCTTCATAGGTACTTCCCAAATATTATCCCATAACATATGGTTGGTCATCTTGGGAAATTTTAACTAAGGGCCATGTTATAGAATTGAGCAGTAAAATTTGTATCGACCACTTTAAAGTACTTATTGTAAAACTAAGTTAAATACTGAGTATTGTAAAAAAATTTTTCAAAACAATATAAACTTATTTATTTTGTTAACATTGTTCATTTGAAATAAAACACAAAGCACATTTTATCGTTTTATTCCGTGGTACAATAAATAACCATAATTATAAAACTTCTAAAGTATGTGTATTTCAACTTTAAAATTACAAAAATCTTCGAAATTTTTATAATGAGATACAATATTCAGTAGAAAAATGATTGTACTTTAAAGTTAATATTATTGCACATGGTAACATTTGCTAACTTCGATTACTTCTATGTGACAAAAAAGTGAATATTTTAATTATATTAAAACCAGTGGTAAATTATTTTTCAAATGAAGAACAGGGTAAAGAAATAGAATATCTACACTTGAGTCCACACTTTACTAGTAACATATATTAACAAAGGAACAAACAAAAAATACGACGGAATTGAGAAACTCCTCTTTTCGAAGTCGGTTAACAAGTTACCAAGTTTAGAGCATTGCCATAATAATGAATAATGTACATAATTTCACATCTATTATTATAATTAATTAATTAGGTATAATAAAACAAAAGTGATCGTAAAAGTGTTGAACAAAAATAATTCGAATTAATTTTAATTAACAGACTAAAAAACATCTGCATACATTGACTTTAGTAACATTAAGAATTTTTAATCAAATACAGAATACAAGTAGCATATAATTTACACAACAATAATACATAGTTATATCTTAATATAAGTTAACTTATTTTTAGACAATATCAAAAATTCATATAAGTTTGACACAAGCGTGAGCGAGTGGAGCGGACGGACACACTATACTAATATTAAATAACAGGTGAGTTAAATTGATTTTAATATACTTTTATAATGGTAAGGCAATAAGATATATACAGACAGAAATAGATATATTTTTATAACATTCAACATGTCTAGACAGAATTAACCTGCCACCACATTTTGTATTTAAATATAAAAATATCTAAACAGTAATAATATGGTACTATATACCATATACATTACACAAGTATTTAAATATACTGTACATTAAATATCAATTTGAAATATGATTCATGCTTTAACAATTAAGGATATTGGCACTGAATTAAATAATTACTATATAGTTAATAGTAATATACATATATATTAATAGATAAAGTTTTATAAACTCAACATGAAATGCATAATATAAACTCTTAATATAACAGTATTTGGGCGACTAAGCTTCGCTAGTCGTCTTGTCAAAAACTTGTTTTCGGAAAAGATATTTGAAACACCCCCGACCACGTTAGACCGATTTCAAACATAGCTAAGAACACTCCCGACTAATTCACATTTCAAACAAAAAAAAAACAATATCAAAATCGGTTCTTGCGTTCGGGAGCTACGATGCCATAGACAGACACACAGACACGTCAAACATATAACACCCCGTCGTTTCTCGGGAATTATAAATGCGTTTTTTCAGAAAATATACCTATATAGACAAATTGAAAAAAAAACCTTATCTAAATACAAAATTTGGTCCAAATCGTTAGAGCCGCTACTGGAATACATAAAATTGAAATTATATTACAATAATTATATATACAAGAATGATTCATTTAATATTATAAAATATACTCTTAATAATACATATTTAATATGACATAAGCGTAGTGGAGTAAAATGCCGTGCAATTTAGAAATAAGTAGTCTTAGAAAGTAAAAAAGTATAAGTACGCGGCGGAATAGAAGTGCATCACTGTTGTTAACTTGGCAACTGCAATAACTATTATAAATGCAAAAATAATATTTAATATGTTTTCAGGGTTCCGTGCCCGAAGGGTGCCAATGGAACCCTATTACTAAGCTTCTGCTGTTGTGTCCGTCCGTCAGTCTGTCAGCGGGCTGTACCTCATGAACCATAATACGTAGAGTAGATATTAGTGTATTATATTATATTATTATATTGCTTCTATAACAACAAATAACAAAAAAAAACCAAGATGGCGAGTTTCAAAATGGGCGCCATGTAAATATATATCTTGTACGATGATACCAGACCCTTAGTGTACGAGTCCGACTTGCATTTGATTTATTTATATTTATTTTTAAAGTTATTAGTTTAACAATTCAGATGTAGAAATAACGTGCATTAAGTGAGAATAGGTGGGTTATAAATATCTTAAATTTACTTACGATCTAGGCGGTATTATTTGCATTATTCTGATCGCGTTTAAGTGTTGCCATAGACATTTATATTTTAATTTTAACATCTTCAATTTTATATATTTTATACACAAATCTCAAAACACGATCTTAAAATATTAAAAAAATAAATATAAAAAAATGCTACATGGCAACTTTTTAGTTTTAAAAGTCGTATAATCTATAGAAACTGAGAAAATATTTAATAATAATTAATAGTATAAGTGCGTTACGTTACATTTTGTATGTTTGAACAGTAAAACAAATAATAAATTAATGCTTACAAACGCGCCTACAAGACTAGAAAAAAACTTAACAAAATAGACGATTTACAATTTTATAATAATTATAACTTAAGTCTAGAATTAAAAAATAAAGAAGTTCAAAATATTTTTTTTCACTTACAACACTGTTAAATATTTTAAATCCATCTTATGGTAATAAAATATTAAAATAATAATAATATCAAATCGATAATACCTTAAGAAATAAGATATTACATTTTGTCAAGTACATACATAGGTACTATTAATTAATGTGTTTATTTTTATTTCAGAACATTATTTAATAAACTATTGGTTTTTACTAAAATATGCTCAATTAAATATGTGTAAAGTGAACTCACAATCTAATATTCTTTTAATGATTTTCAAATTTATTGGTCATGTTATCAACAATTATGAATTCTTATCAAAATAAGAAAGAAAATTACAAATATACTTAATTATATATACAAAACATATGTATTTTTTCAAATTGGCTTTCGACAATTATGTTCCTATAAATTAAATAAACCTACATTTTTACCAATTTTCAAAGAGCAAATACAAACGCTAAGTTTAAAATAAAAATTGTACACCATCTACGATTTCATATATACATATTAAAATAAATTAATTTGGTATTAATTCGTCGAGTAAAGTTTATTATCTTATCTATATATTATATATATATATATATATATATATATATATATATATATATATATATATATACACACACACACCTATATTAAACCATTCCCTAGATTATATTTTAAGCATAGCCCATATAGAAAACTTCTTAGATGAAGTGGTATATTAAATATGTTATGGGAGCGCGGGTGGAGTGGTGACGTGCGTCTGTTTGTTGATAACCCGCGACCCTTGAGCTAATTCGCCAGCTTGCATCGCCCGGGCTTTTAGAAAAGCATCGAAACCGTATAGCACCATCGCTAGATAGCCGAAAAACTGAAAAGAAAAAAAAACAATCATGTAAGTTTACGTCAGTAATTCGAATTATAGATTTTAAAAGTGTAACTGTTGCCAGATTACCTAATCCCACCCAAGGTGTACATTGACACACTGGTCCCATACATACCACCACCAACACCCACCGGCGAAAACTAGTTAAATAAAGATATAACCATTGTATTCCATGCATATAAATCAAACCCACACAATTTCGTAACGCATTATCAGAATGCAATAACGTCACGGCCATCTAACATTTATCTAATCAGGATTGTCCATATTTTGTAATATTTCAAAAAGGTCGCAGTGACGCTGATAACGATTGAGTGCAACGAAATATCGTTATTCACATAATGAAGACCCGAATGAGGTCACTTAAGGATCCCCCCCAACGTGCGTTCACCTTGTCGTGGTGGGGGGGCTCAGTAGTGTACTCGCGAAGCCAAGAAACGCACAGGGAGGTGGCCCGCTTCGGTGGGCGGTGGGAGGCGGCCTTCTTCGGAGGGTGGTGTACCATGCGGGTTGCTCCTGGTACTTCTCTGATAGCAGAGTGGACCGTGGAGCTGGTTGTTGTGGTCTGCTTCGGCAGACCTGCCGTCGGGGCGTCGTAGTTGAATGCGTAAGCGATCCTGCGACGCCCCATTAAGACGGGGGAAGGTTTTGTTGGGTTTTAGTGGGTAGTACTGGCTTCGCCGGTGAGTCCCACACTTCGTGCGTAAATGCATTTCCCAACGTAAAAAAAAATAAAAATAAAAAAAAAAGGTCACTTAAGGATAACTGCCCTTGGCCATGTCCTTGCATCGTAATTAGATTAACAAGCGGTTACGATGTGATAAGCGATGAAGGTGGTAACAGGAAGACCCCTATTGACCTATACGATATAGAACGAGCAATTCTCTACTGAATCGTTAGTTCTGTTTGAGTCTTCAGATATTTTTTTATTAAAATTTACTCGCGATCTCGCTCGTGATGTACATTTATTTAATAGGGAATATGCGTGTTTTTTTTTTAATTATACAATAGCTAACATCGTTATATAATTGTAAAAAATAAATCCAACTGCAAAAAACTAAAATTTGGTATATTTTTTTTGTTTTAAATATCATTCCGATACGGATATTTTAAATAAAAAGGCTTATATAAAAAACTTTTAAAAAACCGACTTCCAGATAGGTACTAAGAAGTAAAAAAATAACTAAACGGGGGTTTTCATTTAGAATAGATACCTAATCAAATATTTTCGAAGTCGGTGCCAGCCGATACAAATTAAAGCACACCAACTTCAAAACGAACTTTTTAGTTCCTGGAAGTCGGCTTTTATTTCTCCATTTTTAGTGTAGACGTAATAAGTAGGTAATTTGGAAGAAGAAAGTTTTTTAATAATATATTCGATTAAGCCATTTATGTATATTTAAAAATAATTTATTGTTGATTTTTTTAAAACCGTTCGACTAATTTCGATAAAATTTAAATGGGACCCCCTGGGAAGTATACCTTTCGAAACAATTAAAAGAATTATCCAATCGGCTCAGACGCCTTCGATTAATCGGTGAACATACATAAAAAAAAAAGAAAAAAAAAGATTCCGACGAATTAAGAACATCCTCCTTTTTGAAGAAGTCGGTTGAAAAGCGTTTTCTTTTTAAAATCTTATTGACAATTTAAGAAATTAGAGAAGCAAGCAAATAAATTCTGCAGCTTTATAATAGATGCAGAAAACTTGGTTTAAATAGGTAGGTACTAAAAAATATTAATATGAGATAATTTTTCAAGATTCATCGTAACAACAACTGAGATTATATCATTCAAAGATACTTATATAAAACAAATACTCGATTTTAATTACGTTTCACTTCATCACTATTTAAGCCAAATTAAATGTTTTGAAGAGTAAATGAAAATCGATTTTAAAATTGAACTCAAAATTACATTTAGATTTACGACCTAGAAAAGAATTTAAAATCATTAAGGTTTTTCTATGTATTAAAGTTACTTGCTAAATAAAACACTTTCGTATCGCGTAGTTTAATCGATATAAATTCCTCCTCATTACATATCAACACGTTAAGACTTTCACCGCAAGATTTATTGGGCTTTTTGCAAAACGTTACGCCGATCGTTTCTTGTGGAAAAATCAATTTTCATTAGCTAATATAATACTATATAATTTTATTATTTATACTTTAGTTACGTTTTAATGTTTAGTGTAGATTTCTCAAAGATGTGATATTTTCCCGTATTAAAAAATATCTTATACCTACAACCAGCTACAATCATACCAAATTTCATCAAAATCTGTTCAGTGGTTTTCTCGTGATGCGTTCCCAGACGGACAGATAAAAATTCTAAAAACTATAGATTCCGCCTCTATATCAATAATAATGACTGTTTCAATAAGATTTTCTAAAAAATATTTAATGTACACATTCGACCTAGTTAGAATTTTACCTACAGATTCGACTTATTTAGAATTTTATTATATGTAGGTATAGATAGATGTATAGATTATTCGCAGTCTCAATTGGGTTAGATTTTGTATACGTTACGCGATATGTTCGTCTGTGAATCGATTATTACAAATCTTTTTTTGAATAAATATGTTACTAAGTAGTCAAGAATGAAAATGTAAAATTTCAGAAAAAAAAATCACCGCTCTGGTATAAATATTTTTAAGTGATTTTAATGTCGGCATACCTTTTTTAAATGAAACGCAATGATATAAGCTTTGTTTTTTTTAAATTAGCATCTTCATAAAAAACATACATACACCTTCCTGATTATCACATATGTATACTATCCATTACTATTTGCTAGTTCTTCCTGTAGGTACGATTCTAATTCAGTTTAGTTTTTTCTCTTCTTAACACTAATCATGACCCCACCCCCAAGGCAAAATTTTAAGAGGGAGTGTGTAGAACGAGAACTTTTAATAGGTACCTATATCTTTAGATATGTTCTATCATTCGAAATGAAACTTAGACACATAATATCTTCTATACTAATACTATAAAGAGGTAAAGTTTGTGAGTTTGTGACGTTATGGGGGTAATCTCTGAATCTACAGAACCGATTCAGATGGTAAGACGATAGTTTGAGACCCTGGAAGGACATAGGGTACTTTATATCCCGGAAATCATCCATTAAGGGGGTGAAAATGGGGATAAAAGTTTGTATTGGGAAGCAAGCTATGACGAACCCGAGCGAAGCGAGGGTGAGCCGCTAGTATTTTATATTCTTATAAATTGTAATAAAAAAAAGGTTGGTTAAAATCAGTAATGTCTCACCAACGTAACACAAACATGTGAGTAAACAACTAGCAGCATGTGACTAATGCGGTCTTAAAATATGATATTGCTCTAAAATTAATTAATGATGTAAATTATTATCAGCGCAGTGACGCGCGTCCTTGGAATTATGTGAGAATATTGTTATTTCATCAATTCTCGAGTAATCAATGAAATAAATAGAACAAGTTATCATAATATACCGCGATAATGGCTTAAAATAAAAAAAAAATAGTTCAAATTATCCTACAACATACATCTGATATAAGAAAATAATAGTGTAATAAACATCTATACTAATATTATAAAGAGGAAAGATTTTTTGCTTGTTTTTTTGTACCGAATAAGCTCCGTAACTACGGAACCGATTTAGATGTTTGGTAAGAAGATAGTTTGAGACCCTGGGAAGGACATAGGATAGTATTTATACAGAAATCACCCCCAAAGGGAAGAAAATGTGGATGAAAGTGTGTATGGGGAAGCAACCCAGAGACGAACCCGAGCGAAGCGAGGGCGAGTCGCTAGTATTATATATAAAAATGACAAAAAAATTATACTTATATTAAATCTTTACCCAAAATAAATGATAAAATCCATTAGAAATTTCAAGAGTAAGGGACACATAATTACTATACCTTTTCAGTTAAAAAATAAAAATCATGATAACGTAAAAAACATAACCTTTAATCTTTTTCCGTTCAAAAAATCTAGATTAAACAGATTTACATATCAAGCGCACACAGACTACTTTTCATATACTCAATATGTAACTCACCCCTGCGGCAGAGTATCCAGCAGAACCAAATGCCACAACAATGGTTGAAGATATTAGGTTCAAAAAAGCGAGGACCCCACATGCAATCATTTCCACTTTTAGCCACATGAAGTTATGGTACTTCTCCACCACGTGGAACAGGTACATCATCAGCAGTATGAAGCTGAACCATAGCCCTAAGTGAGCGACGATGTTGAAGTAAACGCCGCGCCCGTTCGACCAGAAAGCTGAGGATTGTATGCAAATGAAGCCAAGCAGGTTAAGAACCTGTTGAACAATGGTAGAATTATAATCATTTTAATAATTATATAAGTATGTAGCTCTTTCATAAAAAAATACGAAATATGTTTATAAAATTGACTCAGCAACCACTCTCCCATGACCATGATTGCTTTAAAACATTTGAAACATCAGGAACCATAACTCAAAATAAATCCGCAAAAAAATCCGAAAAGAGAATTTTATTTTAAATGTTAAATATATGTGTAAATATAAGAAAGTGTTATGTTTATAAACATTAAAATACATATTTAAGTAATTTCAAACAATTTCTTATCTACTTACTCCAATTTGCAAAAATTTGCAAATTTTTTTACTTTGCCTGTACATTGGCAGTTTAGATTTTTTGTGATAATGTACTATTTGCTGTTTTGTTTTAATTTTTATTTTTAAAAAGGTCACATAGTTGCTGTTTGTATTGACTTTAATAATAATAGAATATTAGGAAAATTTCTTTAAATATTGAATTTAATTTAATTATAACAAAATATTCAATCTTAGAAATAAAGTCATATTAATTCGAGAATGAAATGCACAAAGATAACAAATTTTAATATGTATTATGTATCATGTTTAAAGTTTATCTGTATGGTAAGTAAAAAGAAGTAAGTTTATTTGTATGGTATTTTTATTTCAGTATCTATCTTCAAATTGCAAACACACTCACAAGTTGTAAGGTAATTTGGAATTTGTTCAGTATATTTTAAATAAAACTATCTTTTCTGACTGACAGTCTCTCCCGTGACCATTATTGCTGTAAAGCATTTGAAACGTCAGGAACTAAAAATCTAAATAAATCTGGGAAATAATCTAAAAACATAGTTTTATTTACAATGTCAAATATTCGCATTAATCTAAGAAAGTATTATTGTTCAATATATTTCTTGCAAGTTATATAAGCAATGAGAACAAAAAATTGTAATAAGTATATATTTTATTCTAAATCTAGGTATTTTTATGGTTAGTATGGAATAGATAGACTATATACCTATTATATGATATATAGCCTAAACGGCTATCTAATACAAAAAGAATTATTCAAATAGGATTAGTAGTTTCTGAGATTAGCACATTCAAACAAAAAAAAACAAAGAAATAAACAAACTCTACATCTTTATAATATTAGTACAGATTTTTAATTTTAATAATTAAATGTTTGGGTTACAGTAGTAAACAAATTTAGATATAATGTTTTTGGGTACTTACAATAACAGCAGCTTTGACCATTCCCGGTATTGTTTTAATATAATTAGAATCAAAGCGAATATCTGTTCTAAATATCACATTTGTTGATCCCATACTTTGAGGGGGGTTTTGATTTTGAGGTGATGCCATTTTTATTTACTAAAATTGTAATTATTTTCTATGTAAATACCAAGAAGAAAGAAAACCTTTTTCATAAAATGAATTATAAGAAACTACTTACATAATACCACCTAGCTGTTACAGATTTAAAAAAAATGTTAAGATTCTTGGATTTTTATTCCGCAGTAAGATAATAGATGCGAGATAAGAATGTAGTCACTATTTCTCCTTGACACTATAACATACGAACCAATGCCGAAATGTGTTAAATGCATCTCTGACTCATATATTTAAATAGCAAGCCATGATTTGCTTACGGTGTTTACTATCAACCAGTGCGATGATTACCCCATTGTTTGCACCGCATTGTTTATACAGTAATTACGGCTAAAAGTACTCATATTTTTTTTTTTCAAAAGCAATGTAATATCTCCATATTCAAATTCGAGCATTTAACAAAATATGTTCTGCTCAACAAAACGACCGGTAACTCCGTCCGTAAACACTACAAATTGCGATGACCCTAGAATTCCAATGAAAAACATCTTCATTCTTCACGAAATATGAATATTAAAAGTCAGTTAAGCTGTCAAGTGTCAACAGTCAAATGTGCGTCAACGTCAAGGTACATATTTTCAATTTTGTATCACAGGTTTGTATGGACAAACCGGTATATTATTGAATTATTTAGAAAATATTATTAAACAATTTAATCATATTTATCCTTATATAATATTATAAAATTATTTTTTAGATATAAACTATTTTTAATATGGCTTGATATAAAGCTTAGGCTATTAGCTATGCGTACAATGAAGCATAACGCATTGATACGTTCGATATTGAAATCGTATACATGTATTATTGTGATAATTTTTAAAATAGTTAAATGAATTATTTAATGTTCATAGTATATAAGAAGTAATCCTTAGAATGAAATAATATAAAGTATATTTAATAAATTATAATTCATTAATACGAGCAAAATATAGATAAAAAGTACTCTTGTAAAAAGATCCATTTATGAATTGAAAGTTCCAACAAAGTACAAACATTTCAGAATTCAGAGTGGGTGGATGAGGACATCCGACTTATGTCAGTTGTCAACATTGTATTAACTATTGAGTTTTGTCGATATTTTTCATAAAAAATAATAAAGTAAATAGTTTATTGTAAATTTATATAAAAGTAACTATTTTATAGTAATAAGTGGTACTCTTTTTAATATAGTGAAAAAGGTAAGCAGTACAAAAGCGTACGTATAAAATTTCATTAACATGTGTATTGCTCAATAAACGCTATTTTAGGAGGTGACCAAATAGTGTTTCGATATATATTAATTGTGCCAGTTCATAGTTTATTACGAAAAGAATTTAACGCAAGCTAATTTTGATGTGTTAGTTTTATCATGTTTACAATCGAACATAAACACTGGAGGAGGTTTTTGGTATTTAATTATTGTAAACAAAAAATGCTATCATTAGTTCACAATGTTTTCCTTGTTTTTTTTTTATTATTGTGTCAAGACTTATGTTATGAGTAATATAAAAATATCTGGTACCATCAAAATATATAAATATTTGCACGTGTAACATTCATATTTATTTACAGTATCTATAATATTATAAATAGCTCAGAATACATTAATGAGTATTATTTAAATACATTAAAAAAAGATATTCCATAAAAAAGTCTGTATATATACTTTGAAAAATGTATTGATACATTTGTAGGTAAGACATACACTTTGTGACATTTTCATGTTCCACCCCTTCTTAGTTTAGTTTTAATAGGTATTATGTATACATATATAAACAAATAGATATAGATAATAAAATTTTAACTAACCTGGCCTTAACTTATTACTTACCTATTATATATTGCCCTTATTGTTACTTGCTTTAACTACAACTAATATAGACTGTAACCAAATCTCATAGGGATAGTTTGATGTACCAAGATTAAAATATTCTCTAAAGCATTAGGCAATTTTCCTAACAAAATCTCTTTCCATTTATAATATCAGTAAAAAAATTGATATTAAAAATCATTAGTCTTATAATGATTTACCTAAAGGATTGTATAAATTTTCTACTATCTATGAAATTGATATACATTCTTTTAAAATTACCTATGACTTTAATGATTTACATTAATAAAAGTTATAGGTAATTTTAAAAGTATTGATTTTTTTGCCTATAAAAGTTTGCATTTTAAGTGTGAATAATACGAAGTAAAAACTATAGATTTTAATTGACAGGGGTTAGTCTAAATGAGACTGCCGGGAAATTACTTCAAAGCATGCAAGTTTGTGTGAAAACACATACTTGCACGCAAATTGCAACTCGGGCTGCCCTTAAGTATGTTGTGACAAAAAATCAATGCCAAATATATAAAAAACTATCTCAATATTCTTTATATATAAAGTATATTTTTGACATATTTTCAGCACTACTACTTTCATATAATGCTAACTAAAGTAATCACTCGCACACATTAATCATGAATATTAATGGTTAGTAACAGATTACATTTATCAAGTTTTCTACAGTATGATTTGTGTTACAAATTTGTATAACTGGCATTCTTTTAAGCTATAAAGTAAATATAAATTAAAATACAAATTAGATTGCTAATTATGTAAATCACTATACAAAAAAAGAACATGTATCATTATCACAAGGTTGGCATCACATCATAAATATTTTTGTACATAATATTATGTTACTTATCTATCTGTCAAAATAATATATTATTATCATCATCTATACTAATACTAAAAAGAGGAAAGTTTTTTTGTTTGTTTTTAACAAATAAGCTCTGAAAATACTGAATTGATCGAGATGAAATTTGGTAAGAAGATAAGTTTGTGACTCTGGGAAGGATATAGGATAGTTTTTATTCTGGAAATCATCCCGTCAAGGGGGTGAAAATGGGTGTGAATGTTTGTATGGGGAAGCAACCTATTGATGAACCCGAGCGAAGCTAGTTATTGATAATATAATAACAGTTTAACAACAGGTCACATATAAATACTATATGAAATATCTTCAAAATATAATAATATATATATATATATATATAAAAATATATATATATATATATATTACATAGAATATGTATGTATACTCTAATGCATAACTAGATACTAATTGAATTTAAAAAAATATTTATTATATAACTCAAAAGTAAAATTATTTTATTCCATTTCTAAATATAGGTAAATAAGGATGGCCGAAACAGGTTTCCCCGGTCAGCACACTACTACCACCACAGTGACTTCAAGCACTACAGTCCAAACAAACATACGCTTTGACCCCTCATATCTTAAAACTATACCAGGAATACTCAAAATTGTTCAAGTGGTAAGTATTATTGTTTTTTATTTACTAGCCATATTTTGTATTACAGGTACCAATATTCTACGAGACCTCTAAATGAGTTACCTTTAATGTATAAGCAGCATTACCTACCCTACTCTTAAATTTGTAGTTTTCTATAGGTATATGTAATCTTAATATACTTCTTACCTATATAGATATTAAATAAAAATAATGTTTCAGTGGGTTATAACTTTTAATTATACATACACCTTTTAGTTAAAAAAATTACAATTAAAATTCAGCAATAAGTTTAATCCAAACCAATTTAAAACAAAAACCCATAAAGCTAAAGATATGTTAGATTTGGCTAACAAGAATGAGAACAAAGAATTTTACATAATATTTTTTTTTTCAAGTTTTATACTTTTTTACACCCGTTGTTTTTTGTGTTGTGCAAGCAATTTTGCTTGTGTATAAATTAGTTGAGAGTTAAAAAGCAAATGATTTCACACTCGCTGTAGCTTTCTTTTATATTATTAGTGTTTTAGAAGTAATACTAATAATTTTATAATCATAAAAATATATGTGAAAATGCTCAAAATAAAACGAATTGTTATATGGTAAATCTTATATTTCACTCGATACTGGAACAACCTGCAAAATTTAAAATTATGTTAATATATATTTTTTTAAATATTATAAATAAGTTTTTAATCAAATCCGGAGAAAATTACATATATGATTTTAAAATAAAATTCGCTATAAATATGTCAGGACATTAACACACAGCACCATCTAGTTCCATGGTAAGCTACGAGGCTTGTGTTATGGATACCAGATAGTTGATACATTATACATATATAACTTTAAATACATACATATTATAAATATAAACACCCATGACTGGAGTACAAACATTCGTGCTCATCACACAAATGAATGCCCCCAGCGGGACTCGAACCCGCGACCGCTGGCGCAGCTAGCAGGGTTACTACAAACTGAGCCAAACGCGTCGTCAAACGCTTTATTTTAACTTAGTTAATGTTAAAACATAAAACTGGCATTGAATGGGTTTAATGCAAAACTGATTTTTCACATCTGTTATTGATTTATTTCTTGCAGTTTTATTATTTACTATCAAAAGTATAGCTTAAGTATTTGGCTATCTTGATTCTCTATAAGTATACATACCATTCATATTGTGTTCATTTGCTCATTGCCATTGATGTGGCCCGAGCTATAACACTGCCAGCTTCTACATTGCCAAAGAACGACATAGCAAGGGCCGCCAAGCTCCCTGCTACCACTCCAGTGACTGCAAAACCCAATTTCAAGAGAATCCATGCTCCTTTTCCTGTACAAACTACTAAGCCGGCTAACACGTTCACTACACCAGCGGCGCAACAATTTCCCATTGCGATCTCGCAATTCGCAACGTTTATGTTTAACGATTTAATATCTCTAATCGCTATGTAATCTGAAGTATTTTCGAAAAATTCACTATTTAGTTTTAGTAATACTTCATACTTTATAAAGGACTGCCACGACCTGACTAGCGAGTAGCGTGAAAGTACGTACGTTATATGAGCACTAAATGTGTTTAGTATGAAGTTTGCGCTTTACTCTATAACGGGGGATTTCCCGGTTGAAAAGTTTTTCGTAGTAGGTATGTTATATAAAAAGTTATAGTCTATTCTCAATCGCTGGTACGGGTATGTCCCGAAATAAGTGTTGTAAGTTTTAAAAAAACGAGGAAAAATTTATTACGAAATTATGTAATGTGTTTTTAATAGGTTTTTTTTTTATTTCTGTTATTTGTTAAGCTCACTTTCTTACAACCTTGACATATTGGCTTTTTTTGTGAAGAGAAACAAATAAATTATTTTAATAATAAACATTAAGACTAATAAATTTATGATTAATATTTAAAAATTGGTAAAATTTTATGGATTTGAATTTACTTTTATTCACGAGATCGTTTTTGTTAAAAAATAACATATTCAGACATATTATTTATTAATACATACCTACATTATTTTTTTTGACGATTACGAAGTATTTGAGTATTATATAACTAGCGACTCACCCTCGCTTCGCTCGGGTTCGTCCCTAGCTTGCTTTCCCATACAAACTTTCATCCCCATTTTCAACCCCTTAAGGGATGTATCACGGGAGAAAAAGTATACTATGTCCTTCCCAGGGTCTCAAAATAAGTATCTTCATATCATATATCGGTTCAGTAGATCCAGAGACCCCCTAGAACGTCACAAACTCACAAAGTTCACTTACCTCTTTAATAATAATAATAATATTAGTATAGATAATTACACTACGGGTCTTAAACGCGTGAATATGTTAGTGTCTATTTTCCATATTCCAGATGTTTCGACAGTTTGATTGAAAAAAATAATAATATATCTCTAGTAATAATATAATATTTTAAATTCTTATTGTTTGGCTTCATGTTTAGTTCTATGAAACTCTATCTATATTATGCCTTAGTCTGAGATCATAATAAAGGCAATTTATGTATATGTAATACTAGCAGAACCCGCGGCTTCGCTCGCGCTAAAACTACAAAAAAATCTCTAAAAATGTAGGTTACCTACATAGGTTTCATTATTCATAGAAACTTTCATCCCCTATTTTACTCCCTTATAGGATGAACTTCGAAAAATGCTAAAACACGTGTTTATTTATTTGTATTGAAGAGCATTAATACTAAGTATCAAGTTATTCTGATCAGAAATATTTTTTTGGATTGTATTATAACGTGTTTTCCCGTGGGAATGAGATGATCTCCCGCGATAAAAAATAGCCTATGTCACTCTCCAGCTCTCCAACTATCTTCACACCAAAAATCTCTCCAATCCGTCACTCCGTTTCGACGTGAAAGAAAGACAAACAAACTAACACACTTTTATATTTATAATATTAGTATGGATTATTATAGATGTTCTATCTTTTAGGGATGCAGTCTTCTCGGCTTCATTTGCATCCTGTGCTCTCGACTCAGCGTGAGTAAGGGCGCCTACTTCAGTTGGATATCCATGATTGCGTTCTGGTTCACCGGCATCCTACTGGGCTTCTATTTGTTCCACATCGTCGAGAAATTCTACAAGATCCCATGGTTGAAGATTGAGTTCGTGTTCACTGCGCTGTGGACGCTGCTGTACCTGCTGGCCGCGATATTGGTCGTGACAGTGGGAGACAGTGCTCACTCGGCCGCTGCGGTGAGTACTTACTTACTGTTTATTTTATTTACCGACTTCGAAAATTCGTATTGGGTTTAGTTAGAGTAAGATTTTTTCATATGTACCTTATATTGCTATCTTTGGCAGTTATAAATAGATTTTTATAACTCTTTTTTTTTAATGAGTAGGTTCAGGTTGGTCGCCAATAAATTCCTATGAGATAGATATTAGGCTGCATTTAAATGATATTTCAAGGTTGTGCCCTTTTTTAGTAAAAAATATTCCATGTTTAGTATGAAAGATTTACTTAAAAAAAACTTTTAAAAAATAAAATAAAAACCGACTTCAAACAAAAGCACTAAAAAGTAAAAAATAACTGATTGGTAGTTTTCATTTACCATACATACCTAATCAAATATTTTCGAAGTCGGTGTGCTTTGCTTTATATGGGCTGGCACCGATTCGAAAATATTTGATTAGGTATGTATTTAATAGGTAGACTTTAATTACTTAGCCAAAGCACACCGACTTCGAAAATATTTGATTAGGTATGTATGGTAAATGAAAACTACTAATCAGTTATTTTTTACTTTTTAGTGCTTTTGTTTGAAGTCGGTTTTTATTTTTTTGTTAAAAAGTTTTTATTTTTCCCTTTTTAGTGTAGACAGTAGTAGCAAAGTAAGAATTCTAACGTATTAAGCTTGTCACCCAAACTCAAAGTATCTACTATTAGCGGAAATAGAAACACTTGCAAAGTTTCAAGTCAATATGACAATTAGAAGTAGGTTAAATTCATCATTAGCTATTTTTCCACCCTTAGGGGTGGTATTTTTTTTTGAAATGTAAATGGGACCAATCTGGAAGTATACTCTTTCAAACGACACAAAAATTGTCCAAATCGGTTAATAAATGACGGAGTTCTGAGGTAACAAACATAAAAAAAAAACAGTCGAATTGAGAACCTCCTCCTTTTTGAAGTCGGTTGAAAATAGGTTTACTTTATGAATTTGTGATTAGAAAAATTATATTATTTAAGTACACTAATAGTATTATTATAAACGTAATTTTTTTTGTGTATGTATGTGCATGTATGTGTGTTTGTTTGCTACCCCTTCATGCTCTGACGACTGGAGATATGATAAAACTTAATACCCATAAATGATGGTATGGAGTAAGATATGATTGTTACATACTAGAAATGCTAGTTCAGTGATATATATACGTCTATTATATGAGTATAAACGGTCCAGTTCTTCGGTTTCGTGGCGACGGCCGCGTACGCGATGGACGCGTTCGTGAAGTACCGCGCGGCGCGCGGCGGCGGCCTGGCGCAGGGCGCGCGCGTCGTGTCCAAGCAGACCACGTCGGTGACGCCGCCGCGCGAGGCCTACTAGCCGGTGGCCCGCTCGCCTCACATAACACGTTTAGTATTCACCTTTCTGTAGCTGCACTCAATATTTTGATATGTTATTAAAATTATATTATTATTATCAACGATTAAAAAAAACTAGATACACAACCCAATGCAAAAGTTCTCTTAAAACTAAACAATGTAAATTGTACCTTAAAGACAGTGCTTAAAGTTGTTTTCACAAAAGAAATAATCAATAACGCGCTCAATGTTTAAATAAGGGCTCATTCGGTGAGGTTATTTTTTGTCGCTGATTGTGTATCTAGTACTTTTTTGATAAACGGTTATTACCCAATAAATAACGTTATGGAACTTTAACAAATAACTCCATGTAATAAAACCTGTCGAACTTAACAATTGTGTACCAGTAAAATTGACACAGACATATCAACTTATTCATGTCAGCCATATATTTTAGGGGCCGTTTTTATTTTAGAAACGGGTCACCTTTACGGTCGTTTTGCTATAAGATAAAAGTTATTATATTTAAGTAGGCAGTAGGCGGTAGGCGCTCCACTTTTACTATATTATGTATGTATTAATGCACTTGTAGTGTTCGTCAAAATAATTCTTAAAAGTTTAGTATTTTGTAGATCATTAAGAAAAGTATACATTATACTCGTATAATATATAAAGCACTAAATATATAAAATATGTGACTATCAGCAAGAACCGCAAATCAAAATGAATATAATTATTTATATAAAGATATTTAATAATTACTATTTGATATTTCTTTTTTCTTTTAAAATTTTACATTTTTATTATATTCTGATATGAAACAGTTAAATGAAATTTTAACTAAAACTGTTGGCTCGGATTTTTTCGCGGATTTATTTAGATTTTTGGTATCCTGACTTTTCGAATGCTTTATAGCAATTATGGTCACGGGAAAGGCTGGCTCTAAATAAATCTGCGAAAAAAACTGAAAAGATAGGTTTATTTTAAAATTTTAACTATTTAGTGTATGTGATGAATTGCATACTCAACAAACTTGTGCCTTCAAAGTGTTCTGAAATATACATATGAAAACAGATCTAGATGATGAATAAGGGCCGAACCACACTATAGTGCCGATCACAGTCCGTTCTCGGTCCGATATCGGTCTGGTAAGTATTTCTATACAAGAAACGTTGCTGGAACGTGATTCGACCGGAACGTGAGTCTTACTGATAGTGTGAATGCACTCATTGTTTCTCGTATAACAATACTTTACCAGACCGATATCGGAGCGAGAGCGAACCGTGATCGGCACTATAGTGTGGATCGGCCCTTAAAGTGGTATTTTTGTCTAAACATTATTAAAATTAAATTAATATATTTTTATAAAGCAATTTTTCAAATCCCATTTTAATATAAACTATCATTACTCATGCACGGAATTGCTTACACAGTGGAGGTAAATCTGAAAAAAGTATTAATCGATTAAACGCTTTAGATAACAACACAATATTTACTAACATTTGTAGTGATACAATATTTAATATTATATATAGACTGTATGTGCTTTTCAATGATTCAGGGAAACAACTTTGCTAGATTTTTCTTATATTTTTCTCATTATGTTTTTGTGTCCTTTCAGATTTTTATTTTTATTTAAGAAGAAATGTGTACTTAACCTTTTTTATTATTAGTTTTATAAGTGCATCAGTCGTAGTGATTCACTTCTAAGATATACAATCGATAATTATTTGCGATAAAATGATAAGACAGCCGTGTTTTTAGATTAGCTTATCTCTTTGTCTTTGTCACTAAATAATAACATGTTTTTATAGCAAATCTCATCACTTTTGATATATCGTAAACAATCTTTGATGTATGTGAAAGAATATGTACCGTACTCGTACGACGTATATTGTCTTTTGCAACGAACAACGTTGTAACTCAGTTCTCTAACTCACTCACTCGGTTCCAATTCAATTGCTACAATACTAAGTTACAATGTTGTTTTTAACGGGTGTCGATTTGTCACCAGTCCCTGTGGCCGAGTTCCATAATTTGAAGTCGTGCAAAATAATGAACGCACAATAAAAGAGAATTTCAATTCAATTTTCTTGTTAATTTTACCAAAGTCAGTAGATCACCGACAACGTTGACACCTCAAAAAAAGTATCCCAAATAAAAACATAATAATTTGTTTTTGAGAACTCATTTATAGGTAAATGTAAAAATTCTGAGAATTACGGTAAATCTTCCCGTGGATCTGAAAACTTGAACTGTATCGATCCACGTACGGGTCAGCTACGGGAAAGCATCCCGTACACCCGTAGATCGGACGAACAGTCACTTCGTTAAAAAAATTGACTTTTATTCTCATCAAAACCTTTTCAAAGTTGACATAGGTATAAAATCACAATACAATAGAATATTTTAAGCACAAATTCTTCAGAAGTTAATCTGAATCTTGCTACACTCTGTATTCATTCTCTCTTTTTCTGATAATTTCTGCCTACCATTTACGCTTTTTCTTTCCATGTCTAAGTTATTTAAGTTTAATTTTTAATTTTCTCATCAAAATATGTAGGTATATCATACAATGATACATAGTTGTTAATGAATAGCCCGGCCGCATGTTACAAGACATTTTCTGTCAGAAAATTTCTGACGCTCGCCGTAAAGTACTTTGCTCATATGTTTTGGTCTAGACTCCGCATATTATCAGAATTTTGACGTGTCTGATGTCCGCTTCTGATGAGTTCCGGATGCAATCGATCGGACGTCAGATTTGTTTCTGATCAGAAAGTCGGAGGGCGCGCTCTCTATACGTTTTGTGCTAAACCCCGCACACTTGTCAAAAACTTGCATCAGTTGTCGAGCGGACTCCGCGAACTAAACTAAACATTGTCATACTCGATAAAGCGAGGTTTCTGATGAGTCTGCGAGTTGGCATCAGAAATTTTCAGCTAGAAAAAAAATCTTATAATACGCGGCCGGCCGTAAGCTACTTTACTATGGTTTTAAATTACTATTCACGTGCACTCTTGAGTGTCACTTGCATCAACATTTTTATTTTTAATTTGGTTTATATGTTTTATCAATGTTTAGCATATGGAAGACATTTGAATTAAATTAAAATGAAAATAAATACAATTATTTATAAAAACATATTTAATCATGGCCATTTGAAATGATCTTATTTCTTTTGACAATTTACGTTTTTTATAATATATTCTGATAAGATTATATGAAACAGTTAAGTGAAGTTTAACTTTTCAGTGTGCGGAGTAATCTGTGCTCAACTGGCACGCTTTGAGGCTATTAACATGATAATTGTATTGAATCGAACTATTTAGTGTATTTGTTTGTTACAAGTGACTTCTAGGTGCATGTTTTTTGTATTCAGCCATCTTTAACCTCCCACTTCAATACGAGGGGGATCAGGCCCACCACGCTGGCCAAGTGCGGGTTGGCACTGACTTTACACACATGTGTACATATTAGCTTTAATATATTTATATGACACTTACACACTAATTACCTCAATTTTGAATTTAAATGCTTTTATATTGTTATTTGTTAATGTTATATATCAATGTATTGTAAATAGTGTAAGACCAAAGAAAAATAAAATTCACCGACGCTCAATTTTACAAACAATGACATTTTTGAAGATGACATTAATTTATATTTTGATTGCACTGAAATATAGGTATAGGTAAGGGTAAATCATAGACGTAGAGAATGGACTGAGTAATACTGTCACGAAATTGACCACTTTCTAGAAAGAGAGGAAGCGAACGTGCGGCCAATACATTTGTTTCAATTTTGAATTTATAAATGGAATGTGACAAAAATTATAATATTATTGAAATTTATAATATTATAATGGAACGTAAAATGCTTATCTACCTATCTTCATTTATCATATTTCAATGAATACAGAAGACTTCTGGCCGCACATTCGTTTTGTCTATGTCATTCCGCTGTTCCGCCATGTTTAGCTGACGGCAGGCAAAGAGACAGAGTTCACTCTCATGTCTATGGTGTAAATATAAACAACGAGTATAAAATGTACCTGCACTATAGAAATCATTGATTAGATATTTTATTAAATATGTTAATTTGTTTTATTATTTGTTAGTATTTTTATATACATATATTTAATGTATAATGTAAAAGTAAAAAAAATATATTCCTAAAACGTCTTTAAAATTAATATTAGTAAGGAAAATTCGTCTTAAAATTTAATCTTTAAACTTGCATTTGGAACAATAGTAATAGATACATATACATTTATTTATCTACTACATTATTCAACCGATTTTTTTAAATAAAGCCTTTTATTTTAAACATTTTTATAACGGAATTTAACACTAAATATCTTTCTACCATGTTCTACTATTGTCTATACTTATGTCTCTGACAGTAAGTTGTAAAGGCATGTATACATTAATTATAGATTATATTTGTTTTTAACTAATTGGTATCATTTAATTGTTAAAATGTTGATTAAGTGTTCATTTTTTATTATTAATTTGTAACTTAGTTTTATTTAAGATATACCTAAATATTCTATTTAAACTTTGCAACGCTTTGTGTTTATTAAGATGTCTTCACATTAGATAACACATGATTCGTCGTATTATTTTTTTTCCACTGAATATTAAAGGATGTTGATTGCATTTTTTTACCGACCTAAATTATTTTAATGATTACATTTGCTATTTAAAACTATTCAATGTGCGCACACCTTTGACATCAAACGCAATTTTTGCTAAAATTGTTAATTTTTTGAATGTTATACATATTTCTTATAATCTAATTGTTAACAGTTGATTAATAATATTTTCATTGCTATATAAACAGGTTTGCAAGTATTTTGTAATGTAAGGCAATTATATCTCTATGTAATGTTTCAAATAAATCTTAATTATTAATATTAAATTGTTTTATTTTTGAATCTGTGGGCTTAAATCTACTCAGATAAAAAAAACTGAAGTGTCTGTTTGTAATGTCAATATCAGCTTTTTACTAAATGCATATGAAATTATATACGATACTTATAAGTCTGTCTGTTTGTTCCGGCTATTCTCCGAATCGGGTGGAGTGATTTAGATGGGATTTTTACAGACATATAGCTGATGTTATAAGGTGTAACTTATGCTAATTTTATTTTAGAAAAAGAATTAAGAGTCCCACTCACAAAAAATAAAACATACCTACGGACGCACCCGAGCGAAACGAGGGTGAGTCGCTTGTAATAAATAAATTTTGGAAAGATTGATTAATCATCGTAGGCTTTTTACTAAGACAAGTTGACTGATATTTTTGCCTGATAGCAAAAATCAAAACTTACTGTGTGGCAAGCAATAAAAATGACAATAAAACTTCTTTAAACATTTAGCTTTTCTTCAAGTCATTCAGGCTGAGGCCAAAATTAAAATAAACTTAAAAACTTAAAATTCAGTCTGTATATAAAAGGTATTATTATTTTTATTTCATTACACATACAAGGGCTCTCTTTTTTAATGGAATAGCATTTGGGTGTCCGATCGTCGTCGTCGTCAAAAATTACTTTATTTTTTAGAAAAAGACGCTTATACGGATAATAAGCAAAACGTTATCTGATTGCAAAATTTGTTCCAAATCGTTAAAGTAGTTTCAGAGTTACACGAAATAAATTATACATACAAGAACTGCTCATTTAATATAAGATAGTATGCACTATACATGTCTGTATTGTATTTAATGCTCTTTTTTAGCAAATATACAATTTAATATAGTATATAAAATGAATATTTTAATGAATAAAAATTACAGTGGATACGTAATATATTATATTTATTAATAATTTATTATATATAGAATGTGGAATAGTGTTTATTACAATATAATTAGTTACAATTTGAGGCGCTTGATTTCTTCTAGCTTGAAGTCTGTCCTGTAAAAAAAAGTGATAACTTTATAGGTGTTTATTATATATAATACTAATAATTTATTTTTATCATATATATATTATTATGATATGTTTTGGTTTTAAATGAATAAAATGAGAAAAAAAGTACAGTCTGCTAATCCATGAAGACGCGTAACGATTCCATCTCGACAAAGCAATACTCGATGAAATACGGGCGAGTAGCTATCGGCTACAATATTACTTATATTTTATACATGACGGTTGGGAAACGACTTTAGGGTTGACAAATTTAACTTAAATTTAATTCAATTTCCTTGTTAATTCCAGTCCCAGTTGAACACAAATTATTTCGCCAATATCACAACTATAATTTAGCCATTATTCGTTATGATAATTAGTATTTTTGACAACCCTTGTATTCATTTGACAGACTGACGGTAATGCCAAAGTTAAAGGCGTATGACGTATTGCATGGAACGATATATTGTTGCGCTAGCACTATACTATGTATAGTATATTTGCGTTAAGAAAATAGTGAGTCATTGTTGTCCATCAACCCATAAATTTTAAAAATGAATATCGAGTAAGAATAAAAGTGGATCGATAATTCACAGTGGAGAAAGACAAGTAATTTACAATATTTTTAAGTACTTTAAACTGTGCGTTTTAAATTATTTTGATTCTTTTATAATAAATACACACGAAAAATGATACTGATTAAATGTATTATTAATGACTTAATGAGATAATTAAGTTTATTTTTATCCATTAAACTTAATCTTTTGAAATGTATTTGAATGGAATTTTTACTTCACTACACGTTTACCCTGCAGTCGCACTCGACGACTCACTATTTTCTTAACGCTAGGGGTGGGGAGCGGGGAGGGGGTGTACCTGCGCGCGAGGACGGCGCGCACGCGCGCGGGCGACAGCGGCGCGGCGGGCGCCAGCGCGTCGGGCGCGTGCGCGGCGCGCTCCAGCGCCAGCAGCGCGGCGGCGGCGACCAGCGCGCGCGCGCGCTCGCGCAGCGCCGGCGCGCCGCCGCCCGCCCACGCCGCCAGCCGCCGGCAGCGGCGCTCCACCAGCAGCCCCCCGTGCTGCACACACACACGGTTATTTACTATATAGTTACTTCTATAATATTTATTTATGTACTTTGTATTCCTAATACCTACTTATTGTTTACCGAATTTAAAATCTATTCGTTTATTTTTTTAGAGAAAATGTGTAGTGTTTAAGAAACAGATAGACAGGTGCACAATAAGTTTTATAAAAGTTTTTTTTTATTATTAAATATATTATTGAAACTAGCCTATGGTTAAACCATAGAAAAACGAATTATTTAACAATAACATAATCTACATTTTTGTCAACTGCATAATGTACCTGATTATAATATAAAAAAAAATATGCTATAAAATTTTTGAATTAAGTAATAAAAAGAAAATTAAGTGTCTCAGATTACTTATAATTCACTAGAATTACCGCTTCAACAAAAATTACAATATTAAACAATTATTTTTTTAGTTTAAGAAAGGCTGGGTGGACTCACCCGGTCGTAGGAGTTGCGCAGCAGCGCACGGTCGGCGCGCGCCAGCAGGTCTGCCAGCACGGCGGCCAGCAGCGCGTCGGCCGCGCGCGGCACCGCGCCGCGCGCCGCCTCCGCCAGCGCCTCCAGCGCCGCCGGCAGCGCGCCCGCCTCCTCCTCCACCTCCTCTGGAACATTGTCATATAAAAAAAAATTGTGCGTGTAACCTTTACGCGCGGCTGAAATAAAACTTCTATGGTAAATATCGCAATTAAATTAAAACAAATCCATAATGAAATAACGCATATTAAACATATTAAAATTATATAATATGTATTTATGGAATATCATTTAAGGAAAGAATATAATATTATATATCATTAATTGTCGGACAATAACAACGGTTACCTTGACAACAATAATTAGCCATTTTATGTGATATAACATACTTTTACATATATTCATCAACATACTCGAGTTATTCTGTTCAGTTTAATGGAATTAATTTGTTATAAGGATTGACCAAGAATTCAGCACATATCCTAGCACTCCTTTGGTAACAGATTCGAAAAACTATTAAAACAATAGTTTAGTAGTTATAGAATAAGAAGTAGTTATATCTCGATAGGCTAGCTGTCGGGATGATACGTGTACGTGTATGTGTGAACGTATTCGACCGACCGGTGTCCGTGTCGGGGTCGACGAGCGCGTCCGCCCAGTCCTGCACGGCGGGCAGCAGCGCGGCGCGCAGCGCGGCCAGCGCGGTGTCGCGCGCGGCGCGGAAGGCGGCGGCGGCGCCCGCCAGCCCGCCGGCGCACGAGCGCAGCTTGGCGCGCGCGCCGCCGCGCCCGCACAGCGCCGCCGCCTCCGCGCACGCCTCCTCCGCCAGCCGCTCCGCCCACTCCGCGCCCGCCTCCGCCTCGTTCATATGCGCCTGGTACACCAGACCACATTTCGATACGATATAAAAAATCTAAACCAACAATATTAAAAAACCGGCCGAGTGCGAGTCGCAATCGTGCACGAAGGGTTCCGTATCGTTATCTCTAAAAACGGCAAAAAATCACGTTCGTTGTATGTACCCTTAAATATTTATTTTATTCTGTTTTTTAGTATCACGGTTCGTGAGACACAGCCTGTTGACAGACAGACAGACAGACGGACAGACAGCGGAATCTTAGTAATAGGGTCCCATTTTGCCCTTTGTTCAAGTAGGCGCAACAGGAACGTAAGTTATTTATATGTATCAAGCAATAAGCTATGTACCATCCTGAGTGAGTCAATAAATGAGAAGGAATCCTATTTCCAACGCTCCCAATTGGCGGGTAAATTACCCGAAAAGCGGGGTAATTTTGTCGGGTATTTGCTATCAGCGGGGTCAAAGCAGGTATTTTAATTTAACTGATTAATTTGATATTTTTATTTATTTTTTGTTCGATTTAATCATTTAAAACTGTTTAATGGAAAGCTGATTACAATGACTTCTTTTTCTATCATTAGTGGTTTCTTTTATTCTATATAAAACATGAAAATAAATTACTTAAAAGAAAACTGTTTTCGGGTATTCAGCTCGTGGTCGGCTTTGAAGTTTATTTGTCGGATAAATCAACAAATGGTATCTGGCAACCCTGTCCATCTCCGGACATACCAGGTAGAGCGCGCGCTGGTCGTCCAGCTCCCTGGAGGGCGGGTGCGGCGGGTGCGGCGGCGCGCGGCGCGGCGGCGGCGGCAGCGGCAGCGGCGCGGCCGGCGGCGCGGCCAGGCGGCGGCGCAGCGCGGCGGCGCAGCGCTCCAGCGCCGCGCCCGCCTCGTTGAGCACGGCGCACAGCCCGTCCACGCTGCCCGTCGAGATGCCGCGTCTGCACACACACACACACTCGTTAAGTAGCTCCACACCACCGCATGCTTTGTATGTCAGCGTATTTGTAGGGTTTTCGTTGTCGTAAAGGTCGTTGGTCGTTTGAAGTTCAAAAAATAAAATAAGTTGAATTGTTCATGTTCAATACGAGTTCGTAGTTCGTACAAAATTGGTCCTAATCGAGTCGGATACCTCGAGCAAAAAGTCCACTGGTGCGAGTAAAGTTTAAATCGCATCAGATATTTGAGTGCTCGAGTCAAGAAAATAATAGTACCTACACACGAGCGTGTGTGTCTTAGTTGTTCTTATCATTGTCGTAAAAAGTTCAAAAGAGGTCGTTATGTAAAATAAATATTTACTACAAGAAAACATATTGGAAGCTATATCTAAGCTTGCAGCCAATTTCAAAAAACTCCAAAGTCTAGATTGTCAAAGTCCTATTGTGAGATTAAAATACAAACGCTTGATCAGTACTGGGATTCATTTAGCAATGGCCATTTAGATATTTTAAAATCGGCTAAAAAGGAGCAAAAGGAAAAAGATGAATATTTTATCGAAGATTTATTTTCAAAATGTGAAATGTTGGATGTATTGCAGTCTTTTGAAGCTGAAAAGAATGAAACTCAACATGTAATAGCAACACCTCAAGAAATCAAGTTACCTAAAATTAATATACCTTCATTTAAAGGCAGTTATAATTATTGGACACTAAAACCATGCATTATCTACTGTGATCACGCGAACATGAACGGAAAGGTACATAATATGTGAACTATCGCAACTAGATAGTTCCGCGAACACGTTTCGTGAACATAGTTCCTTTATAAAAAGAAACTATTCCATGTTCAATCCACTCCAGGACCTAGTTTGGCCTAGAGCTGTAGCAAACCGCGTGTATTCGGTACTGAGTAACGGGTACGCCATCTAGTACCGAGTGCCGAAACTTTACTCACGAATGCATTTCTTTAGTCGCATTTTCCGTACATATTTTCGAACTGATGTTTTTATTGATTTTTTATTCAGCAAAATACAACTTTCAGTTAATACTCAATAATACCATTGATGAGTAAATTAGAGAGTTTATTTATTTATTTCGAGTTGCATGATTTCCAGATCTTAGAAATTTTGTTTAGAAACAATTTTCAATTAGAAACAACCATTATATTTAGAACACATTTTTAGTTTTTTATCCAACAAATACTTGATAATTTTTACCGAATGATTATGTCAAATCAAATAAAAATACACTTTATTCAAATAAACTTTTACAAGCTCTTTTGAATCGTCAATTTTACATTTTAAATTAAAATTATATGTCAGTGTAGTCAGTCCGTGAGGAAGCTACCACCGGCTCGGAATGAAGTTTTCTGCTGAGAAGAACCGGCTAGAAACTCAACAGTTGCTCTTTTAAAATAATAATTGTGTACAATATTTTAATACAATAATTATCTATTTATCCTACGTGAGAGATGATCATGTGATTATATGTAATACATACAGATTATGATTTGATAAATCGTTCGCGCAATTAATTTTAAATAATATATGCATTACGACGTCACACTAACGTGATAGATGGCGTTACTTATTCATTTTAAATTACCATTTGTTATTTATTATTTAATTTAAAAAATTATTAATAAAAAAATAAATAAATGTGGCACTCGGAGACTGCCGCGGTAAAGCTATTGCATAGCATTTTTTATCAACTTATGCAATTATAATTATTTATTTATTTTATTAATGCAGTATTTTTTTTCCTTGACTTTCTTCATTAATAAATGCACTTTGTTTATTCATATTTAAAACACTTTGTACACAAATTATACGAGTACAGATATTCACTGTTGTACATAGATGATAAAATGACCTATACACCTATATACTTTCTCACAAACAGCTGATTACGGTAGTTTTCCAATACAACCAATGCCACCTAAAGGCGGGTTGCTGAACTAAAGAGACAAGCGTGATATTTCAAAAAGTCATTAAAACTTCAGGTATTTATCGATAGATGGAAAAACTAAAAAGTATTACCGCTGTGCCGGTCGGAGTGAGGGGTGTCAGGTTTTTTCGTTACGGAATTTCTGGATTCGGTCCCCACGCTCAAGGCCCGCGATAGAAGCTATGCAATAGCTTAAAAATATTGATAGTAAAGTTTTTAAAAATTATATAGATTTATAAATAATTAAAATTTACGGGTTCTGGATATCATATAACTCTCTAAAAGAAAAGGTTTGTTGATCGTATTCGTGCATTATTCCACAGAAAACAACGCGACGTCAACGTTATACCGTACGCAATACGACTTCGATGCGATGCTCTACGAGTATGTTATCGGGTATCAAAAGTAACGAGTAACGATTCAAAAGTAACGAGTAACGATTCAAAAGTAACGAGTACTGATGCTATAGTAACGAATGCATACGATTACGATATTTTTCGTTACTTTTACACCTTGATAGTTTGCGCATCTCTGGTTGTCAGTTCTGTAGGATCCATCCTTGTGGTTGTCTAAGTTTTTGTAGGGTTTTCGTTCGATGTCGTAACGGTCGTTTCGTTGGTCGTTTGAGTTTAGCTGAATTAATTTTGTACGAGCTACGAACTTGTACAATTCAACTTATTTTATTTTTTGGACTTCAAACGACCAACGACCTTTACGACGAAAACCTACAAAACCTTAGATAACCGCAAGGTTGATCCTACAGAACTAACAACCCTAACCTAAGGACGTTAGTATCGGAGCTTACATATATGCATCAAAACGTAATGCTTGCGCGATGTAGTACTACTAACGCCATCTATTGTTGAATGAACTAAACTAAACAACTCGAACAGTATTTCTTTTTATTTACTTTGCTATAGACATGCATTTACACATATCACACCTACGATTTACCCTTGCTTCACTCAGATTTGTCCCAAATTTTTTTTTGTGATGTAAGTAACAAACAAATAAACGGCCGTATGTTTTAATTGCGTTGACTTAGAAATTTAATTTTTTCACAGGTCGAGAACGTTAGAGACCTGAGTATTTGATATTAATTTGAACTTGAAACCTCCACGAGTTCATGAGAAAAAAAAAATCTTAACAAACAAACATACAGACAGACAATGAAGTGATCCCATAACGGCCCCTTTTTCCTTTTGAAGTACGGAACCCTAAAAACGACTAAATATTTACACTTCTATATTATACCTTATAACTTTGCGAGCAATGAAGAACACGTCGTCCACGAGGCTGGAGGTGGCGGCGCCGGTCGACATCTTCAGCGCTTTGTTTACGCTCTCTTCTAAGAAAAACCTGTGCAAATATAAAATATACTTATTTGATAAAATTCTTAAATTCCAGACAACGCATGAATAGCATTTACGCATACTATCTGTACACATACCACGACAAGATGATATGATATATTAACAATTTCTAAATCTCCTCCTTTATGGGGTAACTTTTAAAATTAGAAATATAGATAGATGAGGGTTAATCCTCTGCTTATTTATATCGTACTGCTATAAAATCCTTTGGGAATATATAATATATCTAGTATTCGCAATAAAAAATGAAACCAAAAATAACTACAAAACAGCTTAAACTCAATACAACGTAACGTCTTATCAACACTTAAGTTAACAATATGGTTAAATATCTACCAGTAACCAATTAATTGAAAAAATATTTATTTTGTTAGGTTTCATACGGTCGATATTCATCATTTGGTTTGGCTTTTAAATAAATAATAACATACCTCTCGAGCGTCAGATACTGGCTAAGTACATCTTGAGCAGTCCGTGTCAAGTCACAATTGGAGATGATTTTCTCTATAGCTTCTAAGCATGACGCTTTTGCAGCTTCATCTTCTTTATACATCTAAAAATATACAAACAAGTTTTTTGTTTGACTTTTAAGGCTTATTTTCATAATAGTTTAAAATGGTAGTCGGACTCTTCCTAGTAACAAGGCGAGGATGTTAAAAGGTATAAATAAACAGAATAAGTAATATATACTATACATATAATAAAATTGTAATTGACCGCTTGTACATGGAAGATATTTAAGAAAAACGATTACCGGAGGTCTTTATTAAAGCAATAGAACTCAAACAAATGATGTGTGAAAATTTGTCTGTTTGTGCGTTTGTACGCGCTAATCTCAGAAACGGCTTAACCGATTCGGATGTGGTTTTGTGGTAAACTTCAGTTAACATTTAGTATTAGTTTTATTTCAATCGAATCACAAATATAAAAGTTATGTCAATTTAAGGAATCACCTAGAAGAAGAAGCGAGGGTAACTCACTGGTTTAAGGATATATACATACAAGCTCGGGTCTTCGTCGCAGGAAGGTGAAGTAGAGGTGCAGCCGCTGGTGCGCCAGCGCGAGCTCGTGCAGGGCGGGCTCGGCCGCCAGCGCGTCGCCCGCGCCCGCGCCGCCCGCCGCCCGCGCCCGCGCCCGCCCTCGCCGCCAGCAGCTGCGTGCACACGCGCCGCGCGCTCGCACACACCTGTCGGCCGGCGCGTTCTCTTTTATATTTGATTCTCTTTGTGTTTACAATTATTGATATACATTTTTTTTAATTTAATGTAGACACATCAGGTTTTTCAAGTGAACTAGGCAATTTGCAATTAAATTACAAAAAATTCTAAAAAAATGTGGTGGCACTTCATACATGTAAATGAGGGGTGGAAAAAAATTATATATGTATACACTTTTAATTTTTTTATATATACATTTTATTTAATTATTATATCTCTCTTTATTTTTTAAACATTACAATACTTAACTTATCAAAAATATAATGCTTTATATTATAATACTAGTGATTGCTAGTGGCTTTGCTCGCGTACTTTAAAAATAACAGATTTTTATATACATTTTCAACTCCTGATTTATCTCTTCTGGGATGAATATCGAATTATCCCTTCTTCTCACTTCCCATTCCATCTACATACCAAATTCTCAAATTATACACTAAATAAGTATAAGTAAATACTTATACTTACTGCTAAATAGCAGTAAGTGATATTTAGTTTTTACATATAAAGACACCAACCGTGGGCTGCAGCGCGGCGAGCGCGCGCGGCAGCAGCGCGGGCGGCGGCGCGGCCGGCAGCGCGGCGCGCAGGCGCTCCACGCGCGCCGCCGCCGCCTCCAGCACGCGCGTCAGCGCGTCCGCGTGCGCCGCCTGCGCCCCCGCCGCCCCCTGCGCCGCCGCCCCGCCGCGCGCGCGCCGCACGCTCGTCTCCAGCTGCGAGTGTACAAACGTTTTGGTGTCTTATAAACTCCACTTCGGCTAGGAACTACTTCAAATATATCTGATCAGGTAGCTATTTTGAATTAAAAAAAAAACGGGGTTTTCCAGTTATGTCTTAATTTTAAGTGACTTAAAGTTATTTTACATTTTTGTTTGAAAGGTTTTTAATATACTAGTTATTGTAATAGTGTAATATATTATGTAACTAAAATTATAAAATACCATATTATGATATCTGGCTCGAAGGATCATCATTTAATTATAGATTTTTATTAATTACGGAAATATTTTAATAAAAGCTGTTATGTCAGGTATATTTATATGATTAGTGACAAGTATAAGTTTATATTATAACTATATTAGAATGCTCCTTATTATTAGTTATGACACTAATTAAGTTGTATAGTGAAACAGCAAATAAATTAAAAAAATTAAGTTACAAGTACCTGAGAAGCAAGATATTTAGCGAATAGATCGACGCCTTCCTCAGCTCGACCTATCTGCGGGAAGAGCTTAAACAGACGTTCCACCGCCGTATCATCTTCATTTTTCGCAGCTTCCTCAAATCTATAAATATAAAAATATATTAAATACAAAACAAGTTTTCCATAAAATTGTGTAAAGCTTCACTCGCGATTCATAACAATGAAACTCATTAAAATCAGTTAAACACAGATTTCTTACTTCCGCACAAGATGATCTCGCAGGGTCTTAGCTGCAGCATCCATGTCTTGTCGCGGGTCGGGCGCCCCGCGGGCTCTAGCCGCGGCTACTGAACCTGGCTCCATACTTAGGAAACGAGCTACATGGCCCGCGGCTGGAATTTTTTTATTTAAAATTCACTTTAGAAAAGCTTACGATCAACTTTAATGGGTTTCACATTTTTTATATGATTACTATTTGCTTATACAGTGAAGGAACACAATGTGGGGGAAACCTGCATGCATTAGAGAAAATAAATAGATTTTAAAGGATATGATGTGGTGGACTATAGCTTGATCACTTTCAAACTGAAAGGTTGAGGAGAATGTCAACTTCACACACGGAAATTGACAATTAAGTCAAGTTTCATTTCTGTATGTGGCCTTATTTAGATACAAATTTTAACTTTTGATAATGACAAAAGGGGTAGAGTTTAAAAACACAGGACTAGAGGCTTCATGTTCTCTATGCGAGGCTCTGGGGTGTAACACTATAACTAAACTTGGCCTGAGCTGACTTGAATCCAGGACCTTCAGATCTGTATAGCATGATATGCTAGCTACTAGACTAATATAGTTCATTAGATATTACTAATATTCATAACAAACCTGTTTCATAATCATGTGCCTTGATAGCTGTCTCTACTCCTGCACTACAAACTCTAAGATCTATCAAGTCATGTACTCTTCTTTGGCATTCTGCTACTCTGGACTGAAAATATAGAAGTGATACATTTTTATAGTAAGTAAAATAATGATTTCGACAACATGTTTGGCTCAGTCTATAGTGACCCTACTTATTGTGAATCCCTTGGTAACCATATATTTTTCCAGGATAAAAAGTAACCTATGTGTGTTATTCAATTTCGGACTATAATCTATCTCTGTACCAAATTTCAATCAAATCCATTCACCCGTTCTGGCATGAAAGAGTAACAAACATATGTAAGGACATACAAACTTTCACATTTATAATACCTAAACAGACATATTTAAAGTAATATAATATGTGTACTGTATCAACTATCTGGTATCCATAACACAAGCCTTGTAGCTTTACTATACAACATTTCCTGTCTACCCTTCAAGTAAAGCTATATACTTTTAATTCTAAAACAACATTGAAAAAGAATCCAATTTGAGATGTAAATTAAAAAATAAAATTAGGTTTCTTACTCTTGCTAAATCTAACTGCCGAACTTTAGCACTAACATCCTTTGCTAACATTGCCGTCTTATCGACCATACCAGCAGCCACTTCTGCATCACTTCTAACTTCACCTAACTTAGTATATGCTTGGCTGGCAGTGCGCAGCCGACCTTCTAGGGTACATGCTCGAGACAATACATTGGACAGCGCTTCATTTACTTCACACTGTAAAATAATAATACAAATATTTCAAAATATTACAAGAATGAACACGTCAACTATGCTTGAAATATTTCAATTTTTAACTAAAATCCAATTACTTCTTCTTTTTCAATTTCATTCAATGCCTTTTGGAGTCCTTCTTCAGTCGATACATCATATTTCTCTAATAAAAGCGCTAATGACATTATTTTACAATGATTATCTCGTATAAAACACAATTATTTTTAATGAAGATTGAAGAAGCTATTGGTTTTATATTTTTACAAAATTGACATTTGAGTTTTGACAGTAACATTGACAAATGAGATCTCAATTGACACTTGGATGTCAGTTCAGCTGGAGCCTGAAACTTGGAGCTCTGGAAATGGTAATGAATGGTAAAGAAAAAATGTTCTTATATAATAATGATTAATCTTTTTATTTATATGTTTGTATAAAATAAAAACTCATCATACTCATAGGAATTCATCTCATTCATCAAGAAGAGAGATTTCTGTTAGAAGTAACAAAATATGACTTGTTTTGCAATATCGCCTTTCTATTTCGCAAAACCTATGTGGTAATCGTCGTCATTTAAAGTGGCAACACAAGTTTGACGTTTCGTCTAAAAGTGCGTTCCGAAGTTTAATACTCTTGAAAAAATATATTAAATTAAAAATTCTATAGTGATTTTGAATTTATTATCCCCACAAATCATGAGCCGACGCGCCGTTAATTATATTATCGTATAAAAACATATACTTTTGGAATTCAATCTGATGAATTAATTGTAATATTTACTGTCACAATTGATTGTAGAAGTACAAAAACTTTCAGAATGTACTTTTAAAAAAAGTGGTAAAGAAGATGTCTAAACTAGTGTAACAGTAAACATAAAAATTTCTTGTGATTGGAAAATCGATGCATCGATAAATATCTCTCACATTTACCTCAGGGCGCGTACTAGAGTTTTGCGCTCCTCTGAGGCTCGTTTTGGTTTTATAGTGCACAAAAATCCTCAAAGGTAAGAGGGGCAGGGAGCATTGACATTCGCATAAATTATCGAGTGGTAACAAATGTGTTATTGTATATATGAATAAAAAACAGTATAGTTCTTATGTCTCCTAGTGCTCCTTGTATTGTATTGTTTCTTCTGGTTTTTGTGAAATTAACTAAAGTCGAAGTAAACAAGTAATAGTGATTGCAAAAGTTTAGTTTGCAACTAAAGTTAGATGCTGGTTACAGATTGACTCCGTGTGGGGCTGGGCTTCGCCCCCGCTGCGCTTGCAGCTGGGAAACGCGCGCGGACATAAGAGGTATAACTGATTCAATTTTTTTTATTTCTACATTAAATTTTAATATACATTAGAGCACATGACTGAAGGAGATTGCTTACTAAATAATTATATTTGTATTTTATTGTCAAAATATTTTCAAATATATGAAGGCATATTTTATATATTACATAGGCTATTTATTTAAACAGTCTTCAAATTATGAGACCTATACAATATGCTATGTTTAATTAAGCAACAATATCCTCAAGGAAAGTGAGTGTTCAAGTTATAAAAAATTGCAAGGCTATTTAAAAAGTGACTATAACTAAATATACTAAAGTTCTGTATTATATAAAAATGTTAAACATAGTAATAATAATTGATTACTTCCAATCATTAACTAGCATTATATCATGTATGTGTTGAATATTTCCTCCTTCTAGTCAGTATGTTTGTTCTTTTGAATATGAAGGAATGATTTAGATGACGATTGATTAATATATTATGGACTTAATCAATACATATATTACTTCAAATAAATATGAGGTAAGTAAAAAATGAAAAAAAAGATATATCTATTGTTAATAAAATAAATGAAATGTTGTCTATACTATTGAAATTATCAACAACTAGCGACTCACCGTCGCTTCGGTCAGGTTCGTCCCTAGGTTGATTCAACATATAAAAATTCATCCCCATTTTCACCCCCTTAGGATGAAAAGTGTTCTATAGCCTTCCCAGAGTCTCAAACTATTTTCTTACCTTTCATCTAAATTGGTTCAGTAGATCCAGAGATTACCCCTACAACCTCACAAACTCACAAACTTTATCTGTTTATAATAGTAGTTTAAATGAAAAAAAACAACAAAACATACTAATCACAACTGTGACATATAGTTATAATCAAATGCAATGATTACAAAGTCTATTATGTTAGATTCTACTGTCTGTAATCTCGTTTTATATATATTAAGTAAATATACATGCATATTAGTATATTACACACTCATTTAGTTTTGTTTTTGATGAATTTGTACATAATAACATTTTATATATAATTTTGGAATTTTGGTTATTATTATTATACTATTTGCATATTTGTATACATTTCGTAATCAAATATGTAATGAAATGACATAACTTTATAATTTTTATTTTATAATATATATAGAATATTTTCATTTAACATGAATATATTACAAATGTAGGACATATTAGTTACATTGTAATAGATGTCAAGAAATTAGAAATGTGTCAAGGCAGGCTTAAAATATAGTGAAGATAACAAACTCAATTAATGGCACAGCTAGTGCATACATCTGTTTATTTTAAATCCATCTACCATTTGGCATAGAGGTAGAGTGTCTGTTCACTATTGGAAGGCTACAAGGTTGATGCCTGTGCACAATAAATCTTTTTTTTTCATCTAGCTAGTAGACATAAAAAAATCTTTTGACAAGTAGTTAAAATCTCAAAGTACAAGACCTAGGGTTGAACTGGTTCACTTGGTTATCCAAACTACGAATGGGCCCCCACTCACACCAGAAAAAGGCAGATAATGTACTGCAAGTATAATACTTTCTTAGATTCACGCGAATATTTGACATTTTAAATAAATCTATCTTTTCGGATTATTTCACATATTTATTTTGATTTTTGGTTCCCAACCTTTCAAATGCTTTACAGCAATCATGGTCACGGTAGAGACTAAAGTTTTAGACGTCTCAGAGGCGTTATACACTTGTTACAAAAAGTGCACTGTCAAAAGATGTCGAAAAGATAGTTTTATTTAAAAAGTACTATAAGTATAATAAATGTATACATTCGTTTATCCAGGATGGGGGAGGGCGGGTCCCCGGGCGGCGGCGGGGGCGCGCGGCTGTCGCACACGTCGGAGAAGCACCCGCGCGCCATCCTCGGCGAGCTGTCCGCGCTGCGCCGCCACAGGGAGCTCTGTGATGTCGTGCTTAACGTAGCTAATAGGAAATTATTTGCACATAGGCATGTTTCATCTCTTTTTTTTTAATCCAAAGCCAGGGTATTGGGTAGGAGGGAATCTTCTAAAGATATCAAATGAAACAATTAAATCAATAAAAATTAATTTTAATTAAATAGACTGTAGTATCGTCAACTTTATGTCATTATCTAAGTCCGTGAGGAATCTACCGCCGGCTACCGACTTGGGAGATGTAATGTGTAATGTGTAGTGGACTCGTTTTCCGCACTTAGACTCCCTTCTGGTCCGTTGTGCGTGCGAATCCTGGCTATATTAGCCAGCCGAGCTCCGCCCAGAAGCTTGGACTTGGAATTGGGAGATGGTTTGATTATGTAGCATATTTTCGTATTAAAACCTCTTCGGTTACAATCTACTGCGAATTACTGAAGACACCAGGAAAGTTAGTTTAAGATGAAAATTCTATTTTTAACGTAAATGTTGATGTTTTACACTATCCCATTATCCAACCAGTGATCGGATTGGGATATTCATATAATTCTATAATATTATATAATTAGCGAACGTTTTAACGATTAGTACGTAGTATACATTTCTCAGAGATAAGATATTTTCTCGCAGTAAAAAGCATTCCAATATGTTGACCGGGACAAACAGCTATCATCATACCATATTTCATCAAAACCTGTCCAGTGGTTTTCTCGTGATGCGTTCCCATACAGACAGACACGATAAACGAAAATTCTAAAAACTATAGATTCGGCCTCTGTATTGATAATAATGTCTATTTCAATAAGATTTTTCTAAAAAAATATTTAATGTACAGATTCGACTCAGATAGAATTTTATTATACGATTATGTATATATCGAAGCAGCATTAATTTTCTCTATTATTTTCCATTATTTTATCATGACTTATACAGTGGGCGTTATATGGGAAGTGTTGGTTTAAATGAAAGTCGATGCAATCACAGTTGTATTTCAAATTAACAATAATCACTTTGTACATAGTTAAACAGCACTTCACTACACAGCCATATACCACTTCACTATTACCAAGTATAGACAATACGGAACGCAAGACAGTTCCTAGTGGAGCGGTCCTAAGCTTGGCTCGGCTCGAAGGCAAGTGTCCAGCCCTCTTAGCATCCCTCCCTTAGCTAGGCTCCGTCGTAGTACGAAGCTCGCCGAGTGTTGGCTATAATACCGAAGGTGCTGCCATCACTCAGGCGTCGTGCCGCGCTTCGTTTAGCGACCGTATTGATGACCGTCTCCGACACGGCCATCCTGCGTGCACACGCCCTCGTGTGTTAGCCGTGTGTTAGCCTGCAACCAAATATTCAACGAAAATACTTGCTCGACTCGGTCAATCCTGACCAGATAAAACTTAACTTTGAATCTGAATCATCTTTATTCTAACGAAAAGCTTTAACGCTAACACCTTTGTTTTTTTTTTTAAACTCCAAGTCACTAACTATCTCTAATCTAACTAATAACATTAGTTATCCAGAGCCATGTACCAACATCATTCAACACTTCAATCAAACTAATTTTCAAATTTACTAGCACCTCTGTAAACCACTCTTAGGCCACGGCCTTACAAGCCAACCAGCAATCACAATTGCTCCACAATCCAGGTGCATCCACTACGGGATCACCGTATGTATCATCCTCTCGATGACTACACACTATGGTCATAACAGACCCCGACCTCCGCCAGAACTAAACGCACATCACACACCCACGGTCTATATAGTTTGAGCTTCCTCAAAAGACCGACTTTTACTAGGCTATGACTACGTAATAGTTACTAGTACGGCCGACACATCCACTACAGGATCATCGTATCACCCTCTCGGTGACTACACACTATGGTCATAACAGACCCCGACCTCCGCCAGAACTAAACGCACATCACACACCCACGGTCTATTTAGTTAGAGCTTCCTCAAAAGACCGACTTTTACCAGGCTATGACTACGTAATAGTTACTAGTACGGTCGACACTACTACGGCCGTCAGAATGCTTACATCGGTTTCCATCGACTTCATTAAAACATTTGCTTCGCATGATGATCATTATTTACATCAACCTCTATTGGTACATGACCTACTAGAATTTTTGTGTAAAGAATTTATAGCAGTCATGTTAATAAAAAAACCTTTCAATATCTCATGTTCTATCATGATACCATTTTGTAACTAATAATTAGGCAAAACATAATATTTCAAAAGATATCAAGAGAATGGCCGTTAATCGTTACAAAACAAAATTTACTCTGTGCGGAATATTCCGTTTTGATCAATACTAGAAATTGCAAGGACAAAATCGTTAACCACACAATTTGACTGCTAAATGTTATCTTACTAACGAATATTCAGCACCATGATTATAACAAAAGCAATACAGATTACCTCTATGCCATTGAGCATTCGAAGATGGTTGTACAACACATACATCCACGCGTCGTTCCGTTCGTGTTGCACCCATATTGCTGCCGTCCACTTGACTGGCACTACTTATGCACCGGAGCGTGATGTGACCAGGCTTGCCACATTTGAAGCACACCAGAGACTTCACTGCAGGCTGCAATGCCGTTGCTGTCATCGAAGGTCGTTCCACGCTGTCATTTACCTTGCTTCTACACTCTGACCGCTTATGACTCACTTTTCTGCACTTATAACATTTTTACATTAGCTTGGCTCGTTTAGCATCAGGCACTTTTGAAAAATCATCAGATAAACTAGCTTTGCGTTTCAAATGTGAGAATCGATCTCGCGAAGCAATTTTCGTAGTAAAGCCAATCGTTGTAATTTCGAATTAAACTGACATAAGTGAGCAAGGACAGTCGCAATTGCTATCTGATTCTTGCTAGCGTCTTTCCAACGATTAGTCTGTGACGTCATCAGGCGATTTGCGTACGTAACGAGTTTCTTTTTTCATTTGGTTTGTAACTGTTAAAATTAATTAGCATACCAGCCAATGTCTCGGTGGAAATAAATCTCGCCTTGAAAATCACCTTGAACTCTTCCTATGTTATTCTCTGGTATACAAATTGTGATAGCCACGTCGACCCTTATCCTTTTAATTCCTTACTGACTTAAAATAAGCTAGCCGCCGTATGGAGGGTATTCGGAAAAACACAAATCTACAGTCGCAAATCAAGATCTTGCGTCCGTATCCATATTGTCAGGGTCAAACTCGCGTAACTTGACGTTCTTCTTCATCTGAGGCATTTGCAAGGCCTCGATAAGAGATCACATAATGACATTTTGTTGTTCAAACATTGCACGTCATTGTTCACTCAGAGTTAGTTCTTTTTGCAATTGAACCAACACTGATCCCGCTTCTGATATAGAAGCAACATTAATTTTCTCTATTATTTTCCATTATTTTATCATGAATTATACAGTGGGCGTTATATGGGAAGTGTTGGTTCAAATGAAAGTCGATGCAATCACAGTTGTATTTCAAATTAACAATAATCACTTTGTACATAGTTAAACAGCACTTCACTACACAGCCATATACCACTTCACTATTACCAAGTATAGACAATACGGAACGCAAGACAGTTCCTAGTGGAGCGGTCCTAAGCTTGGCTCGGCTCGAAGGCAAGTGTCCAGCCCTCTTAGCATCCCTCCCTTAGCTAGGCTCCGTCGTAGTACGAAGCTCGCCGAGTGTTGGCTATAATACCGAAGGTGCTGCCATCACTCAGGCGTCGTGCCGCGCTTCGTTTAGCGACCGTATTGATGACCGTCTCCGACATATAGATAACACTTTGGATATTTATTATCTCGGTATTACGTTGCCGTTGGATAGTAGTTCAGTTACACCTAACCTTAGTTTAACATCAAAGCAAGATGCTCTTGAGCATTGAAAGCATTAGAAAAAAAAAGAAATTATGACGGTGGATAGAATCTTTGCTTTATTTGAATTTACTTAACGACTAACATCGTCGTGTCGAGTGGTCGTCCCACGAGAGTATGGGAGTGATAGGAATAGAGAGTGCACGTTGTGTCTGCGAGTACACTTGAGCACTATAATATCTCCTGCGCAGTTGGCTAGTCTCAATGAGATTGGCCGCCGTAGCCGGAATCGGCTAGGAGAACATCATCATCACTAACATTTTTATTCAGAAAACAAGAAATATATTTATTTATGTACAAATCTGAGCTCAAACTTTAAGAAGTGCAATATCATCAAAGAATACGTTTCTTTAAAAGAACAGTTATTAGGTTTTTTATACAAAGGAAGTTTGATTGTAGTTTTTTTTCAATACAATATGAAATGCTGGAAAGTTATCAGATGATAACAATTGTTGAGAAGCCAGTTGCAAATGAGAGCAACACGTCCCGCTGTGGGTTTCCGTTCTTTTTGTAAATACGCTTTGTTTCATATTAATTGTTGAATAATCTAAAAAAAATGTATATCAAATGTTATAAGTGCGGGTTTTATATATACGGAATAACTCTTATTTTAATCATGAAATTTGATTTTACCACAAAAAAGGTTGTAAAAGTAGTATGTAGTCGAATTAAGTACCTTCTACTTTTTTTGAAGTTGGTTAAAAATCAACAACCACTTTTGACGAACAGTTTACTAAGACAGAGATTTACACAATCATTGCGGTAAAGATATCGCGTATAGCGGCTCAACGTTGCTTCGCTTCGTGTTCGTCCTAGGCAAAAACAAATCTATCCCACGGGAACCGTATATTTTTCCGGGATGATATATAGCATACAGATTTCCTCAATAAACGGGCTATCTAATGCAATAAGAATTTTTCAAATCCGATTAGTAGTTCCTGAGATTAGCGCGTTGAAACAAACAAACTCTGTCTCTTTATAATATTAGTATAGATGCTACACATGAAAATTTAATCAAAGCGAAATATGCTAATTTTTTTAATGACATAAATGGGAAGCAAAGTGATTGTTGTGTATTTGCCTAAATAATTCATTTTGAAAATACAATATTGTTTGGAATGCTAGTGCATATTTTGTTTAGTGGAACAATGCGAGGTTACAAATATCTTTGAGGAAATATTGTAATTTATTCATTTAACGCTACATTTACCCACTTTTATGTGATGGTAATTAAATAATCATATATATATTAGCATAATTTTTAATACTTTGATGTAACGATATTATAATAATGCATGTAATATAATTACAACATCTAATATCTTGGAATTTATGATGTCAATATGGGTTATATAATGTTTTCGAGTTATCTTTTTATTTGTAGACTAATTTAAAAAAAAATGTGAGACCCTACAATTTTGGTACAACGTTGAGAAAAATTACATGTTTCTTTATGTTATATAACTACCGCAAGAAGTACTTTTAAAATTAAATTCGAGGTTTCTTTAATTATATTGTACGATTGTGATTGTTAATTTATTCATTTTTTTTTTCATTACAAGGTGAAACTTCACTCTACTCGTGCAATTTTACTACAATATTAATGTAACAATGCTAGTTACATAAATTTATCATTTGTTTGTCGTACTGCCTACATAAATATAAGTCACATCGTGATCTGTGTTTGTTTGTATGTATGTATGTTTGTTTGTTTGTTACTCCTTGACGCTGTAACGGCTGGACGGATTTGGATGAAATTCAGTACACAGATAGTCTATGACCGGGAGTAAAATATAGGCTACTTTTTGTAGTCGGTGAATTGTGATGGTCATAATACGGTGCCTGCCCAGGGTGATACTGTCAGCATGCAGCCCGTACTTCCGCGCGATGTTCACGGGCGAGCTGGCGGAGTCGCGCGCCACCGAGGTGACGATACGCGACGTGGACGAGCACGCCATGGAGCAGCTCGTGGAGTTCTGCTACACCGCTCACATCGTGGTCGAGGAGAGCAATGTACAGGTGTGGAATGAACTGAAATAAAATTTTATTCAATTAGACTTAATATAAGCACTTTTGAATCGTCAATTTAATTTAAAGAGCGTCAGTGTAGTCAGTCCGTGAGGAAGCTACCACCGGCTCGAAAAGCAGTTCTGCTGAGAAGAGCCGGCGAGAAACTCAACAGTTGCTCTTTTATATATCGAAGTTACATTCTATGTTGTAGTTTCAAATAAAACTATTTCATCAAATAGATATTTGTATGCCCATTGACATTTGAATTTTAGTTTTTGTTTTTTTAATTTGAATGTCAGGCTTAGAAGTTAGTTCGATTGAAATGAACCCGAGGAAATCTCAACATTTTAAAAGTAATATTTTTGTTTACATTATTAGTATACAATAATTTTGTGCTTATTTTATGTGAGTTTCTATTACAATTTTAATCACATTTATGTCTGTGAAATGTTCTGTGACAGAGTCCATACAATTGACTTGATTCAGATTTGAACTGTCCAAGTTTCTTTATTGAAATATATGTTCTCTTGCAGTATATACACCAATAGTTCATTTATATTCCTAAACCGGATGCAAATGTAGCGCAAAAAATTGTTATGGTCGATAAAATTACACATAGTCATATTAATTGTAAACCTGACTAAATTAACAAAACTATTGACAGACGTATCTACTATTAGTTATTTTTATGTCGTAGTATTTTCTAAATGCATAAAATAGATAAAGGCTAAGAGGCTGCAAATCTTGATAGTTTATTTTGATCAAAATATACACTGAAACGAAAAGTAAACGAAATATTACAACGCTGCATATATTATCCGCCAGGCCCTACTCCCGGCAGCCTGCCTCCTGCAGCTGCAGGAGATCCAGGACGTGTGCTGCGAGTTCCTCAAGCGGCAGCTGGACTGCTCCAACTGCCTCGGCATCCGCGCCTTCGCCGACACACACTCCTGCCGGGAACTGCTCCGCATCGCCGATAAGTTCACACAGCAGAACTTTCCAGAGGTTTGCCGGATTATCAACTTATTTAATGTCATATTTGGTGTGAATTATCGTTAAGGAAATTGGTATAGTACCACTTTACAACAGGTTGTAGGTCTAATTTAGGTCAAAGTGTAAAATTAAAAAATATAACCCATTTCAATTCATCACATAATAACTTGCAGTCAAGTAAATACAATTTAGAATTGATTTCTACTTTAATTTTGTATAGAATTTAGAATAATAATATAATAGTTAAATAATAATCTATTTGTTTGTTTTTATTGTTAAACATATATGGTGTGTTTAATTGAAACATAATGTTCAAAAAGAATTATAATATTATACATGCAATATCTCAAGTACTGAAAGACAAACCACAAATATCCCAAGTGTAGCATGTGTGCGTGTGGTTGTGCAGGTGATGGAGAGCGAGGAGTTCCTGCTGCTGCCGGCGGCGCAGCTCATCGACATCGTGTCCTCGGATGAGCTCAACGTGCGCTCCGAGGAGCAGACCTTCCAGGCAGTCATGTCCTGGGTCAAGTACAACGTGGCCGAGCGCCGGCAGCACCTGGCGCAGGTGACCCTCTACGTCTGGGATAAATTATTATCCTTAATGCGACAGATATGTACAATTAAAAAAGATAGAAGGCTCGACAAATATAATTGTACGTTATATTTTTACATTTGGTCCTTCGAGTCGGATTAGATATTGTTATGGTATGTGTTTTTGTTAATAATCGAAATAGATTGTTTTCTTAAACATATGTCATAGATAACGAATATTCCTTAATAAGCATTAGACAAATTGTATACAATTGAGTTTATTTAATTATTTTTTTTCATATATTGCATTCCAGGTCCTCCAACACGTGCGCCTCCCCCTTCTCAGCCCTAAGTTCCTGGTGGGGACGGTCTCGTCAGAGCTGCTCATACGCTCAGACGACGCGTGTCGAGACTTACTAGACGAAGCTAAAAACTATCTGCTTTTGCCCCAAGAGAGGCCCCTCATGCAGGGCCCCAGAACGAGACCGAGAAAGCCCACGAGAAGAGGTATTTGTTTCTATTTTGACTTTAGTAATTTCCTTGTAGAGTTGCTTGAAAAGAATGATATATTGCTTTATAGTGCAATAGGATGTACGAGCTATGTCGATCTCATGATGTTTAGTTGCACGTATGACTGTTTTTGTGGGTTCCCCTAAGTTGGGGTCAAAACAGTTACTGGGCTATTCGTTTTTTTCCTGTGTACGAAAACGCTATATCTTAATACATAGTCATTGCACTATAAAATGTCCCGCGTATGTGTGTCGCAGGCGAGGTGCTGTTCGCGGTGGGCGGGTGGTGCAGCGGCGACGCCATCGCGTCGGTGGAGCGCTTCGACCCGCAGACGGCGGAGTGGAAGATGGTGGCGCCCATGTCGAAGCGGCGCTGCGGCGTGGGCGTGGCCGTGCTGCACGAGCTGCTGTACGCCGTGGGCGGCCACGACGGCCAGAGCTACCTCAACAGCATCGAGCGCTACGACCCGCAGACCAACCAGTGGTGCGGCGCCGTGGCGCCCACCAGCTCGTGCCGCACCAGCGTGGGCGTGGCCGTGCTGGACGGCGCGCTGTACGCCGTGGGCGGCCAGGACGGCGTGCAGTGCCTCAACCACGTCGAGCGCTACGACCCCAAGGAGAACAGGTGGACCAAGGTGGGTCACCTCGCGTTTCGTTTTATTTATTTTTTCATCGTATTTTTTTGTATTTCCTAATATGAAATTTCGTGTGCGGATGAGACATAAAGTTTAATTTATTTTTCGCCCCTCACACCAATTTGAAACGAAATAGTAAGCACTGAATGTACGTATAATTATAATATAGGTACGTAAAAATGCCCCGTGATACTGTAAGAAAAGGAGACGATTGATAATCTACTGTTTACGATTGATAATCTATCTTTATAATTTTAAGTATTTTTTTAAGTCGGTATTTTTTTTTTTAAATTACTTTTTTATTTTTAATAATTTAATTATATAATATGTATATTGATTGGATTTATATAAAATAAATTGTGTAATGATTTTCCAGGTGGCGGCGATGACGACGCGGCGGCTGGGCGTGGCCGTGGCGGTGCTGGGCGGGCACCTGTACGCCGTGGGCGGCTCCGATGGACAATCGCCTCTCAACACGGTACGGGGGACGGGGTTTTTATTAAATAAAAGTGTTTTTTTTTTTATATAATTTGTTATTTGCTTGAAATAATTGGTTCGTCGATTGTAGATTTTTTATTCCCTAAGAAAAACCTATTTTTTTGGTTGTTTGAAGATGATGTAAAGTCTGTGTAACAATAGTTAATATTTTATTGTAACTATAACACAGCTTTATTATTGTTTTATTTGTATTGTTTTATATAACGGTTTCATAATTCTCTATATAGTTTCACATATTTGAGAGATATTTGGAAAAGACATAATTTATATCATGAATTAATACATAGTTTTTATTTACTATGGTAGGTCGCAAGTAACGTTATATTAAAACGAACCGTTCCAGCATTAATAAGCAAATTAATTCTTCATAATGTTTTTTCCTAAATAAATCGCTTAATCTGTATTATGCTGTAATATCCAAGATGAGTAACATCAGTACGTGTAATACCCTAGACGTATGTATGTCTCGCAGGTGGAGCGCTACGAGCCGCGCGCCAACAAGTGGACGCCGGTGGCGCCGATGTCGACGCGCCGCAAGCACCTCGGCTGCGCCGTGTTCGACGGACAGATCTACGCCGTGGGCGGCCGCGACGACTGCACCGAGCTCTCCTCCGCCGAGCGGTACGCCGCCGCTGGTGTTGTGTATCGCACATCATCATACCGTACATCAAACTACGCGCTAGATACTTGCTAACCACTTTTGGTATTTTATAAATAAATGTTATAAAATGTGACAATTATGCACCAATTGTTATACAAACATCATGTACTCACGATCTTTAAATACATGTTGTCCAACAAATCTATTAATCGAGTTCACTTTTGAAGATGTTTGCTGATCATTGTACCTTGCAACTCGACACACGACCTTATTACAGTAGTGACATCAGCATATTTTGCAACCTTTTTCAACTGGGTGAAAAATATTGACCAAGTAAACCAGATTGATCAAATGCCAATCTTAGTATAAAATTAGTTTATTATTGACAATGAAATAGTTTTAACTACGAGTGATATCTAGGAGTTTGTTTCGTTTATCGTATCCATCTATCAAAAAAGTACAATACACAATCAGCAACAAACAATGTCCTCACCGAATGAACACTCATTTGAACATTTGACTGCGCTTTATTTTAAATTATTTTTGTGAAAGCAGCTTTAAGCATTGTATTTAAGGTTCAGGTTACATTGTTATCTGTTTATTTCAACTAGAATAATTACCTAAACACAATCGGTGACAGTTTTAAGAGAACTTTTGCAAAGGATTGTGTATCTAATTCTTTTTTGATCAGATGTGTTCTTTTTTTTGAGTAATATTATTTTTGTAATAATGAATTCGTGTGTTGCACAGGTACGAGCCGGCGACGGACTCGTGGTCGCCGGTGGTGGCGATGACGTCGCGGCGCAGCGGCGTGGGGCTCGCCGTCGTCAACGGGCAGCTCTACGCCGTCGGCGGCTTCGACGGCACCGCCTACCTCAAGTCCATAGAGGTGATGCTCACACACACACGTGTATATTGCACATGCACAAACGCAATAAAACATATGCATATAAATTCATACTAATATTGTAAGTGATGATTGTGTGATGAGTGGTTTTTTGTATGGATGTAGTTGGAGGGCTGGAGAGTGACATAGGCTACTTTTTACCGCGGAAAATCATCTAATTTCCACGGGAAAACACCTTATAATACAATCCAAAAAATATATTCTATGATCAGAATGACTCGAAACTTGGTATTAATGCTCTTCAATAAAATTAAATAAATACGTGTTTTAGCATTTTTCGAATTCATCCTATATGGGGTACGTCACAAACTCACAAACTTTACCTCTTCATAATATTAGTATAGATTATAAAGAGCTAAAGTTTGTGAGCTTGTGACGTTGTAGGGGGTTACCTTTGGATCTACTGAAACGATTTAGATGAAATTTGGTACGAAATTAGTTTGATACCCTGAGAAAGACATAGGATACTTTTTATCCCGGAAATCATCTCTTAAGGGCGTGAAAATGGGTATGAAAGATTGTATGGGCAATCAAGGTAGGGACGAACGAGCAAAACGAGGGTGAGTCGCTAGTATTAGTGTAGACAAAGTATGTATCCTTACAAAGTGTATTTATGTTATCGCATTCTCGGGCTGGTCTTACGAATCGATTGGTAGTTTTTGAAGTGAAACTTCTTTAGAATCGTTGTGATTTGAAACTCGATGCAACGGAAATGCGTCAGTAAAAAGAGACAAACATATAAATATATAGGATTAAGCCGGCGATAGAATGAGATAGAATAGATTGCGATGATGCCATGGTAACCGTTGTCATGGTAACCGTTGTTATTTGATAGAATACATTACAAAGGAAGTGAAAAATAATAAAATTCATTACTGATTGTTATGTAATGTTTATATTTATGTCAAATAAAATGTAAAATAACTTTTAAACTTGGTAAAAATAATATAAAAAAATCCTTATGATTATCCTACTCCTGATACTCTATATTCATATCATTTTCTGAAGTTTTACTTCTACGATGTGTGAATTGCACATTTATTCTATTAGCACATTTATATATCAATTATAACTTTTTTTAACTGAGCATTAATATGATGACTTATATCATATTTAATAAATTAATTAGCTATTTGATGTAATAATAATGTATTAAAAAATTGTCACTCTTAGTTAATTTAAAAATAAATAATATGTGTGTCTGTATTTTAATCTTAATAACTTATTCCGTGCAGGTGTTCGACCCGGAATCAAACCAGTGGCGGCTGTGCGGCGCCATGAACTACCGGCGGCTGGGCGGCGGCGTGGGCGTCATGCGCGCGCCGCACCACGACAACCACTACATATGGTGACTACACACTTTCTTTACTTATTGATATGGACTGAGCAGTACTCATGAAATTGACCACTATCTCGAAAGAGAGAAAGTGAACGTGCGGCCAATACCTGTCTTTTATTCCAATTCGAATTTATAAATGGAATGTGAAAATATAATATTATTGAAAAAACTTAAAAAAAAAACGACTTCCAAGCACTAAAATGTAAAAAATAACTAAACGGGGCTTTTCATTTAGAATAGATACCTAATCAGATATTTTCGAAGTCGGTGCCAGCGAATACAAAGTCGTATTGTCTCTGTCGCTTCTCTGCCATTTTCAGCTGAAGGCTGGCAAAGAAACACTCAGTCCACTCTCTATGTCTCTTACAAACAATTGTCACACTGTATAGGGTTGACTACAAAGTTACAAAAAAATAAAAAATATATTTAAAAGGACTATCAATTAGTACTATGAAAAAAACCAATATCGATTAACTTAATACTTTCTTAAATTTAGGAGAATATTTGTCATTTTTTTAAGTTTTATATTTTTTTATTGTCCGACTTTTTCGCGAGTTCATTTTGATTTTTGGTTACCAAATCTTTTAGATTAAAACTATAATATTAAATCCCATGATTATGTTTACTGTAAAACATTTGAAACGTTGAAAACAGAATATTGAAAAAAAAAACAGTGAATAATTCAAAAAAAAAGTTTTTCTAATATATCGATTAAATTTTGAAAAAAAGATAAAATATCGATTAAGCTAAGAAATTTTGATTGTTTATATTGCAGGAACCGCAAGGACTCGGTGGTGTAGCGCCGCGTCCCCCTACCAGGCTAAGTCGTTACTCATTTTATTTTATTGTTAATACTATATTATAATATTAATTGACTATTTATAAATAAATGAAAATACAAATTTAAGAATATAATATGTTTTTTATTTATTTGTTTAATTAAATATGGTGGATTTTCAAACAGATTAGTAATAAATTAATTATCTATGTAAAGTAAAATTGTAAATTTTGATATGAGATGGTTGGATTTGTTGCATTATGATTGTAATATTTGGTTACGTGCGATAATTATATAAAAAAACTACGGACCATATCGTCTTTGCTTTCTCCATATCCTGTGTTGTTAAATTTGTGCCTTTATCTAGAAATGTTTCATTTTTAGCTCTTTTAGACTAGATGGATTTTAAAAAACGGAAAGATATATAGGATACATAATATGTTATGACTCTGGTGTATAATAATATTTATAATGCTACCGACTCACCCTTACCTCGCTCGGCTCGGGTTCGTCCCTAGGTACGTTTAACGGTTAGTATAGATTTCTCAGAAATGAGATATTTTCATGCAGCAAAAAGAATCCTATATGTTGACTGATAACCAGCTATTATGATACCAAATTTCATCAAAATCTGTCCAGTGGTTTTCTCCTGAAGCACTCCCAGATAGACAGACAAAAATTCTAAAAACTGTAGATTCAGCCTCTGTATCGATAATAATGACTATTTCAATAAGATTTTCAAAAAAATATTTTATGTACAGATTCGACTCAGTTAGAATTTTATTATATGTATAGATTGATGTAATTTTTTATATTTTTCGTACCCTATTAGCTCAATATATATATTAGGTGGCAGGCGGAGGTGACGTAGCCTTGTCCACGAGAGTATCTTCTTCTTCCCCTTCATCTTCACCCTCCCCCTCCCCTTCCACATCGGCCTCCCCTTCCACTTCCCCCTCTCCCTCTCCAGAAGCACCTTCACCAGTAGCTTCAGGGTCGTCAATGATGTCCTGGTCAGTGATGCTAACGCTTTCTTCCATTGTGCCGTCTTTGTTCTCATGACGTTTTTGCTTAAAGAAATAATATATTAACAATAAAATATAATATAACTATGACGCAATATATTTGCGTCATAGTTATATTGAGGCTTATTAACATCAATCAGTCAATCAGCAATATCAATTTATATATTACTGATTGACGGATTTTGATTGAATAGTTTGATTCTCATACTGCAAATATTGGCATATAAGTCACAGGTGCACGTCCCGATCTATCTGTGTTCTCTAACTCGCAAGAGATTGCGTGAAAATAAAGCAACAATAATATTGAATTAAAAAGAATGCTAGTATCAAAAAGAAATTGACAAAAACCTTCTTCTTTTTCTTGGACTTAGGTTTCGGTTTCGCCTCTGGCTCACTGTACCCTGGTGGAAAGAATCTCTCGCACTCCTCCATACCCTTTACATTGTCCTCGCTCACGTGCAGAGGTCCGAGGGTCATCAGCTCCTCTGGGGGTCCTTCTGGGGGTATGTCTTTAGGGTCCACCAAAGCTGGTTCCACTACACCTACCGCTATCATTAGAACTATGGTTTCTGAGCTGAAAATTGTAGATTACAAAATTTCCATCATTCTTTGTCAATTTTTGTATAATAACGTAAGGATGATGAATTGATAATTTTTTTAACTTATGCGATAGAAAAAATATACGTATTTGTTTTATTAAAAAGCAAATACTATTGACATACTAATCCTTCTCCACTCGGTCTTCATACTTCTCAATGGTTTTGCAAAGCAATTTTGGCTCGTCTATGTTGGCATCAGCAAAAAAACCATAGCGTAGAATTCTGTTCGTCAGCTTTGCAGATCCAGCTATAGTTAAAACTGCTTTGCGCTGCCACGCCCCGAAGACCATGGCGATGTGGGGTGGTTCTGAGGGTGCTGCGGGTTCCACTAGTCCACCCACCATCTAAATTTTGAAAATAATGATTCTGATAATATAAATCCCGAATTAATAATGTTCTAATAAGTTTCTTCACCCTTAGGGGTGAGATGAAGTTAAACTTACGCTGTGCCTAATTTTCAATAACAAATGTTCATTTACACAAGATTCCTAAAATTTAAGGGAATTTCCAAATTATTTTAGGTAACATCTAACGAGAGTTTCATCTAACACAAGAGCAAAAAATAGTAATTAGTGTCAGTTATCTTTTTGCTATCAAAATATAGTATATATTGCCTGCACATTTATACTAATAATTTAGCATAGAATCCTTGTTATCTCTGTATTTTGCCTTTGACTATTTATTAATATTTTTTACAAATATGGTATGGTATAAAAGAAATCTATATGTGTGTTGTGTTTTAATATTTTCACTTTGATGTAAAAAACGTCCAATGCCTTATTATACTTTGCCTATATTTACGTGCAAATAAAAAAATACCTTAGGGAAGAGTAAGTCAAGTACAGACGCGCGCTGATGCCTATCAGCAGGTACAAATAAACCCGGAACGTCGTTGGCTTTTAGCTCTTCAGAAGGAATCTTTTTAGGGTCTTCAACATCCAATCCTTCACCGAAGAGAGTTCGTCGTGCTATTTCTTAGAAAAAATAAGAAAAAATATTTTTTGATCCTAAAAACTTTACTACTTCCTGTACTAATACCGCTCTTGAAGGCAAACATATCAGAAGAGTTTATTTAAAAAATTCTTTTTACTGCATGTTAGATACATAGTATGCGTAATTTAACGAAATATCAAGAAATGCATGGAAAAAAGGAATATAAATCCGATACGTACAAACGAATATTCATTTTCATTTATATAGATAGACTAACTGCTAAAGATTTGTCATTAAACAAATGCTTACCGATAATATTCCCTTCTCTATCGGGTAATTTCTTAAGTAACAAGGCGAGTGACGGCCTTTCTATCAAAGCAGCTACTGCTTCTGGGTGATTAAAATTGGGGTCTTCCATAGCGAGAATCCTTGACCCTTGCTTACCCAAAACTAATGGGCACTTATCAGCGATTATAACACCTGTAATAAAATGATGTATTTTTTTAACATATTTAACTATTGTGTAATGGTTAATAATAGCTACTATTAGGTATTCTGTTTGTGTTATGGTGGTTTAGGCTGATTTTATTGGGGTTTACACTAATGAATTTTGGTGTTCCCACTGGGTAACTGGTTCCCGGTGGGTGTCGTGCCATGTAAGTTGCTCCGGATACTTCTCTGAATAGTTGATGTGGTCTGCCTTAACAGGCCTGCCGTTGGGGCATCTTTATTAAGTGCATAAGCGATCCTGCGACACTCCATTAAGACTGGGGGAAGTTCCGTAGGGTTTTAGTGTATAGTGCTGGCCTTTCTAGCCGGTGAGTCCCACATAACCACCTTTACGTATGTACATGTGATATGCGTAAATACTTTTTCCAACATTAAAAAAAGGGTAAATAATATACTTGTTTTTAATAACATACCGTACGGTTCCAGTGCATCAGACACCTTCCTCAGATTCTTCTGTGCGTGAGGCATCATGAGTGCTGGACAGATGTCATTAAAGTGTATCTCCAATCGTTTGGCCCGCGCCTCGCGCCGCGCTGTCCGCGCTGACTCGGCCGCTGCTGCTTCTTTTTCACGTCGTTGTTGCTGCAGCTTTTCTTGAGCTAAAGCGACTTCCTGCAAAATTATACCTAATGCAATATAATGTTGCCCTAGTTGAGGCAGTGGTAGCCCAGCGGTAATGCGCACGTTTGGGAAATCGAAGTAAGCGGCTTTAAATCCTGGGTCTCGCTCTATTGATATTTTGAGGTGCGAACCTTTCCTAACATGAAAACCTCTCGTCTTACGGCAAAGGAAAACAGGAAAACATCGTGAGGTGTACCTGCATGTCTGAGATATCTAGGAAGTTTCCGAAAGACATATGAAGTCCGCCAATCCGCACTCAGCCAGCGTGTTGGACTATAGCCTGTAGTAAGGCCCGTGCTCAACAGTGGGACGTGACAAAAGAGCCCTAGATGCCCTTCGTATTTACAACATTACGGAAGTTCTCAGAAGGACGGTGTTTTCCGACTTAATTCTCAAATATCATCGTACTGGTAGAATATTTTCGCAATTTGCTTATAAACTTTGGCCTTTCATGTTCCTAGAAAATCTCGCTTTCTATTAGTGAAAACAATAATAAACACTAACCCAGCGTCACGAGGGACTTTAATTTGTAATATGTAGTTATAGATATAAGGATACTGGCGGCTGGCCTTCGTTGGTTTGCTTTTTGTTAAATAATCATTTTCTAAAATTATTTAATTGTTTTAATAATCGTGCCATATTTCTCAGCTCTCTACGTCCAGCGGATGTCTGGACATTATCAGGGGGTCAGTTAGACAGAACATACGCATAGGGAACATATCCATAGAACCCTATTTTATGACTAGATTATAAGATAAAATCTGATATAATAAATTAATTATTTACTTGTTCGGGTGGAGTCAGTTCATGCGGCGCTCGCTTCGGCCGTTCTCGCTCACCTTTCTTCACCTGCTCCTCATTTTGAAGCTCCGCAACTATTGTACGAGCGAGGCGTGGAGCATCAGCTCCAAATACAACATTTATCAGTTGCCCGCCCTAGGAATGAATAATATGGATATCTAAGTAGTAAGAATTATAATGTAAATTTAATTTTTTTGTTTTATTTTCGGCATCCTGCTGCAAGAGCAAATATCTTGAAATAGTATTTCCTGGTCACCAATTTGTTACGTTCTTCTGTTTAGAATATTTTGAAATAAACGTGTAATATTAGATGAATATACAATGTGTTAAAAAAACTTGGCTTCAAACAAACGACCTTCTTCAATCTTCAGCGACAGAAATATGCAATCGATAGATAGAGTAACCTATAAGATACATATAGAATTCATTCCTTTTCAACTTATGTTTGGTCGATATCACCCACATTCTTTTCTAGCACAATGGAGTATACCTCGGCGTTTTACATATTATGTGCGATGTAGTATATACATATTATAAAGGTACTCGTGCCTATGCCTATTTACATAATTTCTTATTATGAATTCTTCGCTGTAACGTTAGAATCAAGTAGTGGTTATTTTGTAATTATAATATGATCCTTTTAAACACCTTGACGTAAAGAACACATTTTTTTTAAATAAGGCAATAATGATAAATCTTTCTTTAAAAATGATTTTAATTTTTAATAGAGCATTGTGTACTATAAAAGACCGGATCACGGGTGCAATTCCTGTGTGGCTCATGGGATGTTTTTAATTGATAACTTAGAGTTAGTCGTGGCCTAAATAAAAAAGCAGCTTCAAACGACCCATTAAAATGTTACACTATGAATAAACCTATCGGCTATTAAGTTTGCTAGAGTTAAACTAAAATGAAAATTATGTAAAAATAACAGAAAAGCCTTAGAACCAGTGTTAATTTTATTAAGGCTACCTTAAAATAATTGGTAAAAGTGATTAGCGATAAAATTGAAATAGGAGCGATTTAAACGTTATGGCGGATTTGTTTTGCTTCCAAAGTAAGTTCGTATACAAAGTTGAAGGGAGTGAAGAACTGCTAATGACATTACTTTCAGGGTCTCTTAAAATGGCGTGTTTATTGCAGCATTGAGTGTTAAATTGTGACTTGGTTTTATTTAGTAACATTCATACTTACATTAGTGTATGTTTGTTTATAAAACCTAATTTCTTTAATTTAATGTAACAAATTAAATAAACTGCCTAGCGACTCACTCTCGCTTATCTCGTGCTCGTCCCTAGGTGACAGAAAAATTAACTCAACGGTTATTTTTTTTGACATGAATTAAAGCTTTTATAATCTAGGAGCAAATACATTTTTATCACAATAAAATAGCCTCTAGCACTTGGCAGTAATATAGCTTCCTATAACGGAAATAATTTTGAAAATCGGATCAGAAGTTTCAGAGATCCCTTACAATCTTACAAACTTTACCACTTCTTAGTGTAGATGCAAAATGTATTTGTTCTTTTTGTCCGTCTACTTTTTTCTATACAGAAATCGGACAGTGCAATAGTGTACTGATACCCTCATGTAAATTGTGGATTCCATGGGATATAAAGTTATGGGGTTCTGTCATAAGCCAAGGGAAGTGTGTTTTGTATAAAATTACCAAAAATATAGTTAAAACTTACAGCGATGAACATCCAAGTAGGCTCACTGCGGTTTCTAAATCTTTTCAGGCACTGTATGGTGTCCGCTTTTGCCTGAGAATTTAAAAACTATACTGAGCAAGTGATAAATTCTATAAAACTATAATACAAAAAGTTAGTTGAAGCGACTTTTAATGGTACAAATGAATTTTTTCGTTACTCTTACCACAGCAAGATGTAGGTTGTCCCCACCAATTTCCACTTTTATTTTCTTGAGGTTTCCAACCATGCCGATGCACGGTCCGCACCACTCCGTGTAGACGTCGATAACTTGTAAAAGTTATGAATATATAGGCTTAAAGGTTATTGGTCGCAGAAAATTCTTAATTTTAAAATATTGTTATCTATATAAATTAATAACATCTGATTCCTAATACTCAGACCAATATAAAATTTGGGTGTGATTTTTTCAAATTATCTCCTGATGTTTTTATACTTGTTAATTTATTCTTTATTTCTAATTATTCGAAAACATCTCTAGAAAACTTAGCCCATATGTAACTTAATATATGTGTATTAAAGTTAGCTTAGCATAACTTCAAGCCTGGCAATATAGATGGAGAGAAAATACGCTTTGCTTTCGTCTTTCCCTCGCTGTTGAAATAATACTGAGAAGTTCCCAATAACTATACATATATAACTAAGTTCAGTAATCGTGATTACTTAACTTTCATGTATGACTGTTAACTTAACTATTAGAACTTAAAACATGAGCATGCTTACCCAGAAGCCCATCTCGCAAGAGAAACTTGTTCCAATCATCGTCAGTATTGAGCTCCGCCTGCAACTGTACTTGCGCGGCCTTCTTGCCTGCACCGGCCGCGGCGGCGGCGGCGGCGTTCGCGACCGCGCTCGTAATGGACATGGTGCCGAGTGCCGCATGTGTGGATGTGATGGGATGGGAGGCATTGCAATGTTTAGACAGGACATGTTTTTAATTAAAATATATTTCTAGGATTTGTGGAAAGTTAGATGATATTAGGTTTATGGGGAATGGTTTTGTTATCGTTCATATACCCATGATTGGTAGCGTGAAAAAAATGATATATACACTCCTTTCTTGCATTACGATAAATGGATAGGAGGATTTGTTTGTTTATTCCATATTTGTAATAAAAATTAGGAATTTGTGGACTAGGAACATGGCACTCGGCAGTTATATGTATTTAAATTAAAAGTAATTCTAAATCTCTATCAAAATTATCTTCGTGCATTCTTTCTCTATCAATCTTATAGGCTTTTATTCTTGAACACTCAGACTTAGTCTGAACTCACCACTACGCTTACTACGCGGTCTACGCGCGTAGCATTTATATATAACTACCACTATTGTCATGTACATACTACATACGTCTACACTTGCTCTATCGTTATATTACTACACCAAAAATATATGTAACTTACAAATTTTAATCGATCGATGAAAGAAAATATTTTTATTTATGTCAAATTCCATTTAGGTACTTTGTAACTACGAGTATAGTTACATAGATATAGAATTAGAATAAGTATCTTTTCAGCAGAACTGCTTTACGACCCGGTGGTAACTTCCTCACGTACGGACTGTACTGACTCTCTTTAAATTAAAATGACGATTCAAAAGTGCGTGTACAAATCTAATTGAATAAAATTTCATTTCAATTTCATTAATTTTATCCTTTCTCCTAGGTGCTATAAGGTACTCCAGGGACACTAATTTAGAGAGAGAGAGAGAGAGAGAGTTGAGAGAGCCTATCAAATTTTCACCAGAAATAAGTTTGCTGTAGAGATCTGAACTACCACCATGGCAAAAAAGCCGCCGTGTCGTTGATGGGACGCCACAGCGGCTCTATGGACCGCTGAGTTTTAGAATTTATTCTAGTAATATTTCGAAGAGTCCCACATAAAACAACATCATTGTCTATAGTAACTCATGAAGTATACCTACGTAAAACCAATACTTATTTGTATATTTTTTTAATATTTATTTCATATTTTAATGTGAAATATATTTTAAGAAAAATCAGATACATCGGCAATTTATCTAAAAATATATGTAAATATGAATATATTAAATGGTAGTAAGATTAGAGTCCTAAATGAAATAGACTTTAAGTTAAAAAAACATTGTATTTTATCATTACTGGAAGATGACGTAATTGGAACTAATTGCACGTAGTTACTATATCGGATGCATAGTTAAATATTTTTTCTATTTCCTATTTTTTATTTGGTACTTCTGCTAACTTCAAAGCTCTATCGTATAAAGCTCGCATGACTAGAAATCGAAAAACATAAGCTTTCTAACGTGAATTACGTTTTATTGGATTCTTTCTATCATCGTGGGCACACTTAAATTATATTTATAAGTAATTCAAGTAAATTACTTATAAATGTAATTTAAGTGTGCCTGTTTATATAGTTATTGTAGAAAACGAAAGCTCAAATGATAATTTAAAAAACTGCTTATCTTTTTGTATCTTTTTATATCCGGAATGGGTCAACTAAGGGTTAAAACAAATCGTCTATGAAAAAGTGTACTTGCTGGCAACTTGCGATTGGCATGACATTGTTTTTGACACAGAGTTTATATATATGGGTTATAGTGTTTTATTATTCTACTTTTGTTTTAATAAAATGGTTCTTGCGAGATAATACTATGATAATCTTATTTAAAAAACTATGAATACTTTAGTTTTCTTTTACCGGAAGAAAAGAAATGCATTCGAATTCTCTTTTTGCCAACCTTCTGCCAAATCTTGAAAGCTTCGTTATTATCGGTTGTTTTGTCATCTTCCTAGATGGAGCCCTATTTATATTATAATACATTTAATCGTAATGTTCATGTCCATATATTTTTTACATTTCCATTCTTCAACGATTGTAGATATTAATATTAAGTATTGTTGTTATGGATAGGCTTAAATAACTATTTTTTTATTTGGAATTATTATTAATTTGCAACACTTTTTCTTTTATAACATTAGAAAGCATTTTTTAGCTTTTATATAGAACTATCTATTTCCTATCTGGTTAAAGACATTGTGTTTCGGAAACATGGCCAGCTTTGGGCTTACAAAGTCATAGTCTGATATTATAAAATTGACGAAAAATATGTTAATTCGCGGTGGTAAGACGTTATAATATTAAATGGGCAATTCTTGTATACCTATACATAAATTTATTTCGTTTATATCGGGTACGGCTCAAAAGATTTGGATCAAATGCATTTAGACATAGTTTTGCTGTAAGTTTATCTATGGAGGTGTTTTTTTTTAAAAAAAAAAACAATTTAATTGTTAACAAATTTAAACGCTCGGCGTTTTTCGGAAAGACTACATCTTTCGCCGAGCTGAGCGAAGCTCTTCGCGGTCCTTCGGCCGCCCAGGTACTATTAAATTATGTGTTAAATTAATATACTTTGTATACCTGTACAACTATTTTTTGATATCATTATACTCGTATAATATGAACAAAGATAGTTCAATTAATATTTTTTGAATAGCGACATCTATGCTGGCTCTAATCATTTACCAGACAATCCGCTGGTTGGTATAGGTGGCGTGTTTGTACTAACTGTTCATAGAAAAAATTGCAGATGTCGCTGAAAAATGTGAAACTACATAAAAGAAAATTAATTAATGAAAGTACAAAAATGTAATTACAGGATTGATATTATAATACTACTAGCGACTCACCCTCGTTCCGCTCGGTTCGTCCCTCTCCCTAGAACCGTTTTAACGGTTAGTATAGATTTCTTAGAGATATTTTCCCGCAGTAAAATCTATCCTATATGTTGACCCTGATAACCAGCTATCATCATACCAAATTTCATCAAAATCTGTCCAGAGGTTTTCTCGTGATACTGTCTCAGACAGACAGACAATTAAACACAATTGGTGTCAGTTTCAAGAGAACTTTTGCATGGGATTGTGTCTTCTTAGATCGATGACTATAGATAACAACCAATTGTTTAAGAGTATTAACAAATGTAAAATTTATTAGCTTTACAATAAATTTAAATTCAGTGACAGATTAGTAGCTGCTCGGTCAAGGTTCGACCGTAATTGCAACACCATATTAACAGTGATTTATCGAAATATGCAAATGCGTTTCGCGTTGTCAAATTAGTTCGAGTACAAACTATATATTATATTAGCCGTGCAGTTAAGGATGTAACTAGTTACTATACCTGTCAACACTAAAGCCGTGTCCAAACTCCAAACTGGCATCTAATTTATTTTTTTAAAGATTTTTATTGAACATAATAACATACATATTAAAAACAGTTAGATCGTAAGTAGCTGTATTAGTATAAACTGTGTCGCAGCTATTTACGCCCACCTCGGGACAATAAGGACAGTTATGTTCTAAGGTTAGTACAAATATATTATTAGGGTGTGTTAGCAGGATTAGTTACTATTATAATGATATTAATTTAGTTTAAGCTTATATTTATAAATTATACGAATCCTTAGGAGATGAAGATAGAACAATCAGGTTGGTAAGTTTTATAGTAGCGTAAGTACTACACTATATATATATATATATATATATATAATCCCCAACTCAGCAGAAGAAAGTTTGGGAAACCTTACGCTAGACAATTCTGTAGTAACTGAGCGGCGACAGAACAACAGTCAAAGCGTCAATATATATATATATATATGTAAAGTTTGCTCAACTGGGAAACTTTGAAGCTATTAACAAGAAAATTGAATTGAATTCAATAAAAGAAAGTAAGTATGACAATATACATCGCTGGAGTCACGTGCCTCGTGTATCCCTCATGTCCCGCACGATCGCCCTGTGTAAAGGCCTTAATTAGACTTGAATAGATTAGTAGACTGTGGTATTACTATGAGATATATCCCATTTTACAAAAATTATTCAAAAGATCTTCTACAAAATTATTTTCGTTGAGAATATTTGAAGACCTATTATCCCAGTTTTTTTCCAAAATTTTCCAAAAAAATGCTTTAATAATAATTAGAGGGGGAGAGGAGGTCAAAGAGTGAGATGTGGACAATGTTGCAGTCACTGAACAAAAGAATTAAATTTAACTCAGCAACTATTGGCTTGAACAAAAGTCACTTGAAAACTACCTTAATTTGAAAGACCTATTTAGAGATATGTATTTATGAGAGCTTTGACTGTTGTTCTGTCGCCGCTCAGTTACTACAGAATTGTCTAGCGTAAGGTTTCCCAAACTTTCTTCTGCTGAGTTGGGGATTTTAACGATTTTAATTTATTTTAATTTAAAGTAATTCAAAATAAACTCTCTCTACCACCCCTTCGGCGTGCCCTGGGAACTCCTGGTCACCCTAGCGGTTCACATGAGACACTCAGCTTTCTGCAATGTACCTCCCATAGTCTTTGAATAAAATGGCTTTGACACATGAACCGACGGACAGATGAAAATGGTGAAAATGGAATATTAAAACTGTGTGAAATAATAATTTCAAATATTGTATGGAATCAGTTAGGACAATTTTTATTTGATATCAAAGATAATGGAATAAAAAAAAACACTAAAGTATTAAAATATAGGTATCATTATTGATGGCATTCAAAGAGGAGGTAACTACTTAATTTATCTGTTTCTATGGGTCTGTATTTATGTGTATTGAATTTCATCATTCTTTTTTAATGAATTGGTAATACTTAACATAAATAGGAACTAACACGTAAATTTCAGAAATGATTCTACCTTTAAGGGTTTTTTAAAGTGAATAGGTAAGTGAATAGGTAAGTGAATATACGTAATTTAAAAAAAAATATATAATAGCTTACATTTCAATCATAATCAATACTTTAAACGTCCGCCATTTCGCGCGCTTGGCGTGACATCACAGTATGATATATACAGAGAAATGACAACTCAATTTGTAGCGAACAAAATCGCTAATCTCTCTGTTATGATATACTCTGACGTCATATTTGGTCTGGCCAATGGAGTGCGTTTCAACTTCTTTGAATTTCCCACTTATATTTGTACTTTTTAATAATTATTTATTATTCAAAAATAAATTACATTAAAAATATTGATATAGAATTAATTCAAAAGGAATAAAGATTCAGAAAAAAATATTTCACCTTTCTTTAAATCACAGGCATATTCCATCATTATATTTCATCATCATTCAACTAGTATTGCCCGCGGCTCCGCCCGTGTTCATATGACCAATAACCAAATTCTTAGGTTTTACATATTAGTATACTCTTATACTCTTACATTACAGTTTTTGTATTTTTTCTCCAAAATTAGACGTTTTTCCCCGGTAAAAAGTATCCTCTATGTTGACCCGGATAACCAGTTGTCATCATACTAAATTTCATCAAAATCCCTCCAGTGAATTTTCTGTGATGCGGTAACAGACAGACAGACAGAAAAATTCTAAAAACTATAAGTTCGGCCTCTGTATCGATAATAATGTTTATTTCAATAAGATTTTCCAAAAAATATTTAATGTACAGATTCGGTTTAGTTACAATTTTATTATATGTATAGATATGTATAGATAGAATATAAAAAAATATAAAACGACATATTCTACACATGTACATTAGATAGTTACTAATGTCTAATGATATTTTAGGCTACAAATGATGTTAAGGGCGGAGCTCGTAGCGTGAGCCCTTTCACAGGAAAATTACTTCAACATATATTTAGTTTGGTTGTCAAAAATATAATCATCATGAACTCATCCATCAGTATGATTTCGCGTGATTTAGCAGTTGGGTAGCGATCGCATTCTTTTGTGCTTTTTCTAATGTCAGCTTCGCATGCTAGCTCCCTACGCCTTGCCCGATTCCTTTGTGCCTCGTAAATTATCCTTGATGAAATAAGTTGCCAACTCCTATATGTCGGTAGGAATGCGCATGAAATTGTTAATGTATATATTTATAGATCAGATCAATGGCTAGTTATTATTGTAGAGGTTTTTGAGAATTTATTACAGAAACTGGTGGAACATTTTTGATTCATGTTGCTGATAACCGAATGGAAAAGTTAGATTGAAACGTAATACCTCTGTTTAAAGTTTGGAAATTCAATTTTGTGTGTGATCACATGCATGGTATCATAGATCCTCTGTTAGTACAGCGCTAAGGCCGGGTCGGGGACAGTGATATCCTGCACCGATGCAAATATGAATGTTATCATTCTATTAAATATTTTGTCACTAGCTTTTATTATGGAATATGCATGTCGTCAATATATTGTATCATATTCTAGTCTATCTATACATATAATAAAATTGTAACTACGCCGAATCTATACATTAAATATTTTTTGGAAAATCTTATTGAAATAAACAAAATTTTTTGTCTGTCTGTCTGTCCGTCTGTCTGTCCGTCCGTCCGTCTGTCCGTCTGTCTGTCTGTCTGTCTGTTACCGCATCACAGAAAAACCACTGACGGGATTTTGATGAAATTTGGTATGGTGATAGTTGGTTATGAGAATTCGGGTTTCGGTCATCTGAACGCGGGCGGAGTCGCGAACAATGCTAGTTTATAATAAAATTGAAGTATTTATAATAATTGTTTATTTAGTTAATGTGAATCAATAATAACAAAGCGTTACTGTAATATTATATTTTATGAATATTATTAATATTTAAACTGTTAAGCTCTGGGGCGGCTTATATATTGGTGATAAAATAACAATTCATCTATTCTGCCGGAAACGACTATTAAATCTCTACATACTCTCTTCTTGCAAGTGAAATCAGAGGTCGCTACAGTGTTTTCTCTAAAGGGCTGTGAGGACCATACCAAACGATATATTATGGCTTTTGGTTGATATGGGTTTTTTTAGGAAAGTGTCTATGCAGTCTGTGGACTTTTTCCTGAGAGGAAAACTTTATTTGTATTAAGATGAACCTAACACCCGTTTAGCGATAGAGACTCATTAGCCCGCACCCGGCACCGATGAGATCAAAGCGAGGCCAGATCAAATATCACCACGACTAACAAACAAACATGTGTCGCTCCAACGACATGGTTGTTGTGGATTACCTATCCACAGGAACGTAAACACGTTCGATAGGTACTGTAATAGGTCGTCGTGTTAAAGTATTTGGAAGTTAGTATTTTATCGTCGTTTGGTTATTTTTACACTACTTTAACATAGACGAACTTTTTTTTTATTTGTCTATGAAGCATCTTCTACGTAAATTATTTCCGGTACACAAACGCCTTGACTTCCGGCATATTTCTGCTTATGCCATACATGGCAACACGATCTTTCCAATACTACTTAATAATTATTATATTGTATTTAAATATTTTTCACATCTTTTTGATATATGTTGAATTATTGAACTAAATTTTTGGTTAATAAATAATTACTTTTCCAACAAAAAGGGAAGTTGACTTATGAATTACCAGCAGAAGCTGCGGCTTCGCTCGCGTTAAAACTCGCTCTTATGGGAGGAATTGCGAAAAGGCTAAAATACGTATTTAATTAATTGTATTGAAGAGGATTAATACCAAGTTTCAAGTAATTCTGACCATAATATTTTTTTTGGGTTGTATTATAACGTGTTTTCCCGTGGAAATGAGATAATCTCCCGCGATAAAAAGTAGCCTGTGTCATTCTCCAGCCCTCCAACTATCTCCACAAAAAATCACGCTGATCACTCTGTTCTGACGTGAAAGAAGGATAAAGAAACAAACAAAAAAGCAAACAAACACACTTTCACATTAATTATAACATTAGTATGCAGTAAAATTGATATTTTTAAATATATAGACAGGTATTTTATAAGGAACCGCCAACAAATACCCAATTAGCTACATATATTTGGAACTAAAACCCAAGACCTTCAGCATATGCAGCCGTCGTCGATATATATATATATATATATATATATATATATATATATGCACATTTTGTTAACAAATGTTACTAATACATTAATAATACTTTATCTGTTTCGTCTCAATTTAATATAAAAAATGCAACCCCCGGGATTTGAACCCCGCATCACTTGGCATTCTGCATACTGCCTTGACACAATTCACATTAAGACTAAATTAAATAATAACAATACCGTATTCTACATGTAGAGCTAAAACAGTAAAAATATTTACAGAAGGTTTGAAGCGATCCCAGATGTTGTTCGACAAATACTCCCAAGATGTATTTACTTATCATTAAAGTGAATGTCAAAGTAGCTCGTTCATGCGAGAGTTCGTCTTTGAGCTATCGGCATCGGTTACGCGAAATTTGGTAAATATTATATGTATGAGTATTTTGGCTTTGAGGAAAGTGAAATTTCATGTGAGTAAAAAAATCTATACATATAATATAATTGTAACTGAGCTGAACCTGTACATTAAATATTTTTTTGGTAAATCTTATTGAAATAGACATTATTATCGATCTGTCTGTCTGTCTGTCTGTTTGTCTGTCTGTGGCCGCATCACGGAAAAACCACTTTTGATGAAATTGGTATGATGATAGCTGGTTATCCGGGTTAATATATAGGATACTTTTGCGGGAAAGTATCTCATCTCTGAGATATCTATACTAAACGTTAAAACGTAAGTAGGGACGGTCCCGAGCGGAGCGAGGTTGAGTCGCTAGTATAATAATACGACCTATTAAGTGATTTACCCCGGTAGCCAATGCCACTAAAGCTTGCCATTTACGAGGGTTATATTGTAGTACAAGGAAAGTTACACTTTTTCCATTACTGCCATAGTCCGGTTGTGGATGATGGCTCGAATAGGATTAAAGAAATAAGGCACAAAAAGCACGGCTTTAATTAATTCAGCCTACCCAATATGATAAGTAAATAGTTACTCGTAGCTCGCCAGTAATTAAGTATTACATATAAGAATTTTATATAAACAATTTTAATTAACAAATTATACGAGTATGTTCAACGTCATTATTGCATACGATTATTGCCTATCTTTATATATATAATTCTTCTGTGAGTGTGTATGTCACTGAACTTCTCTCAAACGACTGGACCGATTTTGATGAAATTTTTTGTGTGTGTTCAAGGGGATCTGGGAATGGTTTAGATTCACAATTTGAATAATAATTTTCATCAAAAAAATTATTAAAAAAAGTTTGAAATTTTCAAATTAAAGACGTGTAGGTCGGGTCCGCTAGTATTGATGTAAAAAGCTAACAACATGTAAATTAGATTTATTTATTGAATGCTTATTCTGCTTAATATATTCCTTTATAAATGTGTAAAAACCTGCATCTAGTTTTATATACACAAAAATAATATTTGATAAAGACCCACTTAAAAAACAAACAAATGAAAAATATTCATATTACAGGGAATAGAAGCTAGTCGTGCCCGGGGCTTGCATAATTAAAGCACGCATTTACCGATAATGAGCTCCCCGGGATCTCGGGATTATAGTGCCGGGGACAATCCCCCGGTATTATTATAAAAAGCCGCTCTTGAAATATTAGCACCCCTTGAGTTATTTCATCATGAATTTATTTGACGACTCTACGCTTTATATACTTAATCTTATTGCAAATAGTACGGTTTCAGCATTTTATAACAAAAAAGTAATTTAGTATTGATTATATTATTTTATAGGAATTAGATGTTTTTATGGCATATTAATAAACAAAAAAAAAAGGTTGGGACATTAACACACAGCACCATCTTGTTCCATGGTAAGCTACGAGGCTCGTGTTATGGATAATCAGATATTTGGTACACTGCACATACACAACTACATAACTTTAAATACATACATATTATAAATATAAACACTCAAGACTTGCTCTCCAGCAAAAATTCGTGCTCATCACACAAATGAATGCCCCCCAGCGGGACTCGAACCCCCGCGACCACTGGCGCAGCAAGTAAGGTTGCTACAAAATGAGCCAAACGTATCGTCAATAATCATATCGACATCAATCGAGCAATAGTTCGAATCCTGAAAGGCGGTAAAAGTTACATATAATAAAGGGTTAAATAAAGATGAAAGATCCGTGATAGTATTACAAACGTATAGATTTATATGTTAAAGTTGTCTCTTCTTTACGCAGGAGTGGAGTGATATCGACTTGATCTTTGCATTGAGATCGTTGGTCTGGAGACTGGTACATTAATATATGTGACATACTTTGGTCTCTGAGTTGCTGAGGTATGCTGAGAATATTGAATAACCCTGTTATTAAACGGGGCTATTCGATATTCTCAGCATGCTCTCAGAACCCAAGTAATATTTACTTATGTTTTGTTTGTGTATTTTATGTTTGTAATAATTTATAATGTATAATCTAGTTAGTGTAAGTGGCGCCGCCGTTCTAATTGGATGTAAAATAAATAAATAAATAAGAAATAAATAAATTAATAACACTATCTTTTCGGATTATTTCGCGGGTTAAATTTGATTTTTGGTTCCCGACGTTTCGAATGCTTAACAGCAGTCATGGTCACGGAAGAGACTAAGGCTTTAGATGTTTTTGGAATCATTTTGTAAAATTGTAGGTAGGCACTGTCTGTAACAAGTATATAATATCTTTGAGGCGTCTAAATTGATTGTGTAGAATGTGTACATATATATGTAGGTAACATTGTTTAATAAAGGTGGATAGTGAAAAACCGACTCACTAGCTCTCACTATCTTACCGCTACCGGCAGAAATGCGTCAAAATGAAATACTATCGAATTTATCGAGCGAAAACTTAAAAAAAATAATTATAAAATCTTTTATAAAGCAATATTGATAATAATGTTTTTATTATTACAAGTGTTTTTTAGTATTATAAAAAGTATGATTTTATATATTTTTCCCTAAAGTTAAATAACTTAAAAAGCTTTCAGTGGATTAAGATCTTTGTTGCAAGTTCCACGGTGCAGTATTGCATTCTTATCGGCACCTATCAGATAGCGAAGACTAATGTCATCAGCAAATACCAGCAAATGTGAAATTGATGCAATCTTAACGAGATCTTGTTGTAATTATGAAATTATTTGTTGCAAATATTTTTATGTAACATATCTCGATAATACTTTCTTAGATTTACGCGAATATTTGTCATTTGAATAAATAAAGCTATCTTTGAGAGACTGTTCTGTGATCATGCTATAAATCATTCGGAACGTCGGAAATCAAAAATCAAAATGAATCCGCTAAAAAAACCGGAAAGGATTATTTAAAGTACCAAATGATAGAAGTTATTTAAGAAAAAAAAAAACGATTTTCTAATCATATTAATAATGACTGGCTTAGAAAGATCTAGTACTAACTTCGACGCTCATCCCTATATAAAATTAACCTAGCACGTTAAATAAGTTATGATTTGTTAATGAACACTCAACTCAATTTAATGGAATGATCTCAAAACATAAGTTAGCAAATTTCCATTCATCCCAGCCAGCCGTAAACTTCCCAAACAACAGAGAGCGTCTACCGCCTACATATACACTCCATTAATTCTCGCAAACATAATAAGTTACCGACGTGAGAGCCTCATCCTCGGGAACCAACCCTTCCGATTACACTGGATCTGGTTTCGTCACTTTGTTCTTCCACCAATATTTCCACTACAGTTCACTTACACTGCAAACTGGTTGCTACATATAATTTGTCACTAAACGTCCCCCGTTTATTTGTACTGCGTTGTCTGACGGGCGGTTCTGTAATGATCTCAGACTGAGTAAACAGTTCGTGCTCTGTCGCTGTTAAAAAGTAATACTGATATATTATCTTCCGCCCGCATACAAATGGTTAACAGTAAAATTTTAAGGCCAATTAAATAATGATTATATGCGAATTGCGTGGATAGTTTACATGTTATTAGATCTACATATTTAGAAGTGACCATAGTAGCTATTTTGTTTTTTTTTATTTCTTATTATAATTTGCTATGACTGACATGTGAAAGCAATGTTCTTATAAAAAAACAAAGTACCTTTATATTGAATTTAAAATATATGAATCATTTTCATTATTTTTAGCTGTACAGATAAATAAAAATGTAGTGTCTGCTGTAATGTCAAAATAACAGCTTTTTACTAAATAAATATGAAAGTATATACGGAACTATTATGAAAAAAAAAACAATTTTTAAATTTTTTGTCCGTTTGTCTTTCTGTCTGTTTGTTTCGGCTAATCTCCGAAATGGCTGGACTGATTTTGACGGGACTTTCACTAGCAGATATCCGATATTATAAAGAGTAACTTAGGCAACTTTTATTTTGGAAAAAGAATTAGGGTTGCGCTCAAAAAATTAAAACCCATGAAATGTATAAGTGAATAAAATCCGCGTACCTAGCCAGGCCGCACTCGAGCGAAGTGAGTGAGTGAGTAGATGTCGTTAGTATAATACATTTTTTTCAAATTTATCTATATTTTATATGTATGTAGATATAATATAGATACAGAGCTTTCTCAAATATTCAGGCAAGTGTTGATCAGACTATAATTAAATTAATAATAATTAATTAATTATTTAGGATATTATATTTGAATGCAGTATAAGGTGCAGGTGAGGCCCGGGCCGCCCGCCGCCGCGCACTGTAGGGCGGGCTGTAGGGCGGGCGGCGCGGCAGGCACAATTAGGCAGTTACCGAACACGCGAGCCAGATCACGACGGCACGGAATTTCATATTAACTTCACCCTATTTTTAGGGTACCGTTTCATTCCATAGAAACATGTATTCAAGTTTTTAAATCGTTAAAAAAGGACTTATGTACTAAGTAATAATGTATATTATGTACATATTGACGCACGAATCTTATATCATCCAAAGAGTTTCAACCTCATAAGCTATATCGATTAATGAAATAAAACGGGGTGTATTTGTCTTTGGTTTTATCTATAGCTTAGGTTTTCACCATACACACGCTTCTACAAAAAATCACTTGTATACTATTGCAAGGAAACAAACACAATGACTTTAAAATATTTTATAACGGTCCCGGTCTTGTATTAAGAAAATGGCAATAAAGGAAGCGGAAGAGATGCAACGAGGTAACCCCTTTCATCTGCTTATCGGATAGATTTATAAAACCCTCTTCAAATATTCAAAACATATGATTAATTTAAGTAATAAGTAAATATTTTATAACTAGCGCCTTAACTTCACTTTGCTCGGGTGCGTCTGTAGGTGCCTAAAATCAGCTTATGTGTACTAAATGTCATTCAAGTCCGTTCAGCCATTTGAGCGTAAAAGGGTAACAAACGTACACAAACAGACACTCATACAAACTTTCGCTTTAATAATAGTAGTTCCATAGTGGAAGAGAATTTGTCAGAAGAAGAATTTATGAGAAGAATCCCTAATAAAGTTATATATTTTACTTGTGTCAGAGCTATTTGTAGGTGCTTATACTAGAGTCACAGTCAGCAAACCTGCACGTATTCACTTGCCAACCCGCAGTTCTGTGGGTACAGCGGATTAAACTTGGCTCCGTTGAATACTAACCTGGGTTTGTTGTTGAAAAATATCCGATATTCGATGAAAAATCCTACATTGAACAAAATTTGAGAAATATATTCTATGGAATTTGTAAACTTTTTCTGATATTTTAGTAGCTAGATGACTATTGTGGCGGTCTGGCACTATTTTTATGTAGGGAATTGCGGTTTCGATTCATGTATAGAGCTCATATTTTCTGATTAAGACAAGGTGTGTTTTTAGTACTGGATATATGTATGTACCTAATATGTATGTATGTAGTATGTATATAAAAGAGAGTCGATAAATATTCTGCCTACTAAAGAAACTGCCTAATAGCGAATAAAAATATCTACTATCTATGCTAGGTTTGATATTTGCATAGTTCATTTTAATTATGAAATTTAATACTCTGAATAACAAAGGATGATTTGTGTTTTGTTAGTATGAAGTAAAATAAAATAACTAATATCTAATACATAAGCTATGTAAATTCGAGACGATGGCTGGCTTACGTCTAATTTGAATTTTAGACAGGTTTATCGATTTTTTTGAATGTGCTTTATATCTTTCCATTGTTATATCAGATTTCATGCAGGTTTCTTCGGAAGAGGGAACTAATAAGTAAGAAATAAATATGTAGGGACATTAACACACAACACCATCTAGTTCCATGGTAAGCTACGAGGCTTGTGTTATGGATACCAGATAGTTGATACACTACACATATATAACTTTAAATACATACATATTATAAATATAAACTACCATGACTGGAGTAAAAACATTGGTGCTTATCAAACTAATGAATGACCCAGCGGGACTCGAATCCGCGATCGCTGGCACAGCAAGTACACTACAAACTGAGGCCAACGTGTCGCCTAATATCGTAAATAAACGTCGTATATTATTTTAAATATTGTAGTTTTAATCTTATTTTAAGTAAATAATACTTTTTAACAGCTGTTTGTAGTATAAGTTCTATTTGATTAGTTAGAAATCAGTGTTTGCATTGATTATAAAAATTTTACCCATATCTTGTGATAACGATAGTGTAAAAACCGCACCTTAGCGTTTTATCATCCCAAGCCTTTGAAGAAACTACTTTCTTTTAGAATAAGTATCAAATATCTTTATTCCCTCTATTCGACATGCAGTAAAATATTTATTATTTCTTGCTTCAAAATATCTTTGTTTAATCTGTAAGGAATAGAATACGTAGATAAAATAAGTTTGTATCCCTTATTATTTTTCATGTGGCAGTGACAAATGCACAAACTATCATTTCTATAGGTCTTCTTGAACTGGCATATCTAATCTATCGAATATCTATCGAATATTTGACATTTTAAATATAACTATCTTTTCGTATTCTTTCGCTGATTTCCTTTGATTTTTGGTTTTCGACGTTTCGAATGCTTTACAGCAATCATGTTCACGGGAGAAACTATGGTTATAGACGTCTCAAAGGCATTATATAGTTGTTACCGACAGCCTACCCACATTACCTAAATGTCGGGAACCAAATGTCTAAATGAATTCGCGGACAAATCCGAAAAGATAATTTTATTTAAAATTGCACATCCTATGATTTTGTCTATAGTCAGGAGAACCTTACTCTTAACACCTAGCAGAAATGAAGCGGAAACCTATATTTACAGATGCAGTATCTTTAAAATCACTGTGCCAGAATTCTCATGCTAAAATTAGCCTGTAATTTGTTATATTGCATGTGTGCTTTGAGGAATGTAACTAAGTAGAGAACGAGGTACGAATAGTTTTCATCCAAGATACCTTGAATAAGAGCTGATAACAATCATAATATACAATTTCTAATCTAAGTAAGTATTTATACACATTTGTAGAAAGTTGCTATTATTATTGTCTTCTCGAGATACAAATATCTGTAGGTGAAACTGTGGACAAAATTTGGTTTCCTCTATTATATCCTGTCTGTTCCTTTCTTTATTCGTTTAAATTTTCAATTAACTGATTATGATGAAATTTAGTAAATTGTATGAAAAAATCGTATTCCTCATTACTCGTACAATGTAGAGGTTCGGCATTTCTATTTAAAGTAATAAAAATCTTTATAGTAAATCTTTAAAAAAGTTTAAGTAACACTGGACACTGAAATTACAACATCATAACATAATATTTAAGCAAAAAAATTACTAGATACAATCATTTGTAGCTTGTACCAAAAAAAAACAATACACGTTGAATTTGCTTACAACTTTAGGGGATTCAAACTGGGATACTGCGCTCGTCACCATCCGTCACCGCCAGAGATTAGCCCTCATTCTTGACCTCCCCTCCACCCCTCATTCCTCACACTCCCCACCCCTTGCCCCGCTCATCCCCCACCCCCCCTGACAGGGGTGTAGGCTGGTACATTAATCACGGGTCAGGACACGGAACCAAATTACTATGTTTAGATGCATACTCGACGTAATGAAGTATTGTCGTAATCAACGGGTCTGCTGACTGATTCGATTGTCCCCAGACAGTGGACGTGGTTGGACATGGAAGCTGTTTACGTTCCCTCGTCGAAAATCTTTTACTGATTGTTAAATTGTGTTTTAAATGTAAGAGAGACGTTGGTAAAAGTTTGTTATTCTTTGGTCCTCTTCAGTAGGAGGTTCATTATTTTCAGTTTATATAAACTGAAAATAATAAACCTCGAAAACGACTCCAACGATTTTCATGCAATTTAAAATACAGGGGGTTTCGGGGGCGAATACGCATCGTGGTCAAGCGGCCAAGGTGCAAGATCAACAATCACAGGTGTCCAGGTTCGAATCTCGGTCGCATACAAAGTTTTTACTTTTATTTTTTTTAAATATTTATTCAAGTTTTTAGTTTCAAAAAAAGAAAATTGTACTTTAGGTCAAAAACTCCGAGTGAAGCTCGGTAGTCCAGGTACTACTTGTATTATGTGTGTCTTCATATTGTAAGTTTCGTCAATATCATTTAAGTATGGGTCAAACATTTTGGCACAAGTAAAGTATTTTTTCATCAATAACTAATTTTTTTATGACGTCATAATGTATGGCTGATATTTTGAGACAGGTCGCGAATTCGATTTATGCATTGCTCGAATTTAGTATTATCGCACTAGTGCGAGAACATAATAGCTATATAGCATAATATTGAGGGAAAAATCATGCAATAAAAGGCGTTTATTAGTTTTTTTATATTTTATTTAAGTAATGAGTGATCAGAATCTTTATATATTTCGTGTTACCATCGTTGATACAATTTATGTGAGCAATGACCGAATTAAGTTTATTCATTATGTATAATCGATGTTTCGATCTAAATTCCACTATTGTTGTTTCACCAATAAACATATATTTTTTGTGATAAAAAATTATGAATTGGACAGCAAGTGTGAAAATTAAATGGCTTACAAATTAAACTTTTTTATTTTATATACATACATATATTTTAATAGACGACTATAAATAAGATATCTGCTTAAATAGAAAATATTTTTGGCTAATGCTTATTAATAGTAATTACTACACTATTGTAATATTAATATATAATACCTATGTATTCATTGTTGGCAACACTTGTTGTTGCAGAACAAAATGAATGATTTCCCAATTGATATGAAATCCCTAAGTAATATTATGTATTATATTAAGATTAAGCTAAGTATATATGTACAGTAAATAACATAATATTCAAATGAGTCACTAACCATCTTTTATCAGTCTTGTGTAGAAACAATGTCTTACAGACTAAAACTATACGAGATTAAAACAATGAAACTTATAATAGTACCTAATTATTATATAAAAGGTTTAAATATTATTTTATAATTTTGGTACACATGGTAACGTTTAGATACCAACCTAAACACATTTTATATAGAAGAGGTAAAGTAGAGAGCTGCATTTGATTAGTTTTTGAGATAAAAATACCTACTCAATGAATATACTTCACTTAAAAGTTTACATGAACATTTCATAATATTATAATCCTTATTTAAACTGCCTCGGTGGTGTAGTGGCTAGCATGTACGGCTGCACACCCGGAGGTCCTGGGTTCGAGTCCCGGGTCGGGCCAAGTTTAGTTATTGAGTCTTTCTGTATAGTAAGTCTCAGTAACAGCCCGGAGTTGGGAAGTTGGCGGTGTTTCACCTCCGTGCCTCGGAGAGCACGTAAAGCCGTCGGTCCTGCGCCTTAACTCTCACCGGTCGTGTCGAGTGGTCGTCCCACCGGAGTATGAGAGTGATAGGAATAGAGAGTACACTTGTGTCTGCGCGTACACTTGAGCACTATAATATCTCCTGCGCAGTTGGCTAATCTCATTGAGATTGGCCGCCGTGGCCGGAATCGGCTAGGAGAACATCATCATCATCATCATCATCATCAATCCTTATTTAAAAAACAAAGTTAGTGGTCGAACGACTTTAAACATAATGACATGTTATCTGACTCTTCGTGATCCACACTGTGTGGGATGTTTATTTCGTCAAGAAGCGAAATTCGAAACTATAAGGAATAGCGAAAGCCAAGAATGTCGGTTGAAAAATCAGTTACAATAACACTTAAATTATCGTATTTTCGTATAAATAATTTTATGCACGGTAATCGAACCAACTGTTTTTTTAGTAATGTGTGTATAACACACATATAATTTGCTCAATATGAACAATCGGCATCCAATACTCGTTTTTTCGTAACTGAGCTTTGTAGAAAGTCAAAGCTTTGCTCTTATTTTTACATGAAAATAGATTATTTCAGTACATAATTCTTTAAATTTAAAAATATTTTCCCAAGCATGATTATAATTTATATCTAATTAACATTCAATAGTTACTACTTTCCACTCGTCAGTTTCTAATCAACCAGTAATTATATAGTACTGCACAATATGAATAATGTTTTTATATTTCGATACAGTTTGATCGAATTTTATATACGAACAAATATAGGTATATATTACAGATTAATTAAAAATCTAAAATAGTAGCCCTTTTAATTCTACATATTGTCGTGTAAAGCAAAAAACTACATACTTTTAAAGCTGTACTCACATAGAGTGTGTAGAGGCAGCTTAAATTTTGTCTCGAGATCGACTGGATTAATTGAAAGCTATACTATAACTATAAATATTACACTGCAATAAAACCCTAGAAAATAGCCAATTAAATGTCTGGCCGTTCTCGAGCTGACGGACATACTAAAAACTAAGGATTATGGTTCATAGAGTTTAAGCTTTATTACATCCTAGATGAGCTTCAAATATAATCTTTCTAAAAATCTTTTAATGTTTCATGTTCATTCTGGTATAATTTTAAATTAGAATTAATAGTCAATGGGTAGAGCTGGAATCTGGAAGCTAGTACCTTATGTGATTGAAAAATGTTGTAAGATATTTGATGCTGTATAATTTTTATGATTACTATTTTTCATCTAAGTGACGTTAGAGAGAAGATTATCTCTAAATTATCGATACAATTCACAAATACAGAGCGGCGGCTGATTTAGGTAGCAAAATCAAAATATTAAAAGTATCACCAAACTATACTTTACTAATTTCTATTTTCTTAGATTTAGTTTTACTATTATTCTAACTAGAACTATCCTTATGGTTTTTTTTGAAACGTCAGTAACCAAAAAATTTAAATAAATCCGCGCAAAAATTCGAAAAGTTATTTATTTAAAATATACTTTACTAAATTAGAGCTCTCCATGAGATTCTCTAGCAAGTTCGTCTTATTAATGTGTATTGTATCTATAAATTTTGAAGTATTTTTTCGTCTTTGTTTATGTCATGATACTCTTCATAAAATATTGTTACTTTAATCTACGTCACCTATAATTATTTCTTAATACTTAATAGATTTCGTCCCAAAATTTTTATAAATAAAGTTTCGAGTCTAACATTTAGTTAGAAGAGCTACGCGTGTTGTATTGGTCATACAACTTAACATTGTAGTTCGCAGGCCAAGGATCTCTGCTTATCTCCTCACTGCAACAAACAAAAATTTATAAATAAAATATGATAATAAGTAAGTAAGGTAAGGTCGAGGTGAATAATGGAATAAATAATAAAATATATTAGGTCATGTTTATAAGTCAACAGCGATAGCAGACCTTGCGAATATTGATTATTTTAAAAGTGGTGAATCTTTCCGTGGGCGAAAATCGATCATAATTCATTAAGTTACCGTTGTTGAGATCATTTTGTGAAAGTTATATAGGTAGCCTGTAACATGCCTCAACAAATTACAAACTCTAAAGAACTTCCCAACTCCTATTACTGAAAAGATATGCTCAGAGAAGATTTTCTAAAAGTCAATAATGAAACTTTGGCCCACCCGGAAATCGAACCCAGGATCTCCGGATGTACCGTACATGGCACCTACTACACCACGGAGGTTAACAAAATAGTGCTATGACGACGACATTATACTTACGACTTTAAAAGCATGTCGTTCGCTTGAAGCTTTTAGTTGTTCGTATGAAATATTGTTTAATATCAAATTTGTAGAGAATTTTATGCTCTAAAATTTTTGTTATAACTTCAAGCACATTCTGACCTACGAACTTCTTACGTGGACACGATATTATTTGAGATTTTTGAGCTTGCATATAAAATGCCATAAAAACTTAAAATATGAAATAAAAACCGACTTCCAGGGACTAAAAAGTAAAAAATTATTAAACGGTGGTTTTTATTCAGAATAGATACCCAATCAGATATTTTCAAAGTCGATGTACTTTAATTTGTATCGGCTAGCACCGTATTCGAAAATATCTGATTAGGTATCTATTCTAAATGAAAAGCCCCGTTTAGTTATTTTTTACTTTTTAGTGCCTGGAAGTTGGTTTTTTTTATTTATATTTTTCAATTTCTGGTGTAGACTAATAAGCAGGTAATTTGTTTTTTTTTTGGGACTATTAACACACAGCACCATCTAGTTCCATGGTAAGCTTCGAGGCGTGTTTTATGGATACCAGATAGTTGATACACTACACATATGACATATATAACTTTAAATACACACATATTTGTAATAAGAAAGTTTTTTAATAACATATTCGATTAAACCATCTATTAAAAATAATTTATTGTTGATTTTGCAAAAACCGCTCGACCGATTTCGATAAAATTTAAATGGAACGACCTGGGAAGTATACCTTTTGAAACAAAAAAGGAATTTTCCAAATTGGTTCAGATTCGAGTAATCGGTGAAAATACATAAAAAAAAGTATTCAGATGAATTGAGAACCGCCTCCTTTTTAAAGAAGTCGGTTGAAAACAAATGTACAACATAATAGCTTATTAACTACTATTTCTAGGTTAAGCTATTTTACTGGACTTATGTTTGTTTATGTGTAATTGTTCCGTTTCTAAGGTTTCTCAATAAATAGTTTTTACAATGCAATAATATTTGTTCAATAAACCTTATTTATAAATGTATAGACTACTAGCATTGCCCGCGGCTCCGCCCGCATTCAGATGACCAAAAACCAAATTCTTAGGTTTTACATATTAGTATACTCTTACATTGCAGTTTTTGTATTTTTTCTCAAAAATGAGGTATTTTCTCGTGGTAAAAAGTAACCTATATGTTGACCCGGATAATCAGCTACTATCATACCAAATTTCATCCAAATCATTCCATTGGTTTTTCCGTGATGCGGTAACAGACAGACAGATAGACAGACAAAAATTTTAAAAACTATAGATTCCGCCCCTGTATCGATAATAATGTCTATTTCAATAAGATTTTCCAAAAATATTTAATGTACAGATTCGGCTTAGTTACAATTTTATTATATGTATAGATAGACGAACTACCAAAAGGAAACATTGAAGCTACAACTCGTATATCTATGCTGATACGCTGCCACTGTGCTACTCATTCCGTCTCTCGCACTTATGTATAAATAATACTTATATAAAATATTAAATATAATTTCCCGAAGCATTCTCGTCATTCTCTCATACATCTCCAGCCATGCACATCATTCATCAATACAGCTCTGCATTCAGCATACATCATTACACCAATGAGTGAAATTGATTGCATATTTACTTTAGAGAACATTTGTATAGATTTCTATTAAATATTATCATGTATTAATTGTAGTTGACCGTTATTATACTAGTTACTGTCTTTGTATCCGTTTGATATACAATAATATTTGCAAAAGTTTGTGAGTGATGTTTGTTAATTTACGTTATATACTCTTTTTTAACGTTGGGTAATGCATTTACGCATAACCCCCTACATATATACAGGTGGCTAAATGCGACTTATTGGCTAGAAAAGTCAGTAATACACACTAAAATCCAACGGAACCACCCCTGCCGTCCCGATGGCTGCCTGCCGAGACAGACCACAACTACCATGGGGATGCTCCCACAGTCCACTCTGCTATCAGAAAAGTACCAGGCCGCAACATATTTAGGGTTAACCTTGACGGAATTGAAAGAAAGAAATAGAGGTGGCATTTTTGACTTAATATGCGCGCCGAGCTGCCAAAACTAGTAAGTAAGGCAAAACCTATTATAAATGTGAAAATTTGTGAGTATGTATGGATATTTGCTACTCTTTCACGCTAGAACGGCTGAACGGATCTGGATGAAATTTGGCATAGAGAAAGATTATAGTATATTATAGGAATAGCTCACAGGCTACTTTTTATCCCGGAAAAATATACGGTTCCCGAGGGATAGATTTGTTTTTATATTTCTAGAGGTAAACCCGCGCGAAGCGAGGGTGAGCCGCTAGTATTGCATAAATATTTACTTAGTTCCTGAATCACCTTTCGATTTCCTTATTTTATATATTTTGCTGTTTAACTATGTACAAAGTGATTATTGTTAATTTGAAATACAACTGTGATTGCATCGACTTTCATTTGAACCAACACTTCCCATATAACGCCCACTGTATAAGTCATGATAAAATAATGGAAAATAATAGAGAAAATTAATGCTGCTTCGATATCAGAAGTGGGATCAGTGTTGGTTCAATTGCAAAAAGAACTAACTCTGAGTGAACAATGACGTGCAATGTTTGAACAATAAAATGTCATTATGTGATCTCTTATCGAGGCCATGCAAATGCCTCAGATGAAGAAGAACGTCAAGTTACGCGAGTTTGACCCTGACAATATGGATACGGACGCAAGATCTTGATTTGCGACTGTAGATTTATGTTTTGCCGAATACCCTCCATACGGCGGCCAGCTTATTTTAACAGTCAGTAAGGAATTAAAATCACAATTTGTATACCAGATAATAACATAGGAAGAGTAAAAGGTGATTTTCAAGGCGAGATTTATTTCCACCGAGACATTGGCTGGTACGCTAATTAATTTTAACAGTGACAAACCAAATAAAAAAGAAACTCGTTACGTACGCAAATCGCCTGATGACGTCACTGACTAATCGTTGGAAAGACGCTAGCAAGAATCAGATAGCAATTGCGACTGTCCTTGCTTACTTATGTCAGTTTAATTCGAAATTACAACGATTGGCCTTTACTACGAAAATTGCTTCTCGAGATCGACTGCAGCAGGGATTGCACGCATTCTCACATTTGAAACGCAAAGCTAGTTTATCTGATGATTTTTTAAAAGTGCCTGATGCTAAACGAGCCAAGCTAATGTTAAAATGTTATAAGTGCAGAAAAGTGTAGAAGCAAGGTAAATGAGTGTGGAACGACCTTCGATGACAGCAACGGCATTGCAGCCTGCAGTGAAGTCGCTGGTGTGCTTCAAATGTGGCAAGCCTGGTCACATCACGCTCCGGTGCATAAGTAGTGCCAGTCAAGTGGACGGCAGCAATATGGGTGCAACACGAATGGAACGACGCGTGGATGTATGTGTTGTACAACCATCTTCGAATGTTCAATGGCATAGAGGTAATCTGTATTGCTTTTGTTATAATCATGGTGCTGAATATTCGTTAGTAAGATAACATTTAGCAGTCAAATTGTGTGGTTAACGATTTTGACCTTGCAATTTCTAGTATTGATCAAAACAGAATATTCCGCACAGAGTAAAATTTGTTTTGTAACGATTAACGGTCATTCTCTTGAAATCTTTTGAAATATTATGTTTTGCCTAATTATTAGTTACAAAATGGTATCATGATAGAACATGAGATATTGAAAGGTTTTTTATTAACATGACGGCTATAAATTCTTTACACAAAAATTCTAGTAGGTCATGTACCAATAGAGATTGATGTAAATAATGATCATCATGCCAAGCAAATGTTTTAATGAAGTCGATGGAAACCGATGTAAGCATTCTGACGGCCGTAGTAGTGTCGACCGTACTAGTAACTATTACGTAGTCATAGCCTGGTAAAAGTCGGTCTTTTGAGGAAGCTCAAACTAAATAGACCGTGGGTGTGTGATGTGCGTTTAGTTCTGGCGGAGGTCGGGGTCTGTTATGACCATAGTGTGTAGTCATCAAGAGGATGATACATACGGTGATCCCGTAGTGGATGCACCTGGATTGTGGAGCAATTGTGATTGCTGGTTGGCTTGTAAAGCCGTGGCCTAAGCAAAGGTGTTAGCGTTAAAGCTTTTCGTTAGAATAATTGAGAATAGTGAAGTGCTGTTTAACTATGTACAAAGTGATTATTGTTAATTTGAAATACAACTGTGATTGCATCGACTTTCATTTGAACCAACACTTCCCATATAACGCCCACTGTATAAGTCATGATAAAATAATGGAAAATAATAGAGAAAATTAATGCTGCTTCGATATGTTTATTTTAACATAAACATTAATCCAAATATTAGACTAATATAATGCAAAGAGGATGACAAAAATGAAATTTCAATATTAAATTAATTAAATATTGTCGTCGTGTGCTGGCGGGGCAATTGTCGTGTCTCCGCTCGCGTTACCGAATGGCCCGAGCTGGTACCGACTGGTCCGTAATGAAAGTGTTTTAGTACATTGTGAGACGTATACGATACGATTATGATATTTTTTCTATGGGTAATTTATTTATTGAGATAACGTCTTAATAACATGTTGTATCCATAACGGGAGACTTCTTTAGTGATAATTAAATGCATACTTCATACTAGTTTTGAAAATTTTGTAACGTCAGAGGATTTGTCTCGTTTATTCCTAGCATCTTTTCTTTTATTTTTATATAAAAAACGATTATATATATTATATAATTTACCTTATAAATTATGCGTGTGCCGTATTTGGCAGTACTTAAAATTGTTATTAGACCTAGAAAATTAGATTATCTATTTCATTTGAATAACTTAGTATGCGAGTTACAACTTCATATTCCACTCAATTTTTAATTTCCGGGACATATTAGTTATTAATTTCTTATTTTAATCGATTATGTGCAAATAGTTTAGTGTCAAAAGAATTTATTTATTAATCACATCAATAGAAAAACTAACAAAACACTATTTAGAGTAAAATGGTCAAATAATATCATAACCGTGTCGCAGATTGTAAAAATGTGTATTAAAAGCGAATCACTTTTGTTCTGTAATAATTTAACATTGCAAACTAGCTAGGCTCCTAATCGACCGGCAAATGCGAACTGATAAGCATTTTTCCTATAGTAACATAAATTTCCAGTTAAATTACAGCAAAAAAAATGGCTAATTATAAGTAACTAATTGATATTGCTTACAACGTGGGAGATCATGGATTCTATTTCCGTTAATGCTTATGTAAATACATTAATTTTTTTACATGTAGCTCTTTTTAACGTCTCACTGCTGGACACGGGCCGTCCTTCAATAGCCATAGTCTACCATGGTAACCAAATGCGGGGTAGATTTTACATGTCCTTCAAAAACTTGCTGAGTTACCTCAGACATGCAAGTTTCTTTATCATGTTTTCCTTTACCGTAAACCAACATCGTTCCAAATTCATTTGCTAAAATTACATCTTCAAATTCTCCAAATTATCGTATATATTTAAAGTAAAAATATTTAGTATTTTGTGCAATAATAACATCAATACAGTCAAATAAGGTACGAACAGTATCATGTCCAGTAAGCAGTAGCTTATCCGTTACGAGCTCGTTTGGTACGAGGCCAGCGCGTAATGCCCCGTACAGCCTAAATAGAGTTTGACCCATTGATTACAAGTAATATAATAAACTAGCGGACCCGACAGACGTTGTCCTGTCTACACGTCTTTAATTTGAAATTTCAAACTTTTTTTAATAAGCTAAAACATTCTGGACCATTTTGATGAAAATTATTATTCAAATTGTGAATCTAAACCATTCCCAGATCCCCTTGAACACACACAAAAAATTTCATCAAAATCGGTCCAGTCGTTTGAGAGAAGTTCAGTGACATACACACTCACAGAAGAATTATATATATAAAGATAGATTCACTAGTTATGTTAATTTGTTTGCCAAAACTGTACTTTGGCAGTGTATAGAGAAAGCTGTAGATTTATTTCCGATTGGTTTCGTTAAATGTGAAAGCGCAAACATTCATTTTATGGATATACTAGCAGAACCCGCAACTTTGCTCGTGCTAATACTACAGAAAAAAAACAAAAAAGTAGGTTTCATACAAACTTTCATCCGCTATTTTACGCCCTTATAAGATGAATTTTGAAAAATGTTGAAACACGTATTTAATTAATTGTATTCAAGAGTAATAATACCAAGTTTCAAGTAATCCTGTTCATAATTAATTTTTGCATTGTATTATAACATAGCCTATGTCACTCTCCAGCCCTCCAACTATCTCCACATAAAAAATCACGCCAAACCGCCAAGCCGTTTTGCTGCGAAAGAAAGATAAACAAACAAACAAACACACTTTCACATTTATAATATTAGTATGGATTAGCTGTCGCAAGTGTGAGTGTCTAACATATCGTATGGTAAAGAAATTTTTAAATTGTAGATATTTTTTTTTTTTTCTAAAAAAAATGGCACTGAAAACCACTACCCAGACTGCATCAAATCCCATGACAAGTTAGAGACCTTATTCCTATCTTAGTCTGCAATAGACTAAAACTATGGATACGTAAAAATTATAATATACTCCAAATAAGCATATATAAAAAACCTTTATTTGTTTCTATAATTGTTAATACAAATCAAGGTGTCGGTCCTTTCTCAGTCACTTATCTTGTTTGCAGATCTTTATTTCACTTAAACGTTAAGTAAAATTTTATGTCGGTCGCCCCTCGGTCTTTCAATCTCATTTTATTTTGCCGAGATTTTATCTTATTTGCCTTGTATTTTTTGAACAGATTTGAACAATGAACATGAAATTGTTTTCGGTACCTTTATAAAGTTTTTATTTCATTAAATTTTTTTATTATAGAAAGCCTAAATATTTGTAATGATATAATAGAAGAAAAATCGGTCAACTGCGAGTGGAGTTTGCGTGACAAATATTTTATACCATCTGAATCTGAATTTGAAAACTTTAATATGAGTCTGACTTGGGTTTAGTAAATTTATTAATTTCTGTACTTAACTCCTTCAGGTAAATTTCTAAGAAATTAATTGTTAACTGTAACACCGGTGTGCCTGCGGACGTTGCGGGATTAAAAGCTGTAGGCACACAAATTTTGACACTTGCATGTTTTATGGATTTTGCGATAGAGCAAAGACATATATAAAACCGAAAAACCAAGGTCCTTGTTTGGAGGGCTCCTTAATTTCAATATTTTGAATCTAATCACCTTATAAGCCACAAATACCAATCTCAATGAGAATGGCAATTTAAACAGAAGATAATATTGTAGTATGTAAATATACCAATTCAATAACTTATTTTGGCCCGACACGGTCAACATTATATGTATGTAAATAAAGTATGACCATATTTTATCGTTTTACCTGAATTAAACGATATAATTTCTATCAGGATGCCGTCTTCCGATAGCAAATGGCCAGGTCCTGGTGAGTTCCGCCGCCTTGACGTCCCCGCGAAGTAGTGCTACGACGTCGTCTAGATACCGCAGCGCCCGCGACTCCGCGGTGAGCGCGCGCGCAGCCGCCGCGCAGCGACAGGCGCGTGCGCATTGTGCCTGGAAACATTGCATATTATTTATAAATAATATATACTTCTAATAATTATGACAAAGAATATTTGCTGTTAATTATGTACATACTAATTAAAGATACTACAATGTTGCATTCACCTTCTTCGTAAAGATATATAGTTTGACAACAATGTCAGACGGTCTCCTCAATAATAACGAATGTACTAAATAATTATCCTATTATCATACCTATTGATCGATAAGTTTCATAATGATTATATGTAAAAAATTAAATATGTCTATATATTTATTTTTATGATTGTTCCACACGCTCATTTTATAATAATAATTAACAAATTAAAAATGTTTTTGCTGTATTTAATACTAGATGATATTTACTTACAAAAGGTTAACAACGTCAGATGTTTTGTTTTAGCAAAAAAACTACGAGAACAGATAATATATACAACATATAATTACTAACCAGGATTGGATTTGAGATTAATAATTACAGTTTAATGACATAATATTGCCTCAATCCAAATGAAATTGGTTTGAGATTTCAAAGAGCTGCCAGCATCATTGTTTACCCTAATTGATGTATGAAAAAATCTAATTATAGTTGAATTATCAAATTTGAAACATCAGACATATCTGTTTTAAGTTCATGGAAACATTTAAATGCTAGAAACTTCCATCTGGTTAAAGTTACTTAATTATACTAGTTTTTTTTTGTAAAGTCCATTTGTTATACGTATTCATGAAATAATATTTTTTAACCACTTTTTTTGATATACTTTTGTTTTTTTTTTCGTTTATAGAATTTTAGTTAAGATGATTAAATTATTATATTAAAACTCATCGTCTAATCATCGTATAAGATAAGAATTTATTTAACAAAAAAGCACCTAATTTTATTTCTGTCGCTACTTCTACTTAAATTTTAGTAATGAGGTCTATTAATTGAGTATTGTTGCAATAATTAAAAAATCACGATAAACATAATTATATCGTCGCTAAACTTAACGGGACTCGACATATGACATCACTATTACGAGTTTTCGTTTAACTAAACAATCGAGTCAAGAGCTATTAGTGTTAATTGTCATTATTAAATGAAGTCATGTCAGTTGTAATAAGTTCTAGAAAAATAACATTTGTAAAACAATCAGTTTACCTACATACCTACTACTAAGTTAATTATATGTTATGTTACAAAATATTTAATAATATATGAATTTGTTTTTATATTATGTTTTTTTATTAGTATATAATTTTGTTGTTTTTTCATTAACTATATATATATATATATATATATATATATATATATATATATATATATATATGTACATATTGCACAATTTTAAGTAATATATACTGTAATAGTATAATAGCTGGAAGGCGTTAATTATTGCCATTTTTTCTAAGCGTGTAGTAAATTGAGTATTTACCTTTCTATTTCACTTCTTAAACCACTTATAAAATTTATATATTTTAACTAGCTTGTGTCTGCAGCTTCGCCGCGTTTTTATTGTTTTAAGTACGTTATAAAAGTACGGTTCGTCCCTACTTACGTTTTAACATTAAGTATAGATTTCTCAGAGATGAGATATTTTCCCGCAGTAAAAAATATCCTAAATTTCATCAAAATCCCTCCAGTAGTTTTTTCCGTGATGCGGTAACAGACAGAAAGACAGACAAAAATTCTAAAAACTATAGATTCGGACTCTGTATCGACAAAATTTAATGTACAGATTCGGCTTAGTTACAATTTTATTACATGTATAGATAAAAATAACATTTTTAGTTAAACAGTGATTAATTTAACGACTTCTCAAGATTATTTTCATGTTATAAGTTTTAAAGTTATAAGTTTTGCTTATAAATAGACAAAGACAAATCAGTTCAAACATTTTTTCTCCTCCGTTTGTCTCCCGATTTTTTTTTTCGTTAAGTACCTAGCTATTGAGGAGCTTTATATTTATCGACAAAAAAAATGAAAATAGTTTTTAATATTGATCGGTAAATTCTATTCATATATGTTTAATAATGATTAATAATGAATAACAATAACTAAACGAACACTAGTACGTATTATAATGATACAAAAAGATATTTTACAAGTTTTTTTTAGTTTTTTTTTGATTTTTTTTAAAGTACCTAATCAATACAAACTTCAATCTTGTGTTTACTGGTAAGTTATAGCACATAGCTACAGGTGGATCGCTGACCTAACAGGAACGATTGCGACACGAGGCGTCGAGTTAGCATTCGCGGCATTGTAACGTTACACTTTTGTTTGTTCAATTTTACGTGAGAAATAAATTTATAAATTCCATCATTCTAATTGTTACATCGAGTAGCGTTAGACATAATAAATGTAAAATTTAAGTATAGTTTATAATAAAAGTATTTTTAAGTAAATTTTGTTTTTTTTTGAGTTCTCTGGCTGTGTTGCTCTTAACTGGCGCAGTCGGTAGGATACTCAAAAGAGACGATAAGTAATCTAACATCGACTACTGTCTCGGAGTATCAGGAAGAACCAAGAAGCAGCAGCCCGAGGTGTATCCGAACATTGATACCAGAAAAAACTAAAATGCACATGTAAGTACATAGAATAGCCTGTGTCCTTATTTCCTTTCTATTTTATTGTTCTTATATTATCCAGGATTTTCCACCCTAGGAAATCGAACCCGAGGGGTACTGCATCAAGTAGGACCTCTCGTAGAAATAATTTAGATTTAGGTAGAAATTTAAGATTAATTTCTGAAATAGATATAATGGCATCTCATGACTTAGAAACTATTTTTAAGGCAGTGCGCGCCGTTCCTGAATTCGATGGGAACCCTAATATTTTACCCAGATTTATTAATATTTGTGACCAAATTGTTAGTCACTACATAGGAACCGAACCCGGGTCAGAACTATCAAACCTTACGTTAATTAACTCTATCTTAAATAAAATAACAGGCTCCGCAGCACGTTTTATAAATTCGAATGGCATATCGGAAAATTGGTTAGGCATTAGGACAGCTTTGATAAATAATTTCTCAGATCAACGAGACGAGACCGCGCTTTATAACGATCTTGCTCTAGCTACACAGGGTAATAGTACTCCACAAGAGTATTATGAACGCTGTCAAACATTATTCAGCACTATCATGACCTATGTAATGCTTCATGAAACTATTCCAACGACAATTGAAGCCAAACGTACTCTGTATAGGAAATTAACTATGCAAGCATACATACGCGGTTTAAAAGAGCCACTAGGCTCACGAATTCGTTGCATGCGTCCTGATAGTATTGAAAAGGCTTTGGAATTCGTGCAAGAAGAATTGAATGCTGCTTATATGCAAAATAGAAACGAGTCATTTAGTGAAAGAAAGCATGCGACACCTAAACCTATTCAGCCATTACCGATATTTTCACCAACACCAAAAGCATTCAATTTTCCTCCAGCGACTTTCATGCCTCCAAACCAAAGGCAAACTTTACAACAGCCACAACATCAGCAGCAGCTACAATCTTGGAGACAAAATCAGGTAAGTGCACCTTATCATAAACAGCCAACACGCACACAACAAATTTTCCGCGCATTACCTCCTAATTATAATCACAATAGTAACATGTTTCGACTTCCCCCCAGAAATCAAAATCAATTTCAAAGACCTATGAGTGGAATTGTTAACTACACCCCAAAACAATTACCTCCTACAAATTTTAATTCACGTCCATTTGCACCACAAATTAACCAACAACCACACCACAGTAATTTTCCACGTGAAATGAATTTCCATGAATCTTATTTCCAGGACTATGACTATAATAATGACTCAGAATACTATTATGACCCCGAATCTTATTATTACTATCCGACATACTATACTGACTATACTGAACATGACTATGACATGAACACCATCACCACTCAGCAACATGACCAAACCGACTTGGTACAAGACGCAGACTTTGATCGACAGACCAATGAACCTAAATCGGATTTTCAAGAAACTCCCAAGTTAAAAAAGCCAAAATAGAAGTCAACATACAGACGCAAAGGCAGCTCCCATACATACAAATTAATAATCCTCCTATTAAGCTACTTATTGACACTGGTGCTAATCAGTCATTTATAAGCCCAGAAGCCGTTGAAAACTACTTTTCTAATATCCCACTCAACTATGACCCATTTGAAGTGACCAATGTTCACGCCACCACACGTAACAACTATTCGATTACTATACCGACCTTTACTGAATTTAATGACTCGAAGGACATGAAACTTTTCATATACAAATTTCATAACTACTTTGACGGACTCATCGGGTTAGACTTACTCGAACAGTGGGCGGCTAGGATAGATCTTAAAGATAAATTATTATATACTCAAAATGCTACTAATCCCATACATATGTATAACTCATGTAACGTAAATTTGTACGAAGATGTCATACCGGCGAATTCATCAAAGTTTATTAAAATACCAGTTAATAGTAAAGACGGAGACGTTTTAATCCCGGAGCAAGTCATTTCTAATTGTATTATAACTAGCTGTTTAACCTCTATAAAAAATAATCGTGGAATTTTGGAAGTTATTAATCCAACTCAACATGACGTGATTTTTTCTATGGATAGAAGTATTCTTACTGAAATTCATAATATAGAAGTTTTTAATAGGTTAAATTTATCATCCCGAGCAAAAGAGGTACTAAGTCGATTACGTACAGATCATTTAAATCCCGAAGAGCGTACTAATCTAGAGTTATTGTGTTCCAAATATGCTGATATATTTTACATTGAGGATGAGGCTTTAACATTTACTAATAAAATCAAACATCGCATAAGAACTACTGACGAAATTCCCGTACATAGCAAAAATTATAGATATCCCTTTATCCATAGAGATGAGGTTAGGAGTCAAGTAAATAAAATGTTGGAACAAAGAATAATAAGGCCTTCTAATTCCGCTTGGAGCTCACCTATTTGGGTGGTTCCAAAGAAAGCTGACGCCTCTGGTAAAATTAAATGGCGACTCGTTGTAGATTTTAGAAAGCTTAATGAAAAAACACTCGATGATAAGTATCCCATACCGAATATTACAGACGTACTAGACAAATTAGGCAATTGTCAATACTTCACAACTTTAGATCTCGCGAGCGGTTTTCATCAGGTCGAAATGCATCCCGATGATATTCCCAAAACTGCATTTAACGTAGAACATGGACATTACGAGTTTTTGAGAATGCCAATGGGACTGAAAAACGGACCATCGACATTCCAACGCGTAATGGATAACGTCCTTAAAGAACTACAGAACACCATCTGCTTAGTATACCTGGATGATATTATTGTATTTAGCACATCTTTACAAGAACATATAATAAATTTGGAAAAAGTGTTTAAAAAATTAAGAGAATCCAATTTTAAAATACAATTAGATAAGTCGGAATTTTTAAAGTTAGAAACAGCGTATCTAGGCCATATTATCTCTAAGGATGGTATAAAGCCCAATCCGGATAAAATTAAAGCCATAGAAAAGTATCCGATGCCTAAAACTAATAAAGAAATAAAACAATTTTTAGGTTTGTTAGGTTACTATAGAAAATTTATCCCAGATTTTGCAAGACTTACTAAGCCTCTAACAAAGTGCTTGAAAAAGGGTAATAAAATAATTTTGAATGAGGAATATGTAAATTGTTTTGAAAAATGTAGGAAAATTTTAGTGAACGATCCCATACTACAATATCCTGACTTCAATAAGGAATTCATACTTACTACTGACGCATCTAATGTTGCTATTGGCGCTATCCTATCGCAGGGACCCATTGGTTCCGATAAACCTATCTCTTATGCTTCTAGAACTCTTAACGATACAGAAATAAATTATAGCACTATCGAAAAAGAATTGTTGGCCATTGTGTGGGCAACAAAATATTTTCGCCCTTATCTTTTTGGTAGGAAATTTAGAATTCTCACAGATCATAAACCATTACAGTGGGTTATGAACATGAAAGAACCGAATTCTAGATTAACCCGTTGGAAGCTTAAATTAAGTGAATACGATTTTACGGTTGTATATAAAAAGGGTACAGTAAATACTAACGCAGACGCTTTATCACGAATTCAAATTCACAATGAAGAGATTAGTTCAGTTGTAGCAAACCCATCCGAAGATCATGTTTCGATAGGCTCATCGACGGAAACAGCTCATTCAAGTAGAGAAAATCCGATACTCGAAATTCCCATAACTGATGAACCACTCAATAAGTTTCACAGACAATTACATTTAACAGCCGTAGGAGATATTCAGCGTAAACCTAAAGTCTCAAAACCATTCGAAACTCATACGCGAATAGCAGCTGAAGTAAGACAACCTTATTTAGCTCATGATGTAGTAAGTGTTATAAAAGAATTTGTTAACCCGAAAATTAAGACAGCTTTATTGATAGAACCAACTTTTAGTATGTTTGATATTATTCCTATAATACAGGAAAAATTTAGAAGTTCATCTATGAATCTAGTTCTAGCTAAGGTTGAATTGGAGAATGTTAGTGATTACCTTAAACAGCAAAACATAATTCAAAAGTATCACGAAGGGAAAACTAACCATCGTGGTATAAATGAGTGCTATCTTGCTCTCTCTAAGCGTTATTACTGGCCAAAAATGAAGGAGCACTTAACAAAATTTATCAACCAATGTTCAGTTTGTGGTCAAACAAAGTATGATCGTAAACCAATAAAGCAGCAATTCCGAGTTGTTCCGCCAGCTACAAGACCTTTCGAAATTGTTCATATAGATGTATTTACTGTAGAAACCGAAAAATATTTAACTATTGTAGATGTTTTCTCTAAATACGCTCAGGCCTATCATCTAAAAGACGCAACAGCTATTAGCATTTTACAAGCCCTCCTACAATTTTGTACTCATCATAATTTCCCTTTAACAATAGTAAGCGATAACGGCACTGAATTTAGCAATCAGCTTTTTACAGAATTTTCTGAAGTTCATAAAATAACACATCATAAAACGCTACCCCACTGTCCCAGTAGTAATGGTAATATCGAAAGACTACATCTGACTCTACTTGAACATCTTCGAGTTTTAAGACTTAAAAATAAGAATGACCCCGTAACTAACCTGATGCCTTACGCTATCATTGGTTATAACAGTTCAGTGCATAGTTTTACGAAATGCAGACCTTATGACATAATAAACGGACATTTTGACCCGCGTGACCCACTAGAGATAGATATTCAAAAACATCTAATGCAACAATATGTTCAAACGCATAGGGAACAGATGCAAACCGTTTACGACACAATTAATGAATTTACTTTAAAAGATAGAGTAGCTATTATAGAAAATCGAAACAAAGATAGAGAACCTGAGGTAGAATTTGAACCTAATCAACAAATTTTCATTAAAAATCCTTCAGCAAATAGGCAAAAGTGTGCTCCACGCTATATCCAGGACAAAGTGTTAGCCAACTTGCCAATACATATTTATTCCTCTAGAAAAAAAGACCCAATAGCTAAACATAGAATTAAGCGAGTGTCTAAGAACCCCATATTGTTACAGGATACCTCCCCTGGTCATCTCAATCCTGTCCCTGACCGTTCGACTGACAGCGACTCAGACTGTACAACTTGAGAGCTTAGGAGATGGACCCGGATTACTACCTTTCAAATTGGGACTGACAAGACTAGTAACCCATTATCATTCCTTTTTACAATATATACAACTTGATAGTATAGAGAACACAATTTTGACCTTACAAACACAATTGTTCGATTTTAAAACATCTTTAGAAAATGATACTTTTAGTCTATATGAATTGCAAATCAATTATCTTCACACTAAATTGGACAAAGTTAGAATGCAGTTAAAAACACTGGAGCCAAATCGTGCAAAACGAGGTCTCGTGGATGGATTAGGATCTATAATAAAAAGCATATCGGGAAATTTAGATTATACAGACGCAATTAAATACAATAATGCCATAAAATTTTTAGAGGAGTCGCAATCTAAAGTTATTTCCGAATTTAATAATCATATTAGTATCAGTAAGGAGTGGATGAACCGTCAAACTGATATTATCGCGCAGTTAGTAGAGAATCAGGGTAAGCTTAACACTACATTATTTTTATTGTTAGATAAAGATAGTTATAGGAGTACAAGTTTAATTAAGTATGCTAAATTCGCTCAACTTCTCACGATAATAACGGAAAACGTAGACGATATATTAGAAGAATTAATAGAAGTAGAAAACTCATTAGCATTTATTAGATCCTCTAGTATGCATCATTCAATGTTAAGTATAAATGAAATTGATAAAATGCTCATAAAACTTCGACAAATTTATCCGAAAGAACAGGTTATAGATTTAGAACTAAGACAATATTATGACATAATAAAGCCAGGCTATTACTATTATGGTAGGCAAATAGTTATGGTCTTCAAGCTACCATTAGTTTCCTCTGAATCTTTTTACATGTATAAGTTAGCTGTTTTCCCAAATAGGAAGATGCAGACTCTTTTTCCTTCCTCTCCTTATATCCTTACCAACAGGCATACATTCATGTACATAGAGGCAGAATGCCCGAAGTTCAATAACCAATGGTATCTTTGCGAAAATAAGAACAACATACTCCGAACCTCATGGGACTGCATTCAGACTCTGATTCACAACCAAACTTTGGATCACACTTGCGAGATGACTACATTAACCCTATCACAAGAAGCTTTGGAGGAATTAGATAGGCGACACTACATAATATCGTTTCCACACCCTACGAAAGTACACACTATATGCGGACGGGAAGATTTCATCATATTAAATGGAAGCTTTCTGGCCACACTTCCTGTAAACTGCATCTTAAGGACAGGAGAAATTGTTATCAGTAATACTGAGGATAAAGTAGCGGGACAACCTTTTAAAATTATGGATATAAAGTACAAGGACCAGCAATTTAAGAGTAAAAATCATATAAAATTAAAATCTATTGATTTAAACAATCTGTATTCTATACAGAGTAAAGTTATGTTGCAACCAACTTTATCAACGGAGAAGGAAGCGTCTTCACTTTATCATACTACCATTCCTTTTTACATCATATTATTAAGTGCACTTACAATCATTATTGGAATGATTGTTACACATCGATATAGAAACGCACGCCATCATGAAACTAAATGTATAGAGGAAAGTAATAAAGGAATAAATCAACAAAATCAATCAGCTGAAAAATCTGACAGCATCCAGGAGCAATTTCCAGCAACATTTTACCACACTGTTTTAAAATAGTTGCTGTTCTCGGGGTGGAGGAGTTATAGCACATAGCTACAGGTGGATCGCTGACCTAACAGGAACGATTGCGACACGAGGCGTCGAGTTAGCATTCGCGGCATTGTAACGTTACACTTTTGTTTGTTCAATTTTACGTGAGAAATAAATTTATAAATTCCATCATTCTAATTGTTACATCGAGTAGCGTTAGACATAATAAATGTAAAATTTAAGTATAGTTTATAATAAAAGTATTTTTAAGTAAATTTTGTTTTTTTTTTGAGTTCTCTGGCTGTGTTGCTCTTAACTGGTATTACTCTGAAGTAAATAAATAAATAATAAATAATGGCTAAATTTTAAGAAAATCATGTAAAGCGTGTTCCATCCCTCTGAGTTTCTTGTGCGGATCACATTTTCATCATGATTACCACTGCTAAGTACTAACATGATGAATATAAGAAAGAATATGAACAGTTTTCAGAAAACGCAAGTCCCCTAACGTCTATTCTGATAGCAAAGTGTACTATGGCTTTCCCCATTAATCAAGGTGAAGTTTGTGCCCAGTAGTGGTTACATTATATGGTTATTAATAAATCGTATTGTGATAAAAAATAACATAAATGTCAAGTACATACTTGTAGTAATACGAAAATTTTGATGAGAGTTCGAAATTGTTTACATGTAAAGATAAGTGGTATCTACAAATCAACAAACAGACAAACAAACATAACTTTTATTTTTATAACTAGCGACTCACCCTCGTTGATTTCCCATACAAACTTTCATCCCCATTTTTACCCCTTTATGGGATAATTTCCGGGATAAAAAGTATTCTATGTCCTTCCTAGGGTCTCAAACAATCTTATTACCAAATTTCATCTAAATCGGTTTAGTAGATTCAGAGATTACCCCCTACAACGTCACAAACTCACAAACCCACAAACTCACAAACTTTACCTCTTTATAATATTAGTATAGATAGAACGATAATATTAATATTATGATAATAAATTACGTCAATAAAGCAGAAATAGTAATACAAATCGTATCTGATTAACGTAAGTGGGTACTTGCCAAGTCCAATTATTTAATTTTATTGATAACTATTATGTGAACTGATAACAGACCGGTACTAACAGGAAATCGGTACAATACGTGTTTAAATTGTTAGTTTATTAGGATTTCGTACGGGATTGGCGAAGATCCTTTAAAAAATGATGTGATGTAAATGTCATGAATATTTTTTTGGTAAAGAGAGTTTGAAGCGGCCTTTTTACCCGACTGCAAAGCTAAGCCCAAAGGATAGTTATGTGTTTGACTAAGGAACATGGTATTATGCAGTCGGAGGCCTAAATTTTGTACATGTATTATTATAGCTGCGTGTGTGTTTGTTAGTTAAATTATTTTGTTTATTCATTTATTTAACTCAATTTACAATTAATTGTTAATTTAGTTTAAGCGGAAATTCTTTTATCGTCATGTTTTATATAACAATCTATACATAATATAATTAAATTCTGAGTCGAATCTGTACATTGAATATTTAAAAAAAAAATCTTATTGACATAGTCATTATTATCGATACAGAGACCGAATCTATAGTTTTTTAGAATTTTTGTCTGTCAAGGTGTTTACACGGGTCAACATATAGGATACTTTTTACTGTAGGAAAATATCTCATCTCTGAGAAATTTATACTAAACGTTAAAATGTACCTAGGGAAGAACTAAAGCTATATATATATATATATATATATATATATATATATATATATATATATATATATATATATATATATATATATATATATAATATTCAAGTCACTTATTATGAATCACAACAGATTAGTCGTATAAATAATAGTTTGGTAAATGAAATAGGATCCTTGTAGTAGTAAAGTAAAGATTTAAGCTATTATCTTTCCCCAGAAGTCTAGATACTAGATTTAATTAACAATCACCTGTAACGAACAGCTGGAAGGTGCAGCTGCTTACGTTATAAAAATGTAGAGTCTGTTTAAATTAAAAGAACACTTTATGATAGAGTCGTTTTTTTAGTATGAAATAAATATACATGATTAAGTATCTAATTATATACATGTATATTGTATGTTTATGTATCTTACTAATATTATAAATGTGAAAGGTAAGATGGATATTTGGATGTTTGTTTTCTCTTTCACGCCAGAACGGCTGAACGGATCTGGATGAAATTTGGCACAGAGATAGATTATAAACTGGAATAGCACAGATACTACTTTTATCCCGGAAAAATGTTCGGTTCCCGTGGGGTAGATCAGTATATAATCAATATACAGGGTGGAATAAATCGATGAGACATGGATGAAAAGTACCTTAAATATTGAAGTTATCAAGATTTACTCAAAGGAAACATTTCTTTATTTTAAAAAATAATAATAACTGCATTTAATTTTTTTTAAAAAGCTTGCCTAAACCGGGAACCGAACCAAATAAAAATGCCGTCATTACTTTATCGAATTAATTGATAGGATCAATGGGAAGGACAAAATCTCTTCAAAAACATTCCGTGTTAGGTTAGGTTAGTTGAAGAAAATGGTGAAATCGTACAAACTATAGGTACATATCAACTAACATCGTGGAACAAACGCACAGCTATGGAAGAAAAATGTCTTAAACATTTTGTTTTTAAAAATATTAACTGCATTTCATTTTTTTAACATCTCCAGGTTAATTTCTAAGAAATTAATTAAAATTCTAAGAAATCTATTGTTAACTGACACGCCGGCGTGTCCGCGGTCGAGGAGGGATTAAAAGAGGTGACCTGAACTGGTAATCGAACAAACTGAAAATGCAAAGAGTCTATGGTAAGGATGAAATGTCTCGAATGAAAATTGTAAGTTACAATTAATGAAAACGATGAAATCTTACGAATATCACATATCAATCATAACTAACATCACAATAAAAGCGATTTATTATCTACGAAGCATTCGGCCCTTTTCGACCAACTTCTTAAGAAAGAAGGAGGTTCTCAATTCGGCTGTATATGTAATTGTATTATTGTTATTCCTTACTTACTCTTGCATTTTGCATGTTTGCTTGTAAGAGGTAGTCTTGGAAAGTCCAGGACCTCCGGGTGTGCAGCCGTACATGCTAGCCACTACACCACCGAGGCAGTTATGGAAAGTAACTATGTATTCAATATATGTTTATATTTTTCTAATATGGAGTACAACATGAGTGCAGCCAAGTGCCAAAGCTAGTAGAATATTTTTTTATCCTTTTGAAGATGGGAGTTGATGTTGGTTGTGGTCAGATAGGGTACGTGTCTGACTCACGTCTCCGGAGGTCAAGAGATTGATTTACGGAAATGTTGATAACGACTGTGTAATAAATAATAATATGTTTGTTAGTACGACTTCGGCCTCTGTATAGTATTGAAAAAAAAAAAACAATTTTAAGCTATTGAGCAAATTATTAAAAAAACTTTTTAACAAAAAAATAAAAACCGACTTCAAACAAAAGCACTAAAAAGTAAAAAATAACTGATTGGTAGTTTTCATTTACTATACATACCTAATCAAATATTTTCGGAATCGGTGTGCTTTGCTTTGTATCGGCTAGCACCGAATTCGAAATTATGATTTTTGAAATTTAAATGGGACTAATCTAGATGTATACACTTTCAAACAAAACAAAAATTGTCCAAATCGGTAAATAAATGACGGAGTTCTGAGGTAACAAACATTAACAAAAAAATACAGCTGAATTGAGAACCTCCTCCTTTTTGAGGAAGTCGGTTGACAAAAACAAGTTCACCATGGAATATAGTATTATGCAGCCGGAGACATACATACGAGTATTTACATCTAGCGGCAAGGTGTGTTTACGTGTTGTTTTCATCTTTTTAGTTAGCTTTTATGCAGTCGGGTTTCTTATGTTTATAATATATTTACTTATTTACAGCTGTTTAAGTAGAAAAATTAGCGAGAATGGTTGTTAACTAACTTTAAATCATTATATATCCTAAACTGTTATTGAAAATTAAAAATGATGAAAGAAACCTAAAAATGATTTTAAATACCTATTCAACGATACCCCACTTGACATAGTCGATTTTCATTTTTTTCTTTTTCATATTATGGAATCTAGCAGCCCCCATATTTAATTTTTCTTTATGTCACCTATCTAAGAACACTTGGACTAATGAGACAAATCTAACGATACCTTAATTAAAGAATGGAAAATATGAGCGAATAAAGAATATTACAAACATAAAAAGATAGGCGCGAAAAACATAACCCTTTCCTTGCAGTCGGGTAAAAATATAACGTCATTAAAATTAAAAATGCATCAGATGAACGGATTGTCAAAACCGTTTTTAGTATAGAAATAAATTACGTTTTTCTCGTTAGATATTCCAAAAGGTTAACAAAAGGCGCGAGATATGCAGCTAAGGCACGAGCGAAGCGGATTTAGATATTTAGGAAGATAATCGTCCGTTTTCTGCTAGAATCGTGTAGAAAAAAGGAGGGAAGGAAGAAATCTTATTAAAAGGGCGTCGATGCTTCCCATAATTGTTAATATTTATATACTTGTTAAGTAATTCACGTATTCATATTCTTAGGTTTCTCATTGAATGGTAAAGTAGTTTTATTTATGAAAGTTAAATAAGATGATAATATGTCATAATAGAGTATTATGAGGCCAAATATATAAAAAAGCTAACTAAACAAACATGGAATAATTATGTAAAATGAAAACTCTTTTGTAAGCAGAGATTAAAAATTAAATTGAAGTAACATAAAATGTAGCCGGATGCTGAAAAGCCCTCCTCTAAAACTTCAAAGGAAAAATCAGTGCAACCAACGCGTCCGGTGCTCTCCATGTGAGCATTGAGTAGGGCTGCTCATCTAAATTTACATAGGCTAATATTTATTTTATTTAGGCTTATATTTACGGTCGGGTTATATTTAATAGTCGTCCTTTTATTTTAATTTATTTTTTTAATAATGTTTATATTTTTTCCTATGAGAAAAATGAAATATGTAGATTTTGATAAAAATTTCACCGGGAGTTATAGGAATGTTGAGCAAGATTCCATATATCTATACATATAGTAAAATTGTAACTAAGTCGAATCTGTACATTGAATATTTTTTGGAAAATCTAATTGAAATACACATTATTATCGATATAGAGTCCTAATCTATAGTTTTTAAATTTTTTGTCTGTCTGTCTGTCTGTCTGTCGGTTTGTTTGTTACCGCATCACGAGAAAAGCTGGTTATCCAGGTCAACATATAGGATACTTTTTACCGCGGGAAAATATCTCATTTCTGAGAAAATGTACAGAAACTTCATTGTAAGAGTATGCTAATATGTAAAACCTAAGTATTTGGTTTTCAGTCATCTTAACGCAGGCGAGGGCAATGCTAGTATATATATATATATAATAATATTAAATTTTATATACAATTTATATACACATACCTATTATATAGAAGCATGTATTCTATATCTTAACGATGTACCTAAGTACAAAACTTTTAATTTTCAATCACTATTTATTAATGACTCTTAGCAACTCGTCCTTAGCAGACACGCTGTCTTTATAGTAATAGCTTTAATACCCAATATAACTAATAAGAATATCTACTTATTGTGCATCTGTACACTTCATTAACTTCAAGGTGTTATAGTATTTAGCAGCTTTATCTTTTATTGTTTAGCCGTTTTAAATGTCAGGCATTATTAAATGCCAACCCTATTTTGTAAACAGGAAAGCGTAGAGCGTGTGTGAATAAACAATAAATATACATAATTAAGCACTGCTACCGCCACCACCGCCACCGCCATGGGCAACCAAAGATTAATTAGCATCCGTTTTTGGACCATTAAATATATTATTCGCTCCTCGATCCTAAACACGTTCACTTAGTTACCAGATTATTTGGTTTATCGACAATAGAGTATAATTGCACTATTGGAAACTCGCTTGTAATTCTATATGTATACAGGAATGCTGACCGCAATGTTATGCATTACAATTGTAGGATGTCAGCTTATAATTGTAATAATAAAAAATCTTTTTAATATTATCTTTGTTTGCTAAGCATAAGTTTAATTATTTGCTCCAATGAAATAAGAAAAGAAATCAAACTGCTTTAGCAGTGCGTGAATACCAACTCAATTAATATCAGTAGTGCACGCGAGGGAATTACGGGCTTCGTGAATAGAAAACCTTAAGAAAAAAAATTTAAAGGCTCTCGATAGATTAAAAAGTTTTAGCGTATTTAAAGAAGTTATATGAACTGAAATAGTTTTCAATAAAGTTTCCGCCGTGCTAAGTATTTGTGCTCCCAAGACGATTTTATGTAATTTATAACATAAACCGTGCGTGTTATATGCGTAAGAAACTTTCCAATCGTGCATAAAGTGGTAACATAGGTGGTGGCAGTGTCAGTGGTACCAACGCGTCAGAGGTCGCGGCGAGCCAGGCGCCTGGCCAGCACCTGCATGTCCTCGTGGATGCCCGCCAGCTCCTCATGCAGGTTGCGCGACTCCACCAGCAGAGCGTCCAGCCGACGCGCCGCAGCAGTCAGCCCACAGTCCTCGTACACCTCGTCGTCTTCCACGGAAAGCGCTAGCTTCCCAAGCCGATCTCTTTCCATCGCCTCTCGAATACCCCCACCTCGTTTTCTGAACTCCCTTAATAATTCACGTCGAATATTGGCGCCAGATCTTTCATCCTCTTCGGCCTCTCTAAGCTCGTCAGCTAAAGACCTCTCCTTTTTAAGATCACTTACATCGGTTTTTAGTTTTGTTCCTATATCTTTCTCTCTGCCCTCTAATGATGCAGACAGTCGAGAGATGGGTTCCGGCGTTGCGGCTTGTGACACTCCGGTAGGACTTGGGCTAAGTAGAGTTCTTTGAAGAAATCGTTTGGTATCCTCGTCATAAGGTCGCACTAGACCGCGTCTTGACACCGGTCTCACTATAGCCTCTAAAGCATCTTTACCAGGATCCTCCGGTCGTAAAAGTTCCAATATTTTGGCACGAGGTGGAGAAATCGACGACCACACATCGAATTTCGACACTAACTTTCCTTTGGTCGGTGAAGTGTGAATATCGCCGGTTGGCGTGTAAGCGCGAAGATTATCATTAACAAGCCGGTAATTGCGTAATTTGACGTTTCCCTCGGGCGGGAGTGAACCGGTCGGGCAGTCCTGAGGGTCGGGTTCCTCTATGATTATGACCGGCAACGCGACGGCGTCGTCCTGCGACGCGCACACGTTCATGTCGCGCTCGACCGACGCGCGCGGGCGCACTAATTAACAGTATGAAACAAAACTACGAAAGCGGCACGCGAGCGCACGATAGCGATTGTAAAATTTTAATTTAGCCTCATCATTTACAAACACTATTTGACGGACGACTAGATAGCTAATTAGAGGGTCGAGCACACAGCCCGGACGCCGCGGCTCGAGTGCAATCGACGCAACGCAACGCAACGGACTGCTACGTAATTTAATTTAAAACCCATTTGTGTTGGCTTTAAATAACTGCAATGTGAATACTTAGTTTAACATTAATATCATCAGTTGCTAATATATATCATTATTTGACATGTTTATGTCCATGTTTGCTTCAATATTATATAAGTGACTGTTACCTTTAATATATGACAGCTTATTTTTATAGTAGAAGATAAAATTTTTGTAATGTTTTTAGTTTATGTTACCAAAATGGCAATGCTAACAAGTAGTACCGGGAGTGGTGTGCATGATAAACGGGGAAGTAATATCCGGCGTGAAAATGTAGCGGGCGAGTGTCGGTTGCGGGCTGTGGGTTGCATTTCCACTTATACTATCTCTTTAGGTACTGTTATATGGAAATAATAATATCAGTACTTCTTTGCAGAGAATTGATTTATTATTCTAATGCGTCTGTCTGCCTGCATTAAGTCCCTAGAGTATAATAATATATTTTCTACTTTCTATAATGTTGGACTAGAACTAGGGCCGTCTTAAGCCCTGCGGAGCCCTGGGCACACAATAATTTAGGGCAATTTCGAAAGGTCAAAAATGTATATGATAATTAAGTAAACTACAAAAATTAATAAAAAAACTGGATAGCGTTAAAAAGTCAGTTAAAAAAATTAAAAATTTGACGAAGGAACATAATATTATTCACTGTATACAGTGCAGTGTATTATAAACTAAAAATTGCGCTTCTATCTTTTCTGTGTAAACGAAAATATTGTTTTTTCGGGGCCCTCGGGAGGAGGGGGCCCTGCCCCCTGTGCCTTTGTGGTAAAGATGAAACTACTTACAATCAGTACTTTTGCAGAGCTTCTTTTTCCAACGAAATTGAGCACTCTTGAAGGATTGTACAAATTTCATTTCTAAAAGAGGGGATAAATAAAATATAAGAAAATTATTGTATGGAATTTCATCGATTTTGTATTTAGAAATATTGAAATTTATGTATAAGCTTCTTTATATTGCCAATAGAAATTGGGCTCTTTGATTTTAATAATATAAGTGTAACATGTTTTTAAATTCCACAGAATTTTCCTTCGTTCTGGTACTTTTGATATTAAATTATTTAAGTAACATTAATATTTTGTATTAAAAAATAAAAATAACATCATTCTCCAATAAATAAAAGCATGCTAAAGAATTTAATAGCGCTATAGAAAGATATTTTAGATAGACGGTAGGCTTTAGTGGCGCATCGGTTTTGTTTCACTTTTGTTTAACCCAAATGCATTTATTGTGAGCTAACTTTCCGCTTGACGGAGTTGTTCGCGTTATTGGCGATAGTTTACTACTGTAGTCGCGTATTTCAAGTGACATATAAGCTTTATCTATGAATTTTCATCTATAATGCATAAATATTAAAATTAATTATATTTTACTATTATCTCATGATCGCGTTTGACACTTTCTCTAATAAATTTAATTTGGTCGTGTTAATTTTTTAGCAATAATAAAAGAAATCTTTTATAAGGTTTAATTTAACTCAACGTTTAAACATACTCGTATCTCATTTTCTAAATAAAACTATATTGTCGGATTATTTCGCGGATTTATTTTGATTTTTGGTTCCCGACGTTTCGAATGCTTTACAGCAATTATGGTTACGGGAGAGACTGAGGTGTTAGATGTCTCGAAGGTATAGTTGTTACAGACAGCCTATCCACAATATAACAAAATGAAAAATCGTACGAAGTACCTTACAATATTTTATAACTTTAAACATTTTTATAATTTTAATTAGTTTTATAATTGAATAAAGAATATTATTTATTATTTTTTGCTGTTATCATTATAATTATTACAATTTTACAAATATTAATTAGTAATCTATATTTAGTGTTACCATTATTATATTTATAACCATAAAGAAAAAAATCTATACTATAATAAAACAGTAGAGGTCGAATGTCTGTACAAAGCAAAAAAATGCTCTAAACCGAGTCAGGGGGATGTAAGAAGACAAATAGAACAAATCCAGTTTTTTTCAATTTTTTTTGTTTCTCTGCATGTTTGTCTGTTTGTACGGGCTAATCTCCGAATCTAATTACCGATTTAAATGAAATTTTGCATGGTGGTACCTTATATCCCCGGGCAACATCACACATACAACAACTTATGCATCTAATTTAGTAAAATTTAACATTCTGATACCTTATATTGCCGGTCAAACAACAGGTTACTTTTCATCCCGGAAAAATGAACGGTTCCCATGGGAACTAATAGATCTTTATTAGTGTTTTTCTAGAGGCGAACCCGAGCGAAGCGAGGGTGAGCCGCTAGTATAAAATATAATATTTATTATTTAAGCCACATAATATTGTTCTATGTGTAATATAAAAAGTTAAAATTAATAAAGAATAATAATTTTAATTTAGTTTGCTATTACATATTTAAAAAGACAATTATAATAATAGGAGTATAAAAAATGTTGTTTTTAGACTTTTCAGGCATTTTTTTAAATTTTTCTCTCCGTAAGAACCGTCCTCGTACTTCAAGGAATATTCTTAAAAAAATAATAAGCGAAATCGGTTCAGCTGCTCTTAAGATTTGCCCTTAGCAACACATTCAGCGATTCATTTTTATATTATAGATAAAAATATCTATTTAATCATTTGAGTAGCTTATGCAACTAAGTTGGCACTATTCATACAATGTTGCTATATAAGACGGGGAGATTATTGTCTGGTACGAACTACGAAGCCTCAGTAAGAACAATTTCTATTATAGCTAACTGGTAAATTCTCTTTGACCAGGTGTTCTGACGCACATACATACTTGCACACAAAAAATCTCATTAGTTATACGTGTTTTATATAGATAGAGAAATCTTAAGCACTTAATTATGGCTAACCTATCAAATGTTGACGGTATTTTTACTTCAAACTTCTCGAGCGTTTGAACAAAAACTTGAGCATTTTGAGTCAAATTTTCACGAGACGACAACCGAATTAATATTATATGAACAAACTATAAACTAAAAATATATTTATTTGTAGAAAAATGTCTTATTGTCTTCAGCTTTAATATTAGAAAGTTTATAGTTTGCTTCGTTCAGTCAAAACTTTATAGCCCGATCTTTCTTATCTCTACAAAGTTCATTATGTAATAAATGTAGGGGTTTCTTCAGAAAAACATGCGTTCACCTTGTCGTGGTGGGCGGCTGAATAGTGCCCGGCAACCCAGCCAGGCGCAAAGCTAAGAAACGCACAGGGAGGTGGCTCACTTCGGTGGGCGGTGTGCCATTCGGGTTGCTTCTGGTACTTCTCTGATAGCAGAGTGGACTGTAGAGCAACTCCATGACTATTGTGGTCTGCTTCAGCAGCCCTACCGTCGCGGCGTCGTAGTTGAATGCGTAAGTGATCCTGCGACGCCCCATTAAGACGGAGGAAGGTTTTGTTGGGTTTTAGTGGGTAGTACTGGCTTTTCTAGCCGATGAGTCCCACATAAGCACCTGAATATCTACAGGTGGTATACATAAATGCATTTCCCAACATAAAAAAGGTTTTTTTTTCAGAAACACATTTCCATGATATACAACCACATGATTGTATAGTAAATAAACCCATGAAACTTGCGGAATAAAGCTAGTATGGTATATAACAAGCATCATAACATAGTGGAGTGATTGTCCGTAGCATTCCTCCGCGGACGACCGCACGCGCTAATTACGCTTAGTGGTATTCATTAATAACATTTAATAACGTTCGACGTTATCGCACATTTGTGTATGTTGTATGTTATGGTAAACTAATGGGATAATTAACTATGATATGGTCAAAACCCATAATACAGTTCAAGATAGTATTAAACTTAGAAACTTTAAAAAACCCCAACGCAATAACCTGATTGAATAACTAAGTCGAATCTGTACATAAAATATGTTTTGGAAAATCTTATTAAAATAGTCATTATTATCGACACAGAGGCCGAATCTATAGTTTTTTGAATTTTTGTCTGTCTGTCTGTGAACGCATCACGAGAAAACCACTGAACAGATTTTGATAAAATTTGGTATGATGAAAGCTGGTTATGCGGGTCAACATATAAAGTACTTTTTACTGTGGGAAAATATCTCATCTCTGAGAAATCTATAGTAAACATTAAAACGTAACTAGGTAAGAACCCGAGCGGAGCGACGGTGAAATATATTATTTTTGTGATGTAAAACGGGATACTTATAGTATTACTAAAGATTCTTCAGTGATTCTCTTTCGCACATAATTATTACCAGTGAATTTCAGTAATTTTATTAGTAACCCCTGGAAATATCGAGATTAGTCCTGATAACGTATCCATATCTATGATCAATTCAATTAATATTTATTTCTATCAATATAATCAAACATTTACACTCACTTTTGTATGGTGATTAAACATAATTTTCTGTAGAAAGAGTCAATTTGTGAAGAAGCTAAAAATTTAAACATCATGCTGCATATTTTAGCAATGAAGTAATATGATGATGTTCTCCCGACCGATTCCGGCCACGGCGGCCAATCTCATTGAGACTAGGCAACTGCGCAGGAGATATTATAGTGCACAAGTGTACGCGCAGACACAACGTGCACTCTCTATTCCTGTCACTCTCATATTCCGGTGGGACGACTGCTCGACACGACCAGTGAGAGTTAAGGCGCAGGACCGACGGCTTTACGTGCTCTCCGAGGCACGGGGGTGAAACACCGCCAACTTCCCAACTCCGGGCTGTTACTGAGGCTTACTTATACAGGAAGACTCAATAACTAAACTTGGCCCGACCCGGGACTTGAACCCAGGACCTCCGGGTGTGCAGCCGTACATGCTAGCCACTACACTACGGAGGCAGTTTAATATATATATGTAAATAAAATACGCGAGCGGATTCGCGGGTAAAAGAAAGTCAATAACTTTTGGATGTCTACAGTCCGAGAAGGACTATATATAAACTTTAACTATGCCAAATCTTACACTTCTCCGTACATGCAATATGCTTAAAAAGTTTTTTCTTAGCGTATTAATATAAAGATATCTTTGAGGTGGAAGGTAAAGTAGTCTTTTTCCTTATATTTTTGTTCGTAATCATGATACTTATTTTTATTACATCACTTATTTTGTTTTGACTTTATTTATAATTGGCTCCAATATAAAATTAAACTTTGGCTGTTTAAATGACTACTTTCAATTTGAAGTAAAGATGGCATATAACACAAACTTCTTATAATCTATACATATAATAAAATTCTAAGTCTAATCTGTACATTAAATATTTTTTCGAAAATCTTATTGAAATCGACATTATTATCGATACAGAGGCCGAATCTATAGTTTTTAGAATTTTTGTCTGTTTGTCTGTATGTCTGTTACCGCATCACAGAAAAACTAATGGACGGATTTTGATGAAATTTGGTATGGTCATAGCTGATTATCCGGGTCAACATATAGGATATTTTTTACCGCAGAAAAATATCTCATTTCTGAGAAAAATACAAAAACTGGTTAGAACAAAAAAACGATGATACTATATAGATTTTAGCAAGTTAACTTACTAAATATGTCAAAAACTATTAAAAATAGCTAATCTTGAAAAAGTATATCGATGGCACTATTTTATTCATTAAAAAATATTTTAATGAATATTTATTTTTGTATTAATTGGATATTCGTCAATAGATGTCGCCGTGTGTCTTTAAAATACGTAGTTTTAATTCCAAAAAATTGAATGTACAAATTCGACCTTTCTATGATTTTATTAGAATTACTACTAAATTACCCGCGGCTCCGCCCGCGTTCATATGACCAAAACCAAATTCTTAGGTTTTATATATTAGTATACTCGTATTAGTATATTAGTTGACCCGGATAACCAGTGGCTAGTACAACTATATTTCTTTAAACTTAAGAAAAGAAAGTGGATAAATTGTAATAAGACTCAATTTTTGTAAAGGAATGTTAAAGAAATTGTAGAGAAAGGACCTCCTATTAGTAGATTCTCAATTTTAACACTTATACAAAACTTATAATAATAAAGTAAAGAATAAAATAAGGCAAGTCGTCGTTAGTAATTAATATATAATAACGGGAATGGAATAAACCTACTATAATATAAGATTAAATATTTATGTATATCAAACTGTTTTTGTATTCCAATAACGATATCATCAGCAGCTTTAACACGGAGCAATATTTGCTCGAAATTTTATCGAAAACGCATCAAGAAACCATTGAGTTTCTTAATATAATAAAAATATAACAATTTTATATTATTGTACAGATTTTTATAGTATTAAGCTTTAATATAAAAATAACCTGTTGGTTAAATTAGAGGCTTAACTTTTTAGGTTTCATTTTAGGGTTTCGTTCCCAAAGGATTCGACGGGAGCTATTATTATGGTATTCTGTTTGTTGGACTGTTCTTTTGTAAATATTTCTAATACATTTTCATGTCGGATATTAGTTTTTTTAATGTTGGAAAATGCATTTACGCATGCCACCTGTATTCATACAGACAGGTGGTTATGTTGGACGTACCTGCTATTAAAACCAGTACTGCTCACTAAAACCATCACTCACTTACGATGCCCCAACGGCTGGCCTGCTGAGGAGCCGTTAGCCGGAGGGGGGGGGGGTCTTTTCCACGGTCTATTCTTCTATCACAGAAGTAGCAGGAGCAACCCGCGTGGCACACCGCCCACCGAAATGGGTCATGCAGTGTGCCTCTTGGTTTCATGTCTTCCTAAAAATTAAAAAGGATTTATTTATTTATTAATAGTATAATACGATATAATAAAATTGGCTTGATTTTGAAGTGTAATACTTTCTTAGATTTACGCAAATATTTGACATTTTAAATAAAACTATCTTTTCGGATTTTTTCGCGGATTTATTTGGATTTTTAGTTCCCGACGTTTCCAAAGTTTTACAGCATTCATGGTCACGGGAGAGACTGAGGTGTTAGATATCTCGAAGGTATAGTTGTTACAGACAGCCTACCCACAATTAACAAAATGAAAATTGCTCCAATTACCTAACAATATTTTTTAAATTTGAACATTTTTATACTTTTAACTAGTTTTATAATTGAATATGGAATATTATTTATTTAATTTTTGCTGTTATTATTATAATTATTACAATTTTAAAAACATTAATTAGTAACCCATATTTAGTGTTGCCATTATTATATTTATAACCATAAAGAAAAATGTAAAATATAGTATTAATTATTTAAGCCATATAATCGTTCTATGTGTAATTTAAAAAGTAAAAATTAATTAAGGATAACAATTTTAATTTAGTTTTCTATTATTTAAAAAGACAAATTACTAAGCAACACTATTACTATATACATTTACAAAAGAAAAATGAAAAATATTAATCAGAAATGCTATCATTTTGATCCACACAGTAAGAACTTACTACATCTACCTGTTTGTTATGTTTAGATTTATTATTTGACTTTATTATATTAATAATAGGATCCGTGCCCAGCAGTGGGACGTTAAAAAGGGCTGAACACAAACTAAGAGAAAAAAAAGAAAAGTTGAATGTTTTGCGTATTGCTTACCTAACGATTTATTCGTAACTATAAATAATTATGAGTTGAATACGTAATATCTTATTTAGTCTTTTTGTCATCTTTCCTTTATTAGATTATTTCATTATACATAATGATATTAGTTATAGAAGTGCATGGTTTCAAAGACGAAGCCGTAGGCAGTTAGTTACTATTTATATTGATCAAATGCAGATTTATTTCCGATAGTGTGTAGTCGTGCCCTGACCCGCGTCCTACGCAAGAGGTGACTTAACCATTTTAATTTAATTGTACATAAGTTGTTTGACGTAAATATGTTTTCGTCTGTAAAAAATATGATTATTTATTGTATATGATTAATATAATAATATGTTGGGACATTAACATACAGCACCATCTAGTACCATGGTAAGCTACGAGGCCTGCGTTATGGATACCGGATAGTTGATACTCTACATATATATAACTTTAAATACATACATATTTTAAATACAAACACCCGTGACTAGAGTACAAGCATTTGTACTCATCACACAAATGAATGCCTCCAGCGGGACTCCAACCTGCGACCGCTGGCACAGCAAGTAGGGTCGCTACAAACTGAGCCCAACGTGTCGTCAATTTTTTGTAGAATAACTAATTTTGTCTTAATGAGCCTGTACTGGAATAAGGAGTATTTAGGCGAAATTAATGTTACTTAAGAGGAGAGGTGTTTCCGCAAGATAGAGCTTAGAAGAAGTACAACTTTGTCTACTTTGACGAGACACACACGACTTGGACAGGACAGGAGGAACAGAAAAGGACCTAAAAGGTCACCAAAAATTGATATTGAAGTGTCGAAGTTATTTTGTAGTTTGCTTTCTATTATCTCTTTAACAGGAAACAATTTTAAAAATCTTAAAATACGAATTATATTAACTATGTTAAATAGCATCAAACCGAGAGGGTTTACCGAGGGGCTAGACAAATTTTTTCTTCTATGCTACCACTTTTTATACTAAGGAGTTGAATTACAAAAAAAACCTATTGTATGGTTTATACATATTAAACTATAGAGGATGAAGAAATTTCAGGTCCAGTGAATTGATAACCATTGGATGCACCCAGTATCATGACTATGGAATCGGTGGGAGTCTACTCAAGGTAGGGTAGAGTCCAAACGTTTTGTCTCTTAGAAAATATACAGCTCAAAACGTATAATTACATACAAGTGTAGTACAACTGTACCGACCCTGTTAATTATTTAGTAAATTACGTCACAATAGATACGTAATCATTCATACAATTATAATCAGAGGTTTATCACTACGCACATTATCTGATACCGGTTGATAACAGTCGAAACTGCAGATATGTGAAATGTGTCGACAAATTCGGCGCTCACATATCATCAGCGGTGGTCTGGGGTGCCTAAGGACAGCCTACCCTTTGCTAGGCTGAATGGTATTCGAGACCTCTGCTGATCCTGGACCCTGAAGTTTTTTATCTTAATTTTTTTTTGATTATCTTGATTGATTCCTGTAATTAATCGATTACGAAGCGATTAATCGGTTGTATTGCATTCTGATGGTAACAACCGTTTCTACTGAATTTCTTAAGTTTCTTATAATTTTATTTTAGTATACGTTTGGATAAAAGTTTGTAGCTTATAAATTAATTGCTTTTAACTTGATAGCTATTATGTTGCAGTTAGGAGCAGTATTTTGCAGATAATGCCAGTAGTGCTAATGACTGGCGAGGAGTGTCTAGTAAAGTGTTTTCAAAAAAGTTGGCAATGCCACCGCTGTAACTTCACTCGGTATCATTCTCAACATCGGGCGAGGCTCTGTAATTAATTTTCACTTAATGGCCGTATAAATATGATACACGGAGTGGTTCCTCAGGGCTTCTTTTTGTTGGCATTTAGCTAATAGTGTCACAGAAATATTCAAGAATATTTTCTTATAATTAAATTTGACGGCTAAAATAGTATAATACTTTCTTAGATTTATGCGAATATTTGACATTTTAAATAAAACTATCTTTCCGAATTTTGTCGCGGATGTATTTGGATATTTATTTAAAAAGGTAAAATAGTTTTAAATTGTTGTTAAAAATGTGTTTGTTTGTTGTGTGTTCTGTTTCCACCCTACTTGATGATTTTCCTGATGTAGTGTATTCTTCTTAATTTAGAATATCAAAAATATTTTCTGGTTGACTGGATCTACTTAATTAAATGTATTTTTTGTGAACTTTAATTTTTTGAATGAGCTAATTAGTATTATTAATACTAATTAGGTATAGGCAGTTATGATGCCGTTATACACCCGCGACGCGGCGCGGCCGGCGCTCGGCCAGCTCGCACGCTGCCAGCACGCCGCGCCCGAGCCCGCGCCTAGCACCACGAGCACGGGGCGGCCTTTATATCGGTTTGCCATTGCCAACGTCAACTAAAAGACATAACGAAATGAAAACAGGAAAGAACTGTTACAGAAAGTAATAAGCATAAACCATAATATTGGAAAAAATAACCATTTTATTGGAAAAAATATTTTATTAAGTTTTTTAATTATTAAAATAACCTGAACATATAATATGAAATAAAAATGTTCTCCTGCCGATTTTAGTCACGGCGAATTACTCGACTAATCTCATTGAGACCAGCCATCTGCGCAGAAAATATTCTAAGGTTAGTAGTAGTTGTTTCGTGAGTACATTACTATATGTCTAATTGTTACATTTCCTATCTATAGCGGAACTTTTGCTAACCACTGATGACTAAAGTGTGTAAATCATTGGGATTTCCAATAAATATAACATTCGTCGAACCACATTATCTCACCTTACACTCATCAGTAATCCTACCTTTTACTTTGCCTGTACTCCTGAACTGTCAAAAAGATACCTTTATGTCTCAAGAGTCCTTGTACTGCGTTGAGTGGTACTTGGATCAGGAGTACTTTGGAGTGGAAAGGGGGGAAGGGGGAGTGTTCGGGGGGCAAGACACTTACGGCAATCAGCTAGGGAAGGCTCCATGCGTCAACTTGAGAAGTCGGTGTTGGTCGTGAGGACCTAACCATGGCTGGTTCGAGACTAACAACGACTTTAGAGGGATCTATTCTCTTATCTGTTTATTTTTTTTATCTTTATTTTCACTTCCGGGTTGCTATACTTTATTATAGAAAGTTATATGGTCGGTGACGAGTGGTTTATATAACGTTAGCGTATATTTGTAGTTGTGCGCATGCGATTATTGTGGATTTTACTTTAATAAATTTATATTTTGAATTTACATAAATTGCATATAATTTATTCCGATAGTTCAATATATTTTTTACAAATATGGTAGTTATCACATAAATTTTTCATTGTAAATTTTATAATATGATTACTTTTGCTTACCTTATTTTGTATGATAAGTTCTTAAAGATTTTGTAACAATCTCTACATATTTTTACTGAACATCCTTCAATAAATATTATTAAACAAACTAAATAAAACATTAGCCCATTAATCCCTTATTTTTAAACGTTCCCCTATTTCCTTGATGTTGAATCAACATTTTGCTATATAGCAACCCCGTGCGACCCGCGCATGTCATACATTGGGGTGGTCGATAGCCTCCGCCAGTCCGCGCCGCGCCGGGCACCGGGAGCCCGCGCCGCGGCCATGAGGGCGCGAGCCGTGCTATTCGCGCTTTTCTGCCTAACTACCGCCAATGCTGAGAAGAGCAAATTCTGTACGTAAAACTGTTTTTTATCTACATTTTAGTACACCTTTAATACATGATTTTTTAGAATTTAGCTATAATTTTGATTTACAACCGGCATTTACCCGCCCTCTGCCGGATGGCGGTTCGAAAGTGGAGTTCGCGGTTTTATGGTTCCGATGACTCCATTTTGGAATTCCTTACCCTGTCTGTCTCTATCTATTCTTTTCACGATGTAGAGACAGTGTAATTTATTTACTTTCTCATCAAATTAATATATTACAACATTAATATATTATTTTAAAAAGTGTTTAAGTACAGGTAGGTTGCATTTGCGTTAAATCTTCTTGTAAGAATAAGAAGTTATCGATTTATCTCTAAACCAAGCTAAGTAATTAGTCTTAAAATACTTCCGCATTATCGACTGATTAGTTAATTAATTATTATTCTTTATTATTTAAAATGTTATTTACAACTGTTTGAATGAACTCATGTATGTACATATTGTTATGTACATATATGTTAACTAGCATCTCATCCTTGTTTCGCTCGAGTTTGTTCCTAGGTGTTTCTTTAAATTCATATAACTTTTTCATTTATGAAATAAAACAAATACTAAATAAAACTGCATCCAAATCGGTTTAGCTGTTGCTGAGATTAGTGCGCACAAACGCATAGACAAACAGACAAAACTTCAAAAAATCATTGTTTTTGGATTCTATTGCGTTAATAAAGACTCCCAATAATAGATTTTCTCAAATATCTTCAATGTACTGACAGTAATCGGTTACAATTTTATTATAAGTATAGATAAAAAATATACAAGCAACCATTACGTCGATATTGAATTTGTTCTACCCATCACTCAGCGTTATTAAAAGTGTAATTCCACATAAGGAGGCGCGTATGTAAATGATATAGCTCATAAGATTCATAGGAAAATAGGTCATACTGAAAACACAATAGGGAATGAAATGCACAATACGAATGTAGGTTGATGTCCGATCGTAGCGTCGCCGTACGACGAGTATGAGGTTACACTCCTGTTGTTGAACGTGGCCTGCTTACTCCTTTTATGCAAGGTGGCAAACGTGACAACGTACACCTAATCATATATCTATATGATTAAAATGAAAATATAATTGAAAAGGAAGTAATTTATTAAAATAAAATTCACAACTTGTTTGGTTAAGGCCATACATAAATGACGATTTAGATAAAGTGTTATCAATACTCGGTGTCAGAGTACAATTTCAACATCAAAAGTCATGTAAGTTATTCCCATTCATCAAAACATATGATTACAATTACTAGGAAGTGATATAAATTATAATTTCCCATATTAAAGGCTGCTAAAATATTTGTTAATTTTCTGCCAGCCTTCAGATAACTTATTTGCAATCTTGTCAACTGGTCCTGGACCACCGCAATGTCTTGGAGATCCGACCAAAAAAGCGGTTTCACCAGAACTTAATTTCAATACTTTATCTAAATTAACATGAAATCCAGGCGAAAGACTTGATCCAGAAGAGCTAATAGCTACCGTCATTTCTGTGGGAAGGCCAGGTATCCTTGAAAGTTGGACTTCAGATTGTCCTCGACCTAAATTCGAAATATACAAAAGGGAGCCTGATCCACCCCACCTAAGTATTGCGAGCGCGTCCCCGATTCGCTTTATCTGAAAATTTATTAGTATGGAAATATTTCAGAATAATTAATGGATTAAATAATGTATATGTATACTTTTTGCGTTAATAAATATAACGCTTATATAACCATTATAATACCATTCTTAATAGTCGCTGGGAATTTTCTTAAAATATAGTAACTTACCTCTACATGTGGTCCTAGAATAGATGAGTTTCGCATAGCAGACGCTACTCTAACGATTCCGAAATGACTTAAATCATTGGCGTATTCAGTCTTCGCATTAGCATATCGGTAATTTGGGGACAACGGTAACCAGGGTTCTCCTGTTGTAAAGCTGGCTTTAGGAGTATCATCCCAGGGGAAAGGTGCCGCTGATGGAACTCCTTGTGTTGGCCAGCATTTGGAGATAGCAGCCCACTCCAAGATAGTATCGACTGAACCCAATTCGTCTCCTTGTTGAATTATAGTAGCTCCGGGTAATGTAAGGGCCAACATAGTAATTGCATCCACCATATCACTTCCATGTCGTGATGCTATTCGACTTTTGTTGCTTATACTTGTCTGCAAAAGTGTATGTTAAATATATGTTTAAAGAAGTAGACAGAAGGAATAAAAATCTACGCGTTTCCATCACGTATAGGAACAATTTATTTACATTTTAATGGAACTGTTACAAAATGTTACGACCAAAATAAACATTCGATTAAGTGGGAATTAAACCAATCATCTCCAAAAATAAATATGTACATCAAAAAACCATTTATGATACATTTCACACTGTTATAAAGAGGTAAAATATGTTTGTATGTACAAAATAATGTTATATGTAATAAGAACTACTGAATTGTTTTTTAAATCTTTCAGCAAAAGAAAACAACACTATCCCCGAGCAACAGGCTTTTTAATGTCGATCGCGACTAACGGTGAAAAGTATTGTAAAGTATTTTTATACTTCATATTATTCATTCTAACATTTATTTTATACTAAGTTTAGAACGCCACGAAATTACTTATCATACCAACTAGCGAACGAAAATATTGACATATGCCTAGCAATATTACTATAGTAGTTAGGGCAAGAATGTTTTACTTTAAAAATAAGCATTTCTTAGTGATACCCATGCCATATAGGAATACAATATAAAAAAAATTAGCTCTATGTGAAATTTGTTCTGAACTCGTACGTCATGTATAATTTTGTATGCAGATAGCTTCATACATATTCTAGACTGCCATAAGTTTAAAACAAAATCCCCTAAAGTTAGGGTTGAAACACGGTGTATACGTAGTTTATTGTGACAGCGGCATGAGTCGATATTTAGGTCTGACTCATGGGCCAAGTGGGGTTCATATGTTGTAGCGCGTATAGCAACGTTAGTCTACGTAACGCCAAAATAGCCGGTCGCTTGGCAGCCACCGCTGGAACGTAACTTATAACTTATACACGTTTAAACCAACTTCACTATCTTCTACAAAAGTTATTTATGTTCATAGAAAACTTATCTATACATATAATAAAATTCTAACTAAGTCAAATCTGTACATTAAATATTTTTTAGAAAATCTTATTGAAATAGACTTTATTATTGATACCGAGGCCGAATCTATAGTTTTTAGAATTTTTGTCTGTCTGTCTGTCTGTCTGTTACCGCATCACAGAAAACCCACTGGAGGGATTTTGATGAAATTTGGTACGGTGATAGCTGGTTATCCGGGTCAAAATATAGGATTACTTTTTATTTCTGAGAAAAAATACAAAAACTGTAAATATAAGAGTATACTAATATGTAAAACCTAAGAATTTAGTTTTTTGTCATCTGTACGCGGGTGGAGCCGCGGACAATGCTAGTATGTTATATATTACTTTATTATTGGTATGAAGTCATTCATTTTAATTTTTACCCTTTATTAACATAGTATCGAATCACCTACAGATAGTTTAGTACACAGATTTTGTGGTTCAATATTGTCATAGGCGTTCCTTCATTTTTGTTCTAAATCTTTTGAATTACATATCCATTTCAATAACATGTAACGTTGTAACCTTTCCATAATATCATAACTTAGATTTTCTCTGTAAAAGAAATTTCGATGTAAGATTTATTTCGATAAGAATATAGCTCTATATTAAAGCTTACGATCCAAGTCGGGTTCATATCCTGCGGCGGGTAGAGTATCGCAGCGTGCAGCGCTAGCGCCAGCCCCGCTGCGGGCTTCGTCTCAGCCAAAGCGTAACTTATTACGCTATTAGCACCCAAACCGCTCTCTCCATAGTATTTAACGCCGATTTCTGCTCCAAACGATGTTTCTACTAGGATTACCCTGAGAGAAAATATTTATTACATTCACTTATAGTTTATTTGCTCATTATTTTTATCAGGCGCTACCAGTTTTTCGTAAGACTGTTATGTTTTTCCTTGGTTTTAATAATAGAACAAATAGTAAATCCATATTAATAAAAAACAAAGTATAAAGAGTCTTTAAAAAGGTTTAAACTGTATAAATCTTACGGCGCATCCATATTCGTAGTACGAGAACAACTCATGGCTGCGACCACTAGTTTCTCAATTAATTGCACACCACAATCGATGTTTGAAGGGAAATCAGGTTGTAACAATACGCCTGATGCCCTTCGCCTTAACCATGTACATTGCACGTCAGATAACATCGTCACTAGTTCTTCAGAACACAGGTTAAACAATACTTCTTTACTGGAAGAAGCGTAATATGCTTTTCTATCGTCATGCCAAGTCCAATTATCGATTCCTATTTCATTCTGGGGGTAAAAAATATAACATCGTTATTACTAATTATTTATCAAGTGTTAGAAAATTGATAATGTTTTTTATATAGCTTTAAAAATAAACAAGAGAAGTAAGTAAGATTGAAAAAAAACCCCTCAAACTTCAGAGTAAAAGAATAACATTAAGTAATAAATAGTTTTTCTGATATACTTGGTTATCTGAGATTTGACATTTGATTATATTTGGAGCGTACCACAGGCTGCTCATCGGTTGATCCTTCTCTCCATATAACTTTATTTTCGAAACCAGCCTTGCGTTCGGCGCTAAAATTAAACAGCTCGGAATTCTCACTGATCGTCTGCAGCGGCAATGTCACTAGCACTTTGAGCTCTGTGGTTAAGAATTGGATTTATTATTACAAAAATACCTTTTAAAGTATTTTTTAGCTAGTTATTAACGTCAGCTACATGAAGCCTCAACCACATAATAGCAAAAAAGCTAACTTATATTATTCTTCGTGCAATGATATGGCATAATATGGAGAAACATTAGCCATAAATAAGTTAAAATTGGGTTTAAAACGATTGAATGGAGTTTATTTCTAGATACCACGGGTTCATTATGTTTAAAATATACAAAATTTTACTTTCTTTAACTTCAATAATATAAGTCCGGCAAAAGTTCGCTCAGTCCGAATTTCACATCCGAAAAATTTCTATCATCCAGTATGAAAATAAAATCAACATGAAAAAATTAGCACGTACCTAATTTCTTTGCCTTTTCAATAAGTGTTGTGAACTGTTCTATGTTTCCATATCGCTCGTCGATATCGACGAAGTCCATGGTGCCTGGCTTGCTACAGTCCATGCTTCTTGAAGATATTGGAGATAGTATGACAGCGTCTGCGCCTAATGCACGAACATAGCTTAGCTGTTTAGTAACGCCTGAAAAATAATATATACGAGTATATACATATTTCGCAATATTATAAATTCTAACGTATATCTGTGTCTCATAATATTTGATATTTTAAATAAAAATATAGCAATCATGGTCACGGAAGAGACTCACCCGTGACCATGATTGCTGTAAAGCATTCCAAACGTCGGGAACCAAAAATCAAAATAAATACGCGAAAAATCCGAAAAGATAGTTTTATTTTAAATGTATCTGTGTGTTTAGGATTAACACATTTTTTCATAGTTTATTAGCCAAAATGACGTATAATACGTTTACTTGACTTTATTAAGATGTTTCCTTTGGATATAAGTTATTTCAAAAACTTATATCCAAATTACTAGATACGAGCCACTTTTATATTATAAAATATGTAACATGCACAAACGATATTTCGAATTTTACATATCAGCTTTACGTCACCATTGACATCTCGACGCTTCTCATCCAAAGCTTATTATTAAATTATTAATATTCTTTACAAATAATAAAATATGAGCACAGCAGAAGGCAGTAATCTTGTTGTTGTCGTCGAGACGTCGCATTCGACATGTTGTTAATTTACTACCGAGATAGTGTAATAAGATATTTGTTCAATTTTTCTTTATAAATCCTCATTGGCATCATGTATTTACTATTTTATAAAAGACTAGTGCACTAGCCCGACTGAAGAGAGGCGGCCGGGCAGGTGCCTGTGTATGGAGGCCCTAAAACTAATGAAATACCTACAAGCACACCTACGTTTGTTCATTGTACGTGTCATCAAGCAGAAACTAATTTAACTTAATAACACCAAATTAAATCTGTTATTCACATGTCGTTTGTGAAATTGAAACGTATTTCCTTTTCTTCTACGTCCTGTTTATTCATTTCATCAGTATATTTTTTACCGATTTCAAAGAGGAGGAGTTACTCAACCCTTGTGTATGTTTGCATTAATCGACACCTTCAAGAATAAACAGCAGTTCTTTCATGACTTTTTTAATGTATATTTTAATTTTTAAGCGACTTCCAAAAATCGACTCCGAAAATATCCGGATATCTTTAGGAAATGAAAACCCCGTTCAGTTATTTTTTACTTTTTAGTGTTTAGAGATAGTTTTATTTTACTTTTTTAAGTTTTTACTTTTTGTGTCTACTGGAAGTCGTTTATTATTTTTTATTAATGGATAGTTAGTTTAATTGGGATTAGAGTTTAATAGTGACCTTAGAAGTGATTTTGAATCTATTGTATCTTTTTAGTTAAAAAATATTAATTAATATAAGTGGAATCCTTATAATATCTCTGTCTGTTTGTCACATCTCATTTTCTCTGAAAGTATTGGAAGAGCGTAGTAGTGGATGTGTGAGACATACCAATAGCTACATTAATGATTCTTTTAATTCTATATAAACCAACTTCTCTTTATTTTCTAGCTAATTTTCTCCAAAGCTTATTTTTACTTTAAATAAAATAGCTAAAAATATTTTAAAGTTCAGCATAAGAAAATCAGCAAAAAAAAAAAAATTGGCTTATAAAAGGACTTTTTTTCTTATGTACTTTCTACATCTGTATGTAGCTGTGGATTTTAGTTTAAATACTTTTTGTCCGATTTTAAGAATAGATCTATCAAATTTTATAGTAATTATTGCTTTTGACTTTTTTACACTTTAGTTAATATTAGGTATATATAACTTAAACATATACACAATATTTTTAGGCACCAAAGTTTCAATTTTTCTCAAGTGCCTATCCTAACAATTGACTTATTGTCATTAATAATAACAATTATAATTTATAAGTTAAAACAATATGTAAATAGAGACTATTTCAGTTTTACGTCATGACTTAACTGCATTTATTGACTACCTTGCAAATCGCCAAGTCCATCTCCATCCATATCCTTGAAGGAGTCCACCAGGATCCTGTAATACAGGGCATTGTTCCACCACGGCGTTGATGCTGCGTCTTCGAGTAGCGTGGTCAGAACAAGCGCGGTCAACCACATGATTTGTGCGAATAGCTAAAAATGCAATAGTGGCCGTGATGTAGAGACGTAATCTATGCGATAAAATGTTTGGACGTGAATTTTGCAGGTTATAGTTTTGTATGTATAGAAGCAAAAATTTCTGATTGTTAATATTTGGCCTTGATATTTGTAACAATGGCTTCGTAAAATATCTTATTTCCTAACTTTTAGATAAATAATACATTTTATACGTTCCATGATGACGTGTTCTAAATTCGTCTGAAAATAAATGCATTCGTTAGTTATAAATGAAATATTTTCCTTATTTCATTTAAAAAAAATTAATTCCTTTGTTTTATGAGGTTTTTAAATAGCGCAAACATCATGCTTAAGGATTAGGATAGGATATTGTCAATCTACGACGATATCCTATCCTAATCCTTATCCTTATGATAGGAAATTGCAATATGTATGAAAGAGACAGAATATTTTCTAGAAATCTAACTCTTTGTTTTAACTATAAAGGGGTTCCCCCTTTATCGAATGACTTTCTCAATCTACACTTAATTTCAAACTTGTACTAAACTCAAAGTTAAGTGAAAATTGAGAAGCGATAAGAAGTGATGGTGGTAGCCAAAACTAGTGGTTGAATATAATGTGATCTATATTAAGTTCATACTTTTTTAATAAAACTATCTTTTAAACATTTTTATAAATAAAGTAAAAAAATATTGTAAGGTAATTGGGGCAATTTTCATTTTGTTATTTGTGGGTAGGCTGTCTGTAACAACTATATCTTCGAGACATCTAACACGTCAGTCTCTCCCGTGACCATGATTGCTGTAAAGCATTCGAAACGAATCTAAGAAAGTATTAAGTTCATATTGTGTAGTGTGTATTTACTGTAAATGCACTAATTAACGCTACTGTACAATAAAAAAATTACAACTATATTATATTTAGATATTGTAAAAAAATCCTAAAGTTTTAACACTACGTTACACTAGATAGCTATCGATAACATATATGTATATAAAATGGCTTGTCCGTTGCGCAGAACATCACTATCAAGCCGGGCGGAAGTGCTGTTATTGCAGGGTAATTCAGTTAGGCGGCAAATTGCGGGGTCGGTCTGTTATCATAGCCTAGTACGGCTATGTTGTGATCTATGATTTCATGACTGGTCCGTTGTATCACGTTTCTTGGAAACGCAAAATTTTATTTTTTCATATATATTTAATCAAATTAAAGTGTCAGTTTAACACACATATTATTGTCAAGTTTTTGGTGGCTGGTGGGTACTTATAAATTCATAATTTTACAGATAATATTGTTATAATTAACGTAAAATGGCAGAAATCAGCTTATATATAGCTCGTGACAATTATAAGAAAGGGGCGGGAAAAGAAGAAATACTTATTTAATTTTAAAAGATTTAGTTTTTCTTATAAATTATTTTAAACGCTTTCAAATTTGGATTTGAATATTAGATTAGTTTTAGAGAAATTTGTGATGAATATTAGGGCCCGGCTTAAAGGAATAACTGATTCTTACCATAAATATAGTAAATAAAAGAATATTAACACTACATTGTCTATATTACTGAAACATAGTATATATATTATATATATGAAAATAGCTTTAACTCCTCCGTTAAGGTAAATTTCTAAGAAATTAACAAACTCAGTTAACAAACTGTAACACCGGGTGCCCGCGGTCGTTGAGGGATTAATCGATGTCTTTAGTTTAACTAAATAAATAACATGGACAATACAAGAACATAACGTGAAATTTTAAAAAATAAATTTGAAGCGAATACGTTTCAGCGTATAATTTATTCATTCTAGGAAATTTCCTCTAATAAACTTACATCATCATTTCTATGACAGCGTTGTGATGGCAAGAGAGATCGACTCTCATTTCCCTTTCAATTTCGATTCCATCTGGTATTTGGCCGTGCACGTGACGCTTTATGTACGTGATTTTGTCTCCGCCACAACTTGTTAATTGGATGTCATCAATTAAAACATTGATCTTTTGTAACAATATGTATGTGCATTAAAAGTTTGAAATCGTTTTTATGGATATCATAGCTGCTGTGGCTGTGCGCCAGTGAATGGTGTTTTAGTGGTCGAGGGCTAGGTTCCCGCTTCGATAAACGTACATAGTGGAGATACATATGACGACATGTTTGGCACAGTTTGTAGTTACCCTACTTGCTGTGCCTACGGTCGCGGGTTCGAGTCCCGCTGGGGGCATTCATTTGTGTGATGAGCACGAATGTTTGTACTCCAGTCACGGGTGTTTATATTTATAATATGTATGTATTATTTATTTATATGAACCTCAAATTATGTAGAAAACGAACAAACGAAGATTATGTCTGTTTATTAACTAGAGAAGAAAAAAAAACATAATACAGTTTTTTTCATTATTGGAATTGTTTTTCATATGTAAATGTAGCCATTCAATCGTTATACAGCGCAATAGCTAAATGGCGGAAGGCTGCTATATATTTTGTTTTGATACAAACTGACAAAAATGTTACAGTTTTAAAATAAACGTTGTGTAAAATTAAATTACAGGCAATGCAATACGAATACAAACTCGTCGATGTAAAACTCAACTAGCTATTTGGTACAGGTAACTATAACAATCTAACATTCCTTTGTGGGTTCGAATAGAATTTGGGGTTATTGTAAAATATAGTATTTGCTATAATATTTCGGAGTGTCTGTTTGTCCTTTAAAATAGGGGGTTTAAAAAATAATTATTCGTCCTTTATATAAAATATAATAATAATAAGGAAGGACTAATAGACTCGTAAATAAGTAGAATAAGTAGCTTGGCTCAGCTCGGTGGGCTAAGGTTTTTTTTTGCATACGGAAACTCCTGCACCTAAAAATCACTTATATAGAAAAGATAAAAGTGTTAAATATTCGTACAAATCGACATTAGTCGGACAAATAATATATTTTTTATTCATCCGGTTATAGGACGAATAGCAACAGCGTCCTTTTTATTTATTATTCGTCCTGTTATAGTACGAATAATTATTTTATATTCGTCCATATATTAAGTTTGAATATCAACAGCCATAATATTTTTTCTAATTATAAATGTGTAGTAAATTAATGTAAAAATAGTTTCTTAATCAAATAGCTTCAATATCTTCAATTAAATTGGCTGTCACATAGAGACAGATAGATGAAATTATGATTTCTCCCTTTTTGCCATTTGGGATCTCTAAAAATTGCTGAAATCAGTTTAGTACCGGCAAATAATTAATGAATTATGTTTACAATTTATAATATACTAGCGACTCACCCTCGCTTCGCTCGGCATAGAGAGACTATATATACATAGGTATAGACAAGTAGGTAGGTACTTTAAAAATATAAAAAAATAAATCGCTTACTTGAGAAATGATTGATTTTCTATACAAAATTACACCCCCTCCCCTTTCAACCTTTCAAAGGATGATTTCCGGGATATAAACTACCCTATATCCTATCCAGGTTTTCAGACCATTTCCATATCAAATTTCATCTAAATCAGTTCAGCGGATTAAGCGTGAAAATGTAACAGACAAACAGACAGAGTTTTATTCGCATTTATAATGTTTTTATGGATTCTTAGAATATATAGCGTACGTTTAAAGATTATTATTTCAAAATTATTTCAGTTTGCTGAGTTTTTTCGCCATATTTTGGATATGGGTTTTGGAATTCTACTTTGTGAGACAGAAAGCTAGAGGTATTTATAACGAGACTGACGTAGAATACCTTTTACCCTCAAGTTATTTTGAGTTCCTGCTATATAGCATATATATGAATAACCTTTTGTGGTACTTATAGCACAGTGCGTTTGTGATTGGTTGGTACTCGCGAAGGTCACAGGTTCACGTTTCACGAAATATGTTATTTTGGTTTTTGTTATAATCTTTTTATCTTTCGCTCTTTTTATCATTTTATTATTTGGAATATTTTACTAAATTATAGTATAATTGCATAAAAATATATAATTATTATATAAAATTAACTGATGGAAATAGCGACTTTTTATTATACTGTTTGTTTTATATAAAATTGAATTGTTATTGTCTTATCTGTCTGGATTTCATGGGTTCAAAGAAGACCGGTGCTTTAAAAGGCTTAGAAATTTGTTTAGTGTGACGCATCGGTCGGAATTATTAATAACATAGGGAATTTCCCAAAAACCTCACAGGCCAATTATATGTATTGCCAATTATGGAAAATATGAAAAACTTAATAAATACTTTTACCTACTCCTCATCAACCACGTTGAAAATCTGACAGGATAGCTCGTGTCTTTAGACAATAATAAAGGCTGACTTAGACAATAAATCCAACAGCTCGTAGCAGGTTACGAGCTTATCATTATTGTAATTTAACTATGTGTAAATAACATAATTAATGCAAATTGTTACCATTCAACAAAAGGACATTCAGTAATTCATATCAAAACGACACCATATTCATTGTTCTTCCATTTACATATTGTATAGAAAACTGAAAATCATTGCGCATACAAAATGGGATGACACTTGCAAATAAAACGGATATGACACTTTTATTTAATTTTATGGTATGAAATATGAGGATGTCACAAAACTTTCATATAGTGTTTTCTGAACGCAATTTTTCTGACACAATTCCTTCCGGGAGCATAACTCTTCAGGCGAGAGAGGCCCTCGTGATGCGCATCGCTGACGTAGAAACTTACACTTTGTTATATTTATTGTTACAATGTAATATTCGTATAGAATTACATTTCGTTACACGTTGAACTGGAAAATTTATGGTAATATTATATACACTAAACCAAAACTACTTATTACTTATTACAATAAGCAATTATTTTTTACAAAAAAAAAGAAAACCTGAGTCAATTCATGTCAGATTTAGAGGTGGAAAGATTTTTGAAAATTATATTGGAATCTTACAAATGTGTTTTCGAGCTTGTAATTTTCTTGTAATGAATAATGTAAGTAAAACTTATCATTACAAAAAGAACTATGACAATTAATTCACACCTGGCAAATATGATATACCATCCAGCTATATTTTTTTTACGTAACATACAAAAAAAACATATAGTCAGATTTATAGAGTAACTCTTCTTTTTTTAACATAGACAAAAATAAATACTTTTTAGATTAACGCGAATATTTGACATTTTAAATAAAATTATCTATTGGGGATTTTGTCGTAGATTTATTTTCATTTTGGTTCCCGAAGTTTCGAACGCGTTATAGCAATCATGGTCGCGGGAGAGAGTAAGGTTTTGGATGTCTCGAAGGTTATTATATAATGTGGTTATATGTCATCTGTAACAGTTATATTTAATCTGTCATATATTTAATCTGTCAAAAATATGGAAAATGGCCGTCAAATCATCTTTCATATTGAAAATGGCAACGTGAATTGTTATCGCCGTAACAATATAGCTTTTTAACCTTTTATGATTGTTCTCCATATTGTTCGTGCTTCTAGGGTTTTTAAAATATGAAGAATATTTAAATATTCTCCATATTTTAAAAACCCTGTTTCTATTTCTTAGTGGTTAATAACATATTCATAAGTCATTAAATAAGACGTTTATATACGAAGATAAAATTATAAAATTTCACGCGACATATCTTCCACATTTGTGTTAGTAATTTGATCGAGATTTAAAAATAGTCTCCAACTGAAAGGCTCACTCGTCTCGCATCCGATCGTTAAGGTCCGCTTTCTAGATGCGGGAGTCTATTCTGTAACCGTCTGCTTCTCAAACCAATATCCCATTATGTTAAATATGTATTGAATACTTGTACTGAGCTCATAAAGTTTCAGTGCTCTATTATATACACATTCATGTCCTTCTAGAAGGTTTTGACTATAAAATCATTGAGTTCTACGACAACTGTTGCGAGTTCGATGCCTGTTTATAGTATAAGGGTGTTCGCCCAGTGGTCGCAGTTTGACTATAATTTTTTTAAATTGATAACACTAAAGTTTGTGAACAGCTACAAAGAAAAACGGTTGACAAAAGGAGGAGGCAAAGGGACTGATCTGTTTTGTCTTTGCCTGTTTATGTATAGATTTATTTTTGCAATAGATATTAATTACAGGTCAAACTTAACATCCTAAACAAAATTAAAATTAAACCCAAAATTACCAGCACAGTTAGCAACATCATTTAGTCATGCTATTTTGCAACACTATGGTCATTTTAATGGTAAATATTTAACGATAATGTTGGTAACAAGTTCGTGAAATAAAACGCTGATCGAAGGGAACGCGGTGCGCCGCAACCGCGTCGTTTTGGATTTTGAACCAAATGTGGTCAGCTTTCCCCAAATATTTATGTTAAAATGTACATATTTTAACGAATGATATTTTAATGAATTTACTGTATAATTTTTATATATATATATATATATATATATATATATATATATATATATATACTAGCAGAGCCCGCGGCTTTGCTCGCGCTAAAACTACAAAACAATCTCTAAAAAGGTAGATTCGTACAAACTCTCATCCAGTATTTTACCCCCTTATAGGATGAGATTTGAAAAATCCTAAACACACAAATATATTTAATTTTATTGAAGAGTATATATATCAAGATTCAAATAATTCTGATAATAAATATTTTTTTGGTTTGTATTATAATGTGTTTTCCTGTGGGAATTAAGTAATATCCCGCAATAAAAAGTAGCCATGTCACTCTCCAGCTCTCCAACTCTCTCCACACAAAAAATCTCGCCAAACCGCTACTCCGTTTCGAAAGGAGGACAAACAAACAAACAAACACTCACATTTATAATATTAAGTATGGATTTTTTAAATTTCAAACTAGGCTTCTGTGTGTCATTGACGATTTGCAATTTAAAAAAAATATGACCATCATCGATTGTGCGTCCATTTTTGTATTATGAAAATCACTTTATTTTTAATATGGATAGTTGAAAGGAAGAAGAAATACGAAAATAATATTAAAACACAAAGTTTTATGTTTATTAGGCTTATTATTAGTAGACTAAAACATTATACATAATATATACAACTATACACACTATGTGATTCGCTAACAGAAGCAAGCTAATATAGCTTTATTTACATTATTACAATTACAATAAATAGCAGTTTATATTTACGATTGTACTAACATACATATACTGTATGGAAGGTCGAAGGTTCGATTCCTGGACATGATTTCTTATTCAACTTATACTTAATTTTAAAAACTAAATTTTGATGTTGTATACTACCTACCGCTACTTAGTTCATTTGTACGAGGCTTGGCTTAAGTGAAAAGCATTTTTTCTTTGTTGAAGTATTCAAAAGTTAAATATGGTTATGGTTACAGCTAAATTTAAACTAAAGACTTAAAAATACGTGCTCATCAGGTCAAATAAGTCTTATACATAATCTCAGGATCTATCACGTTTGTATCACGATACAGGTTCAGCCTTTAATATTAATGCCTCACCGGCTTCCAGTCTGAGTTCTCTTCCGTCAATCACATCACTGTAAAAAATTGACGATTATTACAAAAATATTCTCAAATTCATGTGAAATATCATAAAAAGATTCTGTAAAAGGTATTTTTGCTAATACAAGATTTTTTCAGCATCCTTATATAATCATCATTAGCAAGCTTTTAGGATATAAACGATCGCTATATCAAATTTCATCTAAATTTGTTTACCGTAAAATAGACAAACAAGTTCCTTATATATTATGATATTAGGTAATATTACTAAAGGTTTCTAACTCACCCTGCTTTCCTCTGTGAATGTACGCTAGTCACGTAGACAGTAGCTGGGAGTTTTAAATGCATCACTCTTTCTAGTATAATGGTATCAGGAGCATCTGATACGTTGAAAAGCAGTACAATGGTGTCATATGTCCTCAAATATCTCACCAAGTACAGGGTGCGATCCGATAATGCCCTTATAATGTACTCTCCATGAGATAGTGCTTTTTCCGGACGAAGAGCTGTTAGCGCTTGGTAAACCTGTGGAGAATATCAATTTTAAATATCTTTGCCATATAGCAGTGGTAGCCCAGTGTTAACGCACTCAGTTGGAAAACTGAGTGAAGTTGGTTCAAATCCCGGATCACGCAGTTCTGATAGTTTCATTTGTGAATCTTTTCCAACACGGTTACCACTTGCCTTACGGTGAAGGTCTGACAGAATCTAGCAAGTTTTCAAAAAACATATGCAGTCCCCCAACCCGCACTTTCCCAGCGTGGTGGCGCGGTAATGGGACGTGAAAAAAGGCTGAATACTTGTATTATATATAGGTAGGTATTTAAAAGAAATTAATAATTAAAAGGCATTGTATGAGTTGAAATTATACGATACCTTGAAATGGCTAATTGGTTCTTCTTTTTGTCTAGCTAAATTATTTTCCTTGTAATCCTCAGCAACTGGTAACCACGTTCTGTTCGCGGTAGAAAATCCTGCATTGGTCGAGTTATTCCAGTGATACGGTGTTCTGGCTGGGTCTCGTGAATATAGCATATAAGTGTCTTCATCTCCACGATTGATTGCTTCCACGTCGACAGTGTCTTCCCAGCTAACATAGCCGTCTTTCATTCCGATTTCTTCTCCTTGGTAGGTTACAGCGACACCAGGCAGCAACATATTTAGGGCGTTTAAACCATCTACCATATTATCACGGAATCGTGTTGGCATTCTGTTATTGTCGTGATTACCGAACTGAAAATAATTTTGAGGTTTATGACATTGATAAATCTATGAATAACGTTAATTAAATTAGAAGATATAATTTAAAATATACACAATGATAAGATAAATTAATATCAGTAAGGATTTATGGATTAATGTCGTGGAAAAATACAAATCATAGGAGGCTATCACATATTTATAGCTAAATCCTGTTAAGATTTGTTAGTCACAGCAAATATTTACCACCCAATTTGGTGTTGCTCCATGGGGCATGTAAGTCAGCCATCTGAGAATGATGTAGACGAAATCTCTAGCGTTTGATTTAGAAGATAGGTCTGTAATAAAGTCAAAGTTGAAGGGGAAATGAGCTCCAAGTTCTCCCTCGTCGTTGCCATAGTAGAGCATTGTCATGGTCACATTAGCGTAGCCCTCCGAGAAAATCACTCTGAAATAAATAAATATGATAGGAAATAATAATATTTTTCTATATAGGGGATTAAAAAAGTTTATACATTTGAATATATTCTTAAGTGTACTTGTAAAGTAATATAAACATAACATAATGTGCTATTTCACACTGCTCATTTTCTTTCCATTTATCGCTAAGCGCAGTGACTTCGACAACAAAGTTTCATATCAAAGAGCCACAAAGTAAAGTTATTATTATATGATTTATTATAAACAGCCTCTAACTTTTTATACTTGAGAAGTTTTACATGAAACCTAGTCTTACTTTGAAGAGAGAGTCTGAGTTATGAGATCCTTATTAAAAGTTTTATCATTGACTGTTATCTTCGTAATAAAGTTTTTCATACATAAGTCTCGTAACGACTTACCGAGTATCTCCTCCGTTATCCTCTAAATATCGATCTATGAATTCTCTCCATTCGTATACAACGTCGTATAATTCAATCAGATCTTTGGTGTAGAGTGGAATGGTGTACCCTAATTGGTGAGGTTCGAAATGAATGATTCCACTTAGTGGGTCATCTGGGTATCTTCCACCATGGTCTGCTGGATCTGCTTCTATTAAATATGGGAGAGCATCAACCCTGAAACCATCAGCGCCTTTGTCGAGCCAGAATTTCATAATCCTTATCATTTCGGTGCGTACCGCTGGGTTCCTGAAGTTGAAGTCAGCTTGCTGGATAGCGAATTGGTGAAGATAGAATTGCTGACGAATGTGACTCCATTCCCAAGCCGATCCTCCAAATTGGCTTACCTGGAATGTTAAGATTGTTACAATTAAAAATATATCAGCACCATCACCAGCTTTGCAGTTTTAATTAGATGACAATTAAACACTCACCCAATTCGAGGGTGGTAACCTATTGGTAGCATTATTGGGATCTGGCAATCCGTCATCCCAAATGAAGTAGTCTTCGTAGGTCGCGTTCCTTCGTTCAGATTGTATGAAATAATCTGATTCATTGCTGGCATGATTGGGCACGAAGTCCAAAAGAACTCTAATTCCTAGGGGAATAACGATATATCATTTCATATTAATTGATACAAAAAATATTGCGTGTAAATATTATATAGGAAATATTCTATTTAAATATTTCATATACATAATCGTCGTAGTACGTTTTTCCCTAAAAGCGCAGAATGGTTGTTTCTAATGGGATTTCATGGGGATTTTACCAGGCTCTGACATCACAGGTATAATGAATGCTAGCGTATGCGTAGTACAGATATGGAACTTGTAATTTGAGTGAAAGATGTTAGCACGTGTGCAAATGGATCTCGGCAATCAAAAAGTTTTATTATTTAAAATAGAGTAGGTACAATTATTGTAAAATTATCACAATATTTTTAAATTTTACTTCATAATGTAACACTAAGGTAAATATAATCTACACATATTATATAAAAACATTATAATTTAGACAAACGTGATAATATCGCTATCGAAAGTAAAAGTACTTATAAGATAAAAGAATTTGTGTAATATAAATAGATTTTAATAATTGATTAACATCTAATATTTGTAAAAACATATGTATTATTTAAGATAAGTAGTTAAGCTATCTTGTTTTTCATACGTACTTAAAATAATTATTTTATATCCTTAGATAAGATTAAAGGATTAAAATAACAGCGAAAGCGAAAATTTGCTTCATCGATAATTAAATTATATTCCTGTAAAATAAATATATGTCATAGAATCATTTAACATTTTCATAAGCTATATAAAATTTTGGCTATGGAAGTGGAAGTTACATATATTTGAAATAGAAGATGATCTTGCTGGAATAGCTACTATACACTTAACTTATACCACACAGAGTACTGCTAATTTGGGAACAAAAAATCTCTTTGAGTTTGTGGTTGTCTTAGAGATGTTTAAAAAAATTGTGCAAAAGGATAATTTTTTTTGTGTAACAAAGAATGTTCTAAGGTGTTAGATGATACTACAAATCTACTAAAGTACCTAAGTGGCTTGGACAAAGCCTTGACATAAAAGTTTTTATTATAATCATGATGCGAATTATTAATTTCTTACCTAATTCATGAGCTTTGGCTAAAAGTTCCTCGAAATCTTCCATAGTTCCATACTCATGGTGAATCTTGTAAAAGTCACTGATGTCATATCCAAAATCTACCATTGGAGATGCAAAGATCGGCGACATCCATATAGCATCCACTCCAGCGTCCACGAAGTGTTCCAATTCCTGGGTTATACCTATAACATTTAAAATACGTGTAACTACAAACTTTCATCCTCATTTTCACACTCTTAAGGTATGGTTTTCGGGATGAAAAGTATCCTATGTCCTTCCCAGAGTCTCAAACTATCTATCTATTAAATACGGTCAAAAACGTAATAGTTTAAATTTTAGAATTAAGTAACTGTGTTCCCCATACGTATATAATATTATGCATTTGCATAGATGTCTGTCTGTATAATAAATATGAATATAGGTCTTTTTGGAATAAAAATTACACAAGGTATACTGTTAAATATATTACCATCAAAGTATGTTACAAGTATGTGTCACGAGATAGAATAATGTAAATATATGAAATGTTCTTATCTTCGAAATAGCGTCATTCAGAAAACAATTATTATTACGAGTACGTTCTCACGTTTACGTTGAATGCTCTGTTTGGGCGAAGGCAGGAAGTCGTTATGGCATTCCGGTCACCGCAACCACTTTGTGAGGTTCTATACTGTGTAGCCATATTGTAAATATAATATTCGATGCAAATACCATACTCTGTTAATACTTGGCTGGCACGGTCATGCACATTATAAGCATCACTATTATGGATAATTTGGCTTGAAAACGAGCATTATCTTACATAATAACCATATTTTTAGAAGTAATTGCAATGCTAGATTTTTTTTTGTTAATCGTCATGTAATTGTTTGTACATGTTGTTAGGAGTAAAGTGTTTGTAAGTAACAAAATCTATACTATAATAAAACAGTAGAGGTCGAATGTCTGTACATAGAAAAAAAATGCTAAAAACCGAGTCAGGGGGATGTAAGGAGACAAATAGAACAAATCCAGATTTTTTTCAAATTTATTGTTTCTTTGTTTGTCTGTTTGTCTGTTTGTACGGGCTAATCTCCGAATCTATTGGACCGATTTAAATGAAATTTTGCATGGTGGTACCTTATATCCCCGGGCAACATCTTAGATACTTTTTATCCTGGAAAATTAAAGAGTTCCCGTGGGATAGTTAAAAAACTTATACAGCTTAGTACACAACAACTTATGCACCTAATTTAGTAAAAAATGGCATGCTGATACCTCATATATTGCCGGTAAAACAACAGGTTACTTTTCATCCCGGAAAAATGAACGGTTCCCGTGGGAAATAATAGATCTCTATTAGTGTTTTACAAATATATGTGAGTGATTTTGTAATATTATTTGACATAATTATGCGATGACTTTCTTGTTTTTTGGAACTGTTTTGGAAATGTGTTCGGGTAAAACACTATAGTAATTCCTATGACAAAATTTTTGCTAATACAATTTACGTAATTTAATTTAATTTTTCACTAACATGATATGGAGATCATAAAAATCTAGTAGAAACTTTAACTTCGTACAGAGGAAACATAAACAATAATAAATATATAAATATGTTGCTTTAATACATAGCACTATCTAGTTCCATTGTAAGCTACGAGGTTTGTGTTCTGGATATCAGATAGTTGATATATAACTTAAAATACATACATATTATAAATATAAACACCCACAACTGAAGTATAAACGTTCGTGCTCAAAAAATGTATGCCCCAGCGGGACTCGAACATGGGATCGTCGGCACAGCAAGTAGGATCACTACAAACTGAGCCAAACGTGTTTTTAAAGAACGCGAAATACAGTAAAGAGTAAAATTTTAAATGACATTGTCTTAGGCTAGATATTTTAGAATTTTTGTACCTTTTAAATCTCCAATGCCATCTCCATCGCTGTCCTTGAAAGATCGCGGATAGATTTGGTACAGCGTGCAATGTTGCCACCAGTCCAGCGGCTTGAGCTCTGGAGGAGGCGGCGAAGAGTCATTCGTATATAGCACCGCCAAGGTAATAATACCTAAAAACATGTTACATGTGAAATTAGGTATAACTTAAAAAGTAAATATTTGTAGTCCGAAACAGAGTGCCCTATATGTTTTCAGGCAAATTCCAAATATTTTTTGCGTGGCAATTAATTTCGATAGCTTTAATTTAGATGTATAATTTAAAATATTATAAGTACGATAGTATTTAGTAATGTTTAGTTCAATCACCTGCGATCAATCCAAGTCCAACTAGGACGATAACGGTTATGCCTATCGCCTTACACGACCCCATGTCAACTGAAACAATGATGCGCACGCGCCGGTGTAGCCGTATTTTATAAAGGATTAGCTGCGCTTATCATCATTGACGATTTAGATAGATACTACCGCTTTCCACAGTTATTAGAAATAGATTGTGGAAAGTGATGCAAATAACGTCCGCGGCATTTGTTTAAATTATTATTAATAATATTATATCATATTAGTAATTTATAAACAATTCACGGAAATGACCATAAGATATAGAATAGATATAGAAGAGAACGAAGAAAGAAATAACACTAAAAGTAACACTATATATAGGTACATATAATAAAACAGTAATAAAGTGTGAAATATTAAAAAAAAAACAATGACTGGTACGTGTTACACAGAGGAACTCTAACGAATCTTAGTATTATCTCTATCTTATATACATATTTATAATATGTATTTATATAAAGTTATATATACGTAGTGTACCAACTATCTGGTTATCCATAACACAAGCCTTGTAGCTTACCATGGAACTAGATGGTGTTGCGTGTTAATGTCCCAACAATTTTTTTTTTATTTGCCCTACATACATCACGTGGTGTCGACGATACGAGGTGCAAGTGCAGCAGTAACCTATGCTCGAGTGACTTTGATTGAAGGTTATCTTTGAAGACTAAGAACATCAATCAGTAGTCATCTAATTACTAATTAATTAATTTAAGTCGATTTGAATTTTTGTTGTATTCCGTGGCTGCAATCAAAGTAATTTACTTATTGTGTATAAATGTAGACCTGAAAACAAGAGTTGTTAATTTTTTTGTATGTTTGTCTGTTTTTTTGTGTGCTTTTCATTCAAAAAGTACTGATGAGATTTTAACTAAATTTTGTGTAGTGATAACTTATTACTCAACAGTCAATATTAAGGATACCATTTAAGACAGGAAATTCTTACGGAAAACCACAATAACAGATTCAGGTAATTTGTCCTTCATACAAAAATTTCAATAATTAATTGTACACAACTATTAGTAGCAGGATTCAAAATTAATTCTCATGTAGTTCGAGCTCAAATTGGTCATTTCAAAACCACTGAACGTATTCATTGAAAATTAGAATCGTGGCAGCATACCGAGTCATGATATAAAGTAATTTTTACAACGGGAAAACCCTATTTTAATGAAAAAAAATAAAAATATTTTTATTTGTTTATTTTAACTTACCTACAAGCCTGGCTCAAGAAAAGCATCAATCATAATTATTATCGTGTGTATTTTAAATATATTTTTTACTTATTTTTACTATGGTTTATTCTATGGTATAATCATTGTGCGACAATGTAATACATTCTTGGGGAAGGGTAAAGAAAAGTTAAAATGTTATTTATTTTAAATAAATAAAATAATAAAAAAAAATTTATATTATTTATTATCTTATATACTTTCTTAGATTTACGCGAATATTTGACATTTTAAATAAAACTTTATTTATAACGATATATGTACGTTTTTAAAAATAATATAATTTCAGCAGTAGGTTCGAAACCCTTGGTACGCGAGGCAGATCGCACATGCCCTATTTTTATATTTCAGAGTAATAAATTACAAATATTTTAATTCGAAACTCATTTTAAGCATCAAAATATTAGGTATATTTTAAGCATAAAAAATATTAGGTATATTTTGAGCATCAAAATATTAGAAAGTCGAATATAAAGCCGAAGAGTTTGGTTATTGGTAGCATAAACGCGGGCGAAGCCACGGGCACTGTTAGTGTGGAATATACGCGGTCGCAAGTAATCGCTTACTTGCTGTGGCCTTGGTTCCACTACCAATACGAATACAACGACGAGTTCAAGGTACTATATAACTATTAAAGTGCGCTCGCGCATACTATATTGTTGATCAACAAAATAAGTTTTCCGAAGATATTATCTTACTATCATCAATTTTAACTAAAGAGGATAAATATGAGAATGACCTGTGGTAAATGCAGTTAGTAAATATATAAATATATGTTGGTACATTACCACAAAGCACCATCTAGTTCCATGGTAATCTAAGAGGCCTGTGTTATGGATACCAGATAGTTGATACACTACACATACTCGTATATAACTTTAAATACATACATATTATAAATATAAACACCCATAACTGGAATTTTGTACTCCAGTTATTCATTCGTGCTTATCACACAAATGAATGCCCCCCAGCGGGACTCGAACCCGCAACCACTGGCGCAGCAAATCAAACGTATCGTAAAATAAATAGAACATTTTATTAGCATTACATTATTTAATATATTTTTGGGATCTCTAATAGCAAATAGTCAAAAACTAGTATAAGACGACAAACTTGATATTTAAAATAACCGACACAAACACACTAAAATTGAAAAATCGCTATAGGCAAGGCAAATCAATACCTTTTTCTCCTCTGTTTGTCAACCGATTTCTTTTTTTAATGGTTAGCTGTAGATATCAATATTTTTTGAAACAGCTTATTTTATAATGATTATGGCTGAATTTCATTCACTGACCGAATACTAGTAATATAAAATTCCTAATTTTAGAAACAAAAAGATGCTGTAATGGTAACGTTATATCTAAACTCCTGTACTTAGCATTAATTTAATTGTACGTGGGCGTATGAGATCACGATGCGCTGGAACAGTGATGACAATGTTACTTATAAAAGTAAAATTATCTTTGAATCAGCACTAACGCTTGGTATAATTTAAAGGAGTAAAAACAGTTCAAATATATATTGTGTGTTCATGTGTTCTGTCCTTTTTAATATCCCACTGCTGGGGGTGGGCCTCTATTCGATACAAGGATCTCGCCATAGTCCACCACGCTGGACAAGTGCGGGTTGGCGGACTGCAACACACACTTGTATAATTATATATATATTTATAATAAAAAAAAACCACTGTATAGATATACTGAAATCAAAATCTTTTATTGTATATTAAAAAAAAACTGCCCCAAGGGAATAATATTTTGCTTGGAATTTATATGGACTTTTTATGAACTTTTTTAGATATTGGTTTATGCATTAATCTGTTCATACTCGTACTGTTATAGCACTTTTCACTAATTGGTTTTTTAAAAAAAAAAAAAAAAAAAAAATAACTTGGATTTACATAAAACACACTTTTATTTAAAAGATTGGACCCGATTTTATTAGGGCAAGTGTCACGCGCGGATGTTGGAATCGAACTGAACTATAATTAATATTTAATAATTATGAACCATCAAAAGTGCTGACCAAGGAGAAGGAATAGGGCTACTAGGCGCCATTATATACATAACATATATATAACAGCCCCCAGGGTTTTGACTAAACTTACCCTTAAAGGGGGTAAGTTTATGAAATAGTAGTGCGGATTTTGGGTGATGGAATGTCAGAGGAATTGGTAGCAACTTCTGTAAGCTCTTCGGCTTCTTTAATATGAAATTTAGAGTTATTTTTCTTAAATAAACCGTGACATTTGCCCGATTTGATACATTTAAATGAAAGTATACATAATGAAATAATAATAATAATACTAATAATTATTGTTGCATAGGAATAATATTCACCGTATAGAATAATATGGGGTTTATTAATTATCTTATCTAAATCATTAACAATTTGGCTCGTGGCTTTGTCATGCTCATATGAAATTGAATCGAGTTCTATGTTTTTCAGAGTTAAATTAGGGATACTCTTCTCTTGATTTTGTAAAACATTTAAATCACAACATTTATCATTTAATAAATCGAATGTGGAATTAAAAAATGGAATTTCAATTTCTTTTATAGATTTAGGAATGAATATCAAGTCTTTATAATAAGCAATACAATTAATAGGAAGATTAAAGAATCCAGTACCAAAAATACTTAACTCACTGTCAACAGATTTTTCACAGGAAATAGAAAGCTTAGATTTCTCTGAAATAATATAAATCTACTTATTATTATTTAACCTTTGCCAAATTTCGACATGACCTTGAAAAAATTTAATTTCACATAGATTTGGAACAGAGTTCAAGGATTTAGAAATTATTTCAGATTCACAAATCGGATTTACAGAGCTAGAATAAACATTAAGTAGGTTACAAATAAAAAACATATTATATAGAGTTTTACAGTTATCTAAATTATCTAACTTACAATATAAAGATCTATCTCTAGTTATGCCTATATATTTTGTCGATGGAATAATAGTTGTATAAGTTTTATTTTCAATTTCGTTTAAAACTGGAAATGAAATACAGTTATATAAACTAAATTCGTTGGAGGTCACAAGTGGGACCTTAAGAACAAACACAATTTTATACTGATTATAGAAACTAGCTAATTCGGATATATCTAATAACACATACATGTTGTCCAATGAAAGATTTACAGGAAAATGTCTATAATTTGGTAAAAATCGATAATTATTTACCAATTCAGAAAACAACTGTTTCGGGGTAATAATTGACGGATGTAAAATATTAGATTTACTAAACATTATTCCATTAATTATGTCCTCTAATTTAAATGATAAAGTAAGTAAACTACTTTCCAACATATTTAGCATTTCATTTAAATTAGATTTTATAATTAAATTATCGGTTAACAAAGTTAAGTTCCTTATATTATTGGATATGCTTTCAACAGCGCTATTTAATCTTTGTTCATTATTACCAATGTCATCTATAATATTTTTATAAGAAGAAAGTGTAGATTTAGTTATCAAAATATTTTCTTTCATTAATTCCGATAATTTTAATTGATCATTCTCTACTGATTTAATGGCGCTGCTATACATAATTGCATCGTCTTCATTCATAGTTCCAAACAAATGCTTAAATGCGGTGCCTATGCCACCGAACCAGGCTGATCTTTTGGATCTCGGCTCAATGAAATGAGAAATAGATTCAAAGTCTCTAATTATGTCGTAGTATCGAACAGATAATGGTTGTAACATATTATGACATTCGAGCTCAGTGAAAGCGCTACTTTGTTTACATAGATATCGCGAGGTGCCTATCACACCGTTCAAGTTTTCTATATGAGGTTTAATAAATGAAATATCAGTCGGAATTACTACACTAAGATGTCCGTCTATAATTTTTAAGGAACCAATGGGGTCGAAATATATACCAGGATTTTTCCTGACAGGCTGGATGAAGTTTCCTCTTACCAAAATTGCAAAGCTGAAATAGAATATTTAGAAATAATAAAATAGATACCTAAATAAAATTATTTTTATTGGTCGCTATTGCGACGCGCAAGTTTTACTTCATCAAAATGATGAGTTACATGACGTCTGTTAATTAAAAGTGTTAATGTATTTCTCCCATTAATTTTAACGACTTTATAGGGTCCTTTCCAAATTGGAGATAATGCTTTACGGAGTCTAAGGTGGTTTTTTAAGAATACGTAATCACCCACTTTGTAGCTAACAGGTTTTGAACGTGAATCGTAATACGTTTTTGACGACTCTTTTGATTTTTGAATGTTTTCTATTGCTTTTGCGCGAGTGAATTGGAGACGGTGTTTAAGCATTTTTACATAATCGGAATATGTAGCATCAGAAGAAGAGGGCTCATAAATGGAATTTGGAAGATATGGCTTATTACCAAAGAGAAGTTCGTGAGGAGAATAATTAGTAGTGGAATGTATAGCAGTGTTATAAGCTAACATGGCAGTATACACATATCGAGGCCAGTTAGTTTGAGATTCATCTACATAGGATTTTAAATATTCTTTTAAAGTAGAATGGCTCCGTTCTAAGGCGCCTTGTGTCTGAGGGTGATAGGGAGAAGACCACAATTGTTTAATCTTTAAAAAGGAACAGGTTTCTTTGAAGAGTTCAGCTGTAAAATTAGTACCTTGATCAGTTAGGATGGTTTTAGGAATACCAAATTGAGAAATAAAATGAAGGAGACAATCACTAGTTTCTTCGGCGGTTGTACTTCTGATAGGATAAGCGGCGGAAAAACTTTGTGAGATCATCTTGGATAGTTAAAATATATTTAAGTTTGGCAGTTCCAGATTCTGGAAGTGGACCAACAATATCTAAAGAGACTCGTTCAAAAGGAACAGTTGAAGTACTTGTAATTTGCATGGGAGCTCTATTCACTTTGCGAAGTGCTTTATTGGTTTGACAGGATGAGCATTCTTTTACATAATTTTCAATGTCGCTACGCATGTTTTTCCAGTAAAATTGTTCACGGATTCTATTAAACATTCGATTTGAACCAAGGTGACCTGCTACGGGTATATCATGGTTTTCTTTAAGGATCTTTTTGACTTCACTGGGGTTAGGATAATATATTTTATTACGATAAACATGAATTTCAATTCCTGTGTTATTAAATAAGTATGCTAACATATTATAGATTTTGATGTATATATGTTTATCGAATGGATTTTTAAAATCGGTAATACTAATTTTGTCAATGGGTTCTTCTAGAGATGTAAGGTGATTACGAAAATTCTTTAAAGTTTCGAATATGTCACTATAAGAACAGTTGTCAAAGTGATGAACTTTAATAAATAGGAAGTAAAAAGTTTTATCATTAATTATCAGTGATTTATAGGAAAATAGAGTTCTCTCTGAATTCGTAAATGGTTCACAATCCGGTGAATTTGATAGAATTTCCTGGACATACGGAATAGATTCATCTAAATCAAGCGATGTAGGTATTACTATAATTTTATTTTGACTCTTTAATATACTATCGTTATGTTCGGAAATTACTGTATCAAATGTTACTGTAGAAGGCACTTTCAAGAACTTTGAATAAGTATCTGAAGAATCAGGTGAGTTCAGAGTAGGAGAAGGGATTATTTCAGGAGGTTGATTACTAGAGGAAAGCTGTTCGTTTTCTTGTTCAGGATTTAGGTTTTTATCTAAAGTTTCCAAAGGATTGGAAGAATCAGAAGGATTGGGAATATCACAATGTGGTACTTCTTCTACGGGAAGAAAAGGATCTGGTAAATTCACTGGGCTTGGAATATTAAAAGGACTGAAATCACCTACTTCTGCATTAAAAGGACTAATATCTAATGGGCCAAGTTCTATAAGCTCAGTTTCAGGTAAGTTTACAGGATATGCAGGGTTAACAGGATACCGCGAAAGAGCATCAGCTGCTGAATTTAATTTACCTTTACGGTAAACAATTTCGTATTCAAATTCCTGAAGCTGAAGACGCCATCGTTGCAACTTACTACTTGGGTCTGTGTGGTTAAAAAGCCACTTTAAAGGGCGATGATCAGTTATAATAATAAATTTGCGACCAAACAGGTATGGCCTGAAAGTTTTACAACCCCATACTATGGCTAACAATTCCTTTTCCGTTGTACTATAGTTGATTTCACACTTGTTTAAAGTTCTAGACGCGTAAGCTACGGGTTGGTCTTTTCCGACTGGGCCTTGAGATAAGATAGCAGATATCGCGTAGTTACTTGCATCACAAGTAAGGTTAAAAGATTTTGTAAAATCTGGGTAAATTAAAACTGGGGCAGTAACGAGTTTGTCTTTCAGCATTTCAAAGCTAATTGTTGTTCGTTTGTCCAGACAAACGGAACATTTTTCTTTAAGAGTGATGTAAGAGATTTAGATAATTTTGAAAAATCGGGTATGAAACGTCTATAATAAGATATGAGGCCTAAAAATGATTTTATATCCTTTGGACATTTTGGAACTGGAAAATTCTGAACGGATTTAACTTTGTTCGGATCTGGTTTTTAAGCCATTTTCTGTAATAATGTGCCCAAGATAGCCTACTTCTTTCCTTAAAAATTCACATTTGTCGGGCTGTAATTTTAAATTAAAGTTACGAAGCTTTTGAAAGACTGCAGTTAAATTGTCAATGTGGCGATTTAAATCATGTGAATAAACAACAATATCATCTAAATATACAAAGCATCTTTCACCTTGGAGCCCTGTTAGAACATTATTCATTAAGCGTTGGAAAGTTGCTGGTGCATTTTTTAAGCCGAAGGGCATTCTAGTGAACTCGAAATGTCCTTGGGGAACACTGAAAGCAGTCTTACAGGCGTCTTGTGGAGCCATTTTGATTTGATGAAACCCGGAAGCAAGATCTAATGTTGAAAAATATTTTGAGTTACCTAATTGATCTAGAATTTCGACAATGTTAGGGATGGGATAGATTTCACCTATTGTGATATCATTTAATTTTCTATAGTCAATTACTATGCGCCATTTCTTTTGGCCAGAAGCATCTATCTTTTTGGGAACAATCCATATTGGAGAAGACCAGGGAGATGTGGAAGGCTTGATAATATTCTGATCCATCATCTTTTGTATTTGAGAATTGACTTCTTGCTTATGTATTTCAGGAAAGCGATAGGATTTCACATTAATAGGCTGATCAGAGGAAGTACGAATTTCGTGTTGAATTGCATCGGTTGAGGTAAGTAAATCATTTGGCAAATGAAATATATCCGAATATTTTGAGCACAAATCGTATAGAGCTTCACTTTCCTCAGAATTTAAATGCGAAACTCGAAGAAGTTTAATGACCTCGTTAGTTCTATTAAGACATGATTGACTTTTATCCTGTGATTGGTAAGCCTCATAATCGATTGGATGTAAGGTAAGTTGAAGGTTAGAATTTAAGGAAACTGGTTTTTCAGAGGTATTTAAAACTGTAAGATTAATTCTATTGTTCTTTTTAACCTTAACTAAGCAATTCGCGATAAATAGCGTATCACTGACATGTTGATCAAGAATGAGGCCTTCCTTTAATTCGGGGTTAAGGACAGAGCATTCTACAGTGATTTCGGAACGGGGTGGTATTTGATAAATTGGGTCAGTAAAGTTTAATTTTATTTTATTTATTCCTAGGTTAAGAATTTTACGATTATAGTCAATGGAGCACTGATATTTGGTAAGTAAATCGTTACCTATGATACCATCATAGGGAAAGTCAATTGCATCTACGACGTGAAATTTGTAAGATATTGATTCCTTACCAAATATAAGGTTCATATCGAAATTACCAAGGGTAGGTACAGCTTCCTCACGGCTATCTATACCTTTTAATTTTATGATATTTTTATTAAGTTTTAGATCAAAATACGATTGAACGGAACTTTTTTGAAGAAGACATATCGAAGATCCAGTATCTACTAATAGTGTTAGTGGTTTCTTAGATACGGATGTGTGGATATAAACGTGAGGTAAAGATATATTATGTTTGCAGGATATCTCATACACCTTATTCTCTTCTAAGTTATTATTATTAAGGATTCTATTAGGATTTGGATAATTTTGGGTTCTTGTTTGGGGCTGGATACCCTTGTGACCCTTAGAATTGGAAATATGGACACTTGTTTGGGGCTGGTTACCCTTGTGGTCCTTAGAATTCGAAATATGGACACTTGTTTGGGGCTGGTTACCCTTGTGGTCCTTAGATTTGGAAATATGGGCACTTGTTTGGGGCTGGTTACCCTTGTGGTCCCTAGAATTAGAAATATGGGCACTTGTTTGGGGCTGGTTACCCTTGTGGTCCCTAAAATTGGAAATATGGACACTTATTTGGGGCTGGTTACCATTGTGATCCTTAGATTTAGAAGTATAGGTGTCATTGGTTTTGAAGAGTTCTGTGAAAGGTCGGATATCGGGCCTCACGAGACACCTCCGTGAGCCCTTTATTCGTTTAAATGGTTATCTTCATAAGGTTGAGCGTCATTCGAATTTGTATTAGGTTGTGTCTCAAGGTTATAATAATCATCCCTATTGATTACACAATTAACGCGAGAGGGTTGAGGCCTAGAACTATCCTGGTTAGATTGCCTTTGAAATTGGGAAGAAGGGTTAGATTTGAACCGATTATTGTTGTATTCACGTTTCCTACACATTTCTATAGTATGACCGCTTTTCCTACAATAACGACAAAAGAGACTTTGATTAATTCGCTCATGTTGTTTTGGCATTTGTGACTTAGAAACAGCGTTATGATCATTTGAGTGAAAGTTATATTGAGGTTTTGAAAAAATGCGATGTGATGTTGAACTATGGGGATTACGTCTGTTATATGAATTTATTATTTTCTCCTCTGATACTGCCAAATTTATGGCATCGTTAAGGGTGGATGGATTCCGACCACGGACTAAATTAGAAATATCGGGCTTGAGGCCAGTCAAAAATGTGTGTAGAGCTAAGTCTTCCATAGCCGCTGTACGACCGACTAGTTCTGTTTTCTTTTTATTAGACAATGTGACCTCCGTTAAAAGTTTTGAAAGGCAGGTTTCAACGCGTAATGCAAATTGATTAACCGGTTCATTTAATTGTCGACATTCCTGTAATTCCGTCATAAGATGAGCGTAATGTTTCCTCTCACCAAACTGTGTTTTTAGGAATTGACTCAATTGATCCCAAGAATCGAATTCTTTAATAGAGCAAGCTACCTCGGCCTTTCCTTCCAATTGTGATAAAATGAATTTAAATAGTATCGATTTTTGGGCATCAGAAGCTAGGTCAATGGCATTATCACAATTAGTTATAAATGAATTTAATTTTTCGCGTGAGCCATCGAATGGTTTTATGAATTTAAATAATGTTCCGATTTGAATGCCTTCATTTTTTTCTTGTTTGACTTGCGTTTCCCTAAGAGACATTTTAATAGAAATGGAAAAAAAATACGTTAACGAAGAATAACAATTAAATAAATATGATTCGGTGTAACAGACGGCCACTAAGTTCGCTACTGTGTGGTCTAAGATAAGCGCAAATATGGTATTGAATATCCTGATAATTCCGAGAATAGATTTATGACAAATAATATCTATGTGAAAGTTACAATAAAATTTACATGCAAATAAAATCAATTAATATTATTAGTCCTTAATAATAAAATAATTTCACTAGGATCACGATTACCACAATTACGCACTTGTTTTGAAATTTGCCATTGAAGTACACTTTCACAGGAAAATATGTTTAAAAACTCACAGGAAGACGTAGAAAATGTGCAGGAACATTGCCACCTCAGGATGCGGCGTTTCAGAGAATTGAAGTTTCCCAGGTAGTTCAGGAACAGAGCAGGAATACTCGCGATAGTTATTTTATGAGTTCGATTTTCTTTTATTTTCACCTTTTGACACTTTTGACACTTTTGAAACTTTCTTGAAATTAGGAAAATAATTTAAACTATATATTCATCGAGTCCGAACGGAGACGTACCAGGGATACCTTCACCATCGGTATCCCACCGCTGCCACCAAATTTGTTATAGCACTTTTCACTAATTGGTTTTTAAAAAAAAAAAAAAAAGAAAATAACTTGGATTTACATAAAACACACTTTTATTTAAAAGATTGGACCCGATTTTATTAGGGCAAGTGTCACGCGCGGATGTTGGAATCGAACTGAACTATAATTAATATTTAATAATTATGAACCATCAAAAGTGCTGACCAAGGAGAAGGAATAGGGCTACTAGGCGCCATTATATACATAACATATATATAACAGCCCCCAGGGTTTTGACTAAACTTACCCTTAAAGGGGGTAAGTTTATGAAATAGTAGTGCGGATTTTGGGTGATGGAATGTCAGAGGAATTGGTAGCAACTTCTGTAAGCTCTTCGGCTTCTTTAATATGAAATTTAGAGTTATTTTTCTTAAATAAACCGTGACATTTGCCCGATTTGATACATTTAAATGAAAGTATACATAATGAAATAATAATAATAATACTAATAATTATTGTTGCATAGGAATAATATTCACCGTATAGAATAATATGGGGTTTATTAATTATCTTATCTAAATCATTAACAATTTGGCTCGTGGCTTTGTCATGCTCATATGAAATTGAATCGAGTTCTATGTTTTTCAGAGTTAAATTAGGGATACTCTTCTCTTGATTTTGTAAAACATTTAAATCACAACATTTATCATTTAATAAATCGAATGTGGAATTAAAAAATGGAATTTCAATTTCTTTTATAGATTTAGGAATGAATATCAAGTCTTTATAATAAGCAATACAATTAATAGGAAGATTAAAGAATCCAGTACCAAAAATACTTAACTCACTGTCAACAGATTTTTCACAGGAAATAGAAAGCTTAGATTTCTCTGAAATAATATAAATCTACTTATTATTATTTAACCTTTGCCAAATTTCGACATGACCTTGAAAAAATTTAATTTCACATAGATTTGGAACAGAGTTCAAGGATTTAGAAATTATTTCAGATTCACAAATCGGATTTACAGAGCTAGAATAAACATTAAGTAGGTTACAAATAAAAAACATATTATATAGAGTTTTACAGTTATCTAAATTATCTAACTTACAATATAAAGATCTATCTCTAGTTATGCCTATATATTTTGTCGATGGAATAATAGTTGTATAAGTTTTATTTTCAATTTCGTTTAAAACTGGAAATGAAATACAGTTATATAAACTAAATTCGTTGGAGGTCACAAGTGGGACCTTAAGAACAAACACAATTTTATACTGATTATAGAAACTAGCTAATTCGGATATATCTAATAACACATACATGTTGTCCAATGAAAGATTTACAGGAAAATGTCTATAATTTGGTAAAAATCGATAATTATTTACCAATTCAGAAAACAACTGTTTCGGGGTAATAATTGACGGATGTAAAATATTAGATTTACTAAACATTATTCCATTAATTATGTCCTCTAATTTAAATGATAAAGTAAGTAAACTACTTTCCAACATATTTAGCATTTCATTAAAATTAGATTTTATAATTAAATTATCGGTTAACAAAGTTAAGTTCCTTATATTATTGGATATGCTTTCAACAGCGCTATTTAATCTTTGTTCATTATTACCAATGTCATCTATAATATTTTTATAAGAAGAAAGTGTAGATTTAGTTATCAAAATATTTTCTTTCATTAATTCCGATAATTTTAATTGATCATTCTCTACTGATTTAATGGCGCTGCTATACATAATTGCATCGTCTTCATTCATAGTTCCAAACAAATGCTTAAATGCGGTGCCTATGCCACCGAACCAGGCTGATCTTTTGGATCTCGGCTCAATGAAATGAGAAATAGATTCAAAGTCTCTAATTATGTCGTAGTATCGAACAGATAATGGTTGTAACATATTATGACATTCGAGCTCAGTGAAAGCGCTACTTTGTTTACATAGATATCGCGAGGTGCCTATCACACCGTTCAAGTTTTCTATATGAGGTTTAATAAATGAAATATCAGTCGGAATTACTACACTAAGATGTCCGTCTATAATTTTTAAGGAACCAATGGGGTCGAAATATATACCAGGATTTTTCCTGACAGGCTGGATGAAGTTTCCTCTTACCAAAATTGCAAAGCTGAAATAGAATATTTAGAAATAATAAAATAGATACCTAAATAAAATTATTTTTATTGGTCGCTATTGCGACGCGCAAGTTTTACTTCATCAAAATGATGAGTTACATGACGTCTGTTAATTAAAAGTGTTAATGTATTTCTCCCATTAATTTTAACGACTTTATAGGGTCCTTTCCAAATTGGAGATAATGCTTTACGGAGTCTAAGGTGGTTTTTTAAGAATACGTAATCACCCACTTTGTAGCTAACAGGTTTTGAACGTGAATCGTAATACGTTTTTGACGACTCTTTTGATTTTTGAATGTTTTCTATTGCTTTTGCGCGAGTGAATTGGAGACGGTGTTTAAGCATTTTTACATAATCGGAATATGTAGCATCAGAAGAAGAGGGCTCATAAATGGAATTTGGAAGATATGGCTTATTACCAAAGAGAAGTTCGTGAGGAGAATAATTAGTAGTGGAATGTATAGCAGTGTTATAAGCTAACATGGCAGTATACACATATCGAGGCCAGTTAGTTTGAGATTCATCTACATAGGATTTTAAATATTCTTTTAAAGTAGAATGGCTCCGTTCTAAGGCGCCTTGTGTCTGAGGGTGATAGGGAGAAGACCACAATTGTTTAATCTTTAAAAAGGAACAGGTTTCTTTGAAGAGTTCAGCTGTAAAATTAGTACCTTGATCAGTTAGGATGGTTTTAGGAATACCAAATTGAGAAATAAATGAAGGAGACAATCACTAGTTTCTTCGGCGGTTGTACTTCTGATAGGATAAGCGGCGGAAAACTTTGTGAGATCATCTTGGATAGTTAAAATATATTTAAGTTTGGCAGTTCCAGATTCTGGAAGTGGACCAACAATATCTAAAGAGACTCGTTCAAAAGGAACAGTTGAAGTACTTGTAATTTGCATGGGAGCTCTATTCACTTTGCGAAGTGCTTTATTGGTTTGACAGGATGAGCATTCTTTTACATAATTTTCAATGTCGCTACGCATGTTTTTCCAGTAAAATTGTTCACGGATTCTATTAAACATTCGATTTGAACCAAGGTGACCTGCTACGGGTATATCATGGTTTTCTTTAAGGATCTTTTTGACTTCACTGGGGTTAGGATAATATATTTTATTACGATAAACATGAATTTCAATTCCTGTGTTATTAAATAAGTATGCTAACATATTATAGATTTTGATGTATATATGTTTATCGAATGGATTTTTAAAATCGGTAATACTAATTTTGTCAATGGGTTCTTCTAGAGATGTAAGGTGATTACGAAAATTCTTTAAAGTTTCGAATATGTCACTATAAGAAACAGTTGTCAAAGTGATGAACTTTAATAAATAGGAAGTAAAAAGTTTTATCATTAATTATCAGTGATTTATAGGAAAATAGAGTTCTCTCTGAATTCGTAAATGGTTCACAATCCGGTGAATTTGATAGAATTTCCTGGACATACGGAATAGATTCATCTAAATCAAGCGATGTAGGTATTACTATAATTTTATTTTGACTCTTTAATATACTATCGTTATGTTCGGAAATTACTGTATCAAATGTTACTGTAGAAGGCACTTTCAAGAACTTTGAATAAGTATCTGAAGAATCAGGTGAGTTCAGAGTAGGAGAAGGGATTATTTCAGGAGGTTGATTACTAGAGGAAAGCTGTTCGTTTTCTTGTTCAGGATTTAGGTTTTTATCTAAAGTTTCCAAAGGATTGGAAGAATCAGAAGGATTGGGAATATCACAATGTGGTACTTCTTCTACGGGAAGAAAAGGATCTGGTAAATTCACTGGGCTTGGAATATTAAAAGGACTGAAATCACCTACTTCTGCATTAAAAGGACTAATATCTAATGGGCCAAGTTCTATAAGCTCAGTTTCAGGTAAGTTTACAGGATATGCAGGGTTAACAGGATACCGCGAAAGAGCATCAGCTGCTGAATTTAATTTACCTTTACGGTAAACAATTTCGTATTCAAATTCCTGAAGCTGAAGACGCCATCGTTGCAACTTACTACTTGGGTCTGTGTGGTTAAAAAGCCACTTTAAAGGGCGATGATCAGTTATAATAATAAATTTGCGACCAAACAGGTATGGCCTGAAAGTTTTACAACCCCATACTATGGCTAACAATTCCTTTTCCGTTGTACTATAGTTGATTTCACACTTGTTTAAAGTTCTAGACGCGTAAGCTACGGGTTGGTCTTTTCCGACTGGGCCTTGAGATAAGATAGCAGATATCGCGTAGTTACTTGCATCACAAGTAAGGTTAAAAGATTTTGTAAAATCTGGGTAAATTAAAACTGGGGCAGTAACGAGTTTGTCTTTCAGCATTTCAAAAGCTAATTGTTGTTCGTTTGTCCAGACAAACGGAACATTTTTCTTTAAGAGTGATGTAAGAGATTTAGATAATTTTGAAAAATCGGGTATGAAACGTCTATAATAAGATATGAGGCCTAAAAATGATTTTATATCCTTTGGACATTTTGGAACTGGAAAATTCTGAACGGATTTAACTTTGTTCGGATCTGGTTTTAAGCCATTTTCTGTAATAATGTGCCCAAGATAGCCTACTTCTTTCCTTAAAAATTCACATTTGTCGGGCTGTAATTTTAAATTAAAGTTACGAAGCTTTTGAAAGACTGCAGTTAAATTGTCAATGTGGCGATTTAAATCATGTGAATAAACAACAATATCATCTAAATATACAAAGCATCTTTCACCTTGGAGCCCTGTTAGAACATTATTCATTAAGCGTTGGAAAGTTGCTGGTGCATTTTTTAAGCCGAAGGGCATTCTAGTGAACTCGAAATGTCCTTGGGGAACACTGAAAGCAGTCTTACAGGCGTCTTGTGGAGCCATTTTGATTTGATGAAACCCGGAAGCAAGATCTAATGTTGAAAAATATTTTGAGTTACCTAATTGATCTAGAATTTCGACAATGTTAGGGATGGGATAGATTTCACCTATTGTGATATCATTTAATTTTCTATAGTCAATTACTATGCGCCATTTCTTTTGGCCAGAAGCATCTATCTTTTTGGGAACAATCCATATTGGAGAAGACCAGGGAGATGTGGAAGGCTTGATAATATTCTGATCCATCATCTTTTGTATTTGAGAATTGACTTCTTGCTTATGTATTTCAGGAAAGCGATAGGATTTCACATTAATAGGCTGATCAGAGGAAGTACGAATTTCGTGTTGAATTGCATCGGTTGAGGTAAGTAAATCATTTGGCAAATGAAATATATCGAATATTTTGAGCACAAATCGTATAGAGCTTCACTTTCCTCAGAATTTAAATGCGAAACTCGAAGAAGTTTAATGACCTCGTTAGTTCTATTAAGACATGATTGACTTTTATCCTGTGATTGGTAAGCCTCATAATCGATTGGATGTAAGGTAAGTTGAAGGTTAGAATTTAAGGAAACTGGTTTTTCAGAGGTATTTAAAACTGTAAGATTAATTCTATTGTTCTTTTTAACCTTAACTAAGCAATTCGCGATAAATAGCGTATCACTGACATGTTGATCAAGAATGAGGCCTTCCTTTAATTCGGGGTTAAGGACAGAGCATTCTACAGTGATTTCGGAACGGGGTGGTATTTGATAAATTGGGTCAGTAAAGTTTAATTTTATTTTATTTATTCCTAGGTTAAGAATTTTACGATTATAGTCAATGGAGCACTGATATTTGGTAAGTAAATCGTTACCTATGATACCATCATAGGGAAAGTCAATTGCATCTACGACGTGAAATTTGTAAGATATTGATTCCTTACCAAATATAAGGTTCATATCGAAATTACCAAGGGTAGGTACAGCTTCCTCACGGCTATCTATACCTTTTAATTTTATGATATTTTTATTAAGTTTTAGATCAAAATACGATTGAACGGAACTTTTTTGAAGAAGACATATCGAAGATCCAGTATCTACTAATAGTGTTAGTGGTTTCTTAGATACGGATGTGTGGATATAAACGTGAGGTAAAGATATATTATGTTTGCAGGATATCTCATACACCTTATTCTCTTCTAAGTTATTATTATTAAGGATTCTATTAGGATTTGGATAATTTTGGGTTCCTGTTTGGGGCTGGATACCCTTGTGACCCTTAGAATTGGAAATATGGACACTTGTTTGGGGCTGGTTACCCTTGTGGTCCTTAGAATTCGAAATATGGACATTTGTTTGGGGCTGGTTACCCTTGTGGTCCTTAGATTTGGAAATATGGGCACTTGTTTGGGGCTGGTTACCCTTGTGGTCCCTAGAATTAGAAATATGGGCACTTGTTTGGGGCTGGTTACCCTTGTGGTCCCTAAAATTGGAAATATGGACACTTATTTGGGGCTGGTTACCATTGTGATCCTTAGATTTAGAAGTATAGGTGTCATTGGTTTTGAAGAGTTCTGTGAAAGGTCGGATATCGGGCCTCACGAGACACCTCCGTGAGCCCTTTATTCGTTTAAATGGTTATCTTCATAAGGTTGAGCGTCATTCGAATTTGTATTAGGTTGTGTCTCAAGGTTATAATAATCATCCCTATTGATTACACAATTAACGCGAGAGGGTTGAGGCCTAGAACTATCCTGGTTAGATTGCCTTTGAAATTGGGAAGAAGGGTTAGATTTGAACCGATTATTGTTGTATTCACGTTTCCTACACATTTCTATAGTATGACCGCTTTTCCTACAATAACGACAAAAGAGACTTTGATTAATTCGCTCATGTTGTTTTGGCATTTGTGACTTAGAAACAGCGTTATGATCATTTGAGTGAAAGTTATATTGAGGTTTTGAAAAAATGCGATGTGATGTTGAACTATGGGGATTACGTCTGTTATATGAATTTATTATTTTCTCCTCTGATACTGCCAAATTTATGGCATCGTTAAGGGTGGATGGATTCCGACCACGGACTAAATTAGAAATATCGGGCTTGAGGCCAGTCAAAAATGTGTGTAGAGCTAAGTCTTCCATAGCCGCTGTACGACCGACTAGTTCTGTTTTCTTTTTATTAGACAATGTGACCTCCGTTAAAAGTTTTGAAAGGCAGGTTTCAACGCGTAATGCAAATTGATTAACCGGTTCATTTAATTGTCGACATTCCTGTAATTCCGTCATAAGATGAGCGTAATGTTTCCTCTCACCAAACTGTGTTTTTAGGAATTGACTCAATTGATCCCAAGAATCGAATTCTTTAATAGAGCAAGCTACCTCGGCCTTTCCTTCCAATTGTGATAAAATGAATTTAAATAGTATCGATTTTTGGGCATCAGAAGCTAGGTCAATGGCATTATCACAATTAGTTATAAATGAATTTAATTTTTCGCGTGAGCCATCGAATGGTTTTATGAATTTAAATAATGTTCCGATTTGAATGCCTTCATTTTTTTCTTGTTTGACTTGCGTTTCCCTAAGAGACATTTTAATAGAAATGGAAAAAAAAATACGTTAACGAAGAATAACAATTAAATAAATATGATTCGGTGTAACAGACGGCCACTAAGTTCGCTACTGTGTGGTCTAAGATAAGCGCAAATATGGTATTGAATATCCTGATAATTCCGAGAATAGATTTATGACAAATAATATCTATGTGAAAGTTACAATAAAATTTACATGCAAATAAAATCAATTAATATTATTAGTCCTTAATAATAAAATAATTTCACTAGGATCACGATTACCACAATTACGCACTTGTTTTGAAATTTGCCATTGAAGTACACTTTCACAGGAAAATATGTTTAAAAACTCACAGGAAGACGTAGAAAATGTGCAGGAACATTGCCACCTCAGGATGCGGCGTTTCAGAGAATTGAAGTTTCCCAGGTAGTTCAGGAACAGAGCAGGAATACTCGCGATAGTTATTTTATGAGTTCGATTTTCTTTTATTTTCACCTTTTGACACTTTTGACACTTTTGAAACTTTCTTGAAATTAGGAAAATAATTTAAACTATATATTCATCGAGTCCGAACGGAGACGTACCAGGGATACCTTCACCATCGGTATCCCACCGCTGCCACCAAATTTGTTATAGCACTTTTCACTAATTGGTTTTTAAAAAAAAAAAAAAAAAAAAAGAAAATAACTTGGATTTACATAAAACACACTTTTATTTAAAAGATTGGACCCGATTTTATTAGGGCAAGTGTCACGCGCGGATGTTGGAATCGAACTGAACTATAATTAATATTTAATAATTATGAACCATCAAAAGTGCTGACCAAGGAGAAGGAATAGGGCTACTAGGCGCCATTATATACATAACATATATATAACAGTACGTACAAGCAAAACATTTAGAACCATTTTATCGTACGTCAGATAAAACCTCTTTTAATCTCGGCTTAATGTTGAGTAGCTTCATAAGTAAAAAATATATTTTCGATAGGTATTGTAATGCATTTGAGATTAATTGAAAAATTTATATTAAGATTATATATCTGTACTTGAATGTAATTACTTTAATTTTTAAATTAGTAGACTAGTTGTCCTCCGCGGTTTTCGTATGATGATATGATATTAAAATGTGGCCTATTTTATTTAGAAATAGTATAGCTTTCTACTACTGAAAGCATCGATTTATCCTGTTCAAGAGATTGTAATAATATATTCCGCACCAAAAATTAAAAGCCATGATCAACACAAAAAAATCTAAACTTATTAAAAAAAACGAAACACTACTATATATGAAAAGACTAGAAGTAATAAAACGTTCGTCCTAAACGTTTAAAACAATAAAAATACCATTTTAATATTTTTATTTTAATAATTATAAATATGTTGGGACATTAACACAAAGCACCATCTGGTTCCATAGTAAGTTACGAGGCCTGTGTTATGGATACTAGATAGTTGATACACTACACATATATAACTTAAAAATTTATACATATTATAAATATAAACACCTAAGACTGGAGTACAAATATTCGTGCTCATCCCACAAATTAATGACCACAGCGGAACTCGAACCCGCAACTCGCTGTCACAGCAAGTAGGGTCATTAAGAAAAAAAATTTATATCTAGTAAAAACTTCCATTCATAAACACTAAGCGCTAAATAACGTAAAGTTTAGATTTCATTAACACTAAAAGAAAATCGACATCGACAACTACCAAGCACTTTAATAGGAAGTCTTTATGGGGCTTAAATAAACTGAATAGGGCTTAGGCGATATTAATGGTGCGACAGCGTGTGTGACGTCGGGTTTACTTTTCAAGCAGAATTGAAATTACTAGCAATCTTATTTTTATTAAACTATTTTTGTTTCAACTTTGTACATGACTTTTAACTGTTGAATAGTATTTTTAACCGACTTCCAATTCCAAAAAGGAGGAGGTTCTCAATTTGTCGGAATCTTTTTTTTAATGAATGTTCACCGATTACTCGAAGACGCCTGAACCGATTTGGAAAACTTTTTTGTTTCACAGTGTATACCCATACTTCCCAGGTGGTCCCGTTTAAAATTTATCGAAATCGATCGAGCGGTTTTTATAAAAATCAACAATAAATGATTTTTTTTAATAAATTGTTTATTCGAATATGTTATTAAAAAGTTTCTGTTTACAAATTACCTGCTTATTACGTCTACACTAAAAGTGGAAAAATAAAAACTAAAAACCGACTTCCAGGCGCTAAAATATAAAAAATAACTAAACGGAGGTTTTCATTTAGAATAGATACCTAATCAGATATTTTCGAAGTCGGTGCCAGCTGCACGAGCTTTTAAGATATGAATATATTCTAATAGGTAAATATTATGTATTTAACGTATCGAAATATATTAGATTTGCTTTGCATCGGCTGGTATTATAACTATAAAAATAACATAACTGGCCATCAATATCTTGGCAGAGTCACATCGAATGATCACGTAAGTTTATAATTACTCGTTGTCTACGTCTATTGTCCGATTTGCTTATTTGTCTGTTTCCTTGTTCGCCTAGTGATCAAAATTCGACCATAATCATTATTAAAAATTTAAGGAAAACATATATAAATAGAATTTTCCTATCTATATAAAAAAAGTGGTTTCAAAAAAAAAAATGATAATACTTGTATTTTATTTTTATTTAATCATTTATTTCAGGCAATATTTACAAAAAGATCTTAAATATGTAAACGGAGGCCCATAGCATAATATATACCTTAAAACTAACATACATATATATTAATTATAATACTAAAGCTTCTCAATAAAAAAACAAACGATAAAAAATCCCTTGATGAACAGACGAGGAAAGCTACTGAACAGTTTATTTTTACCTATTTATATACATATTACATATAATTACGCTGTTTTCCTTGTGGCGTAGAGAGACAGTGACAAATTCAATGCCACTCCGTGTTAGCCAGACCGGAAGAAATATTTCTATGCTCAATAAACATTGTCGCATCAAACCTGCAATCTCCGTATATGCAGAGCCGAATTGATAGATGACTCACTGTGTCACAACATTTCCACACACATACGTCATAAGACCATAATCGCTTTAATCAAGTCGACTTATGTAGTTCTACCTATACTTAACAAAAAACAAAAATAATTATATATATATATGTATATATATATGTCTGTATATATATATGTATATGTATATATATACATACATACATATAAAATATATAAGTAAAAACGCGAAATGTGTTTATGCTTATTTATCTAAAACATTTGCTTATTGCAAAGGAATATTTGTTGAATGAATATTTTCAAAGTACAAGAGCGAAAACGGAATCCTTATAATTTCGTCACGTCTATCTACAATTATATATATATATATATATATATATATATATATATATATATATATATATATAATATAACCGTACAGCACAGCCATTTTACTTGTGAGACTATTAGTACTACCTATATAGCTGAAATTTTAAATCTCTCTTATATTAAACACACACATTAAAAACAACATAAATTTAACGTTACGAACCCTCAGTGTGCGAATGAGACTTACATATTTCAGATTTTTTATATTATTTCTATATTTACTTTCATTCCACATTCAACCCACGGACTTGTCCTAATAACCGGAAATAGCACTAGTTTTGATATCGTAGGCGTATCACGTCCTAATTTCTTTGTAAATGGAAGAGGGTCCGCGGGTCGTAGGGATGTCGAGGCCGCGGTCAGCGTGGTATCGACAGCTGTGATTAATTAACCGCCTCGTGATTAATGTGCATCGCGAAAAAAACAAACTCCATAAATTTTCACCTTTCACTCGGCTGGTTTCGGATCATCCCTTGCCTAAATTGTTGGAGAGTTTTTATGTGGTGATGTAATTTTTTCTAGCTTAAGCAAATAGTTAAATCTTATTTATATTCAATCAATTTTTATTCGAATTAAATACTATTATTGTGAGGACATTCGATAATAAAATCTTTATATGATCATCGTGTTTGCCTGTATGTCTGTTCGTCTCTCTAAGTCTATTTTCTCATATATATTTTGAAAACTCAAGTCCTATTCCCGACATAGCTAGAAAAAGCGTAGGTTTCGTAAAAATACATATCATAGAGCAATGTAAACAAAAAAAATGTAACCTTCCTCCACTCAACTTAGATTCGCACTTGGCAAATTTTTATATCGAACCTTAAAAAGGTTCAATTAAAATTAGGCTTGGAATTTAAAAAAAAAACATGTTTTTACTTAAATCCTGTAGATCTTCGCTACATCCGTAGAATTTGATGATTACACCGTAATATATTATGTAGAACCTTCAAAGGATTCAAACCTAACCTTTTCAACCCCTCGTCTTTTATGGCGCCTTCATACATAATTCTGCGTCTGTCCACGGCTGGATGTGGTAATTAACTGCCCTCCTTTCTGAATATAATATTCGAGAAATTATCTATTCCTATATTTTGCTTTAGGTTTTATGAATTAGAGTCTAATTTTACATGGCAAGTATTTCTTGAATTCAATTTAACTGTAAATTTTAAAGTAGTTTATACTATTTGAATATGTTTTCATAATAAATAACGAAAAGCAACGATATTTAAAGTTCTTCTTATACGTAATAAGATAATGAAATTAATTCAGCTCAAACTTATTAATAAAACGCAAAATATTATTTTAAACCTCATACAGAATTCTAAAAAAGTGTTCTGAAATCTAAATAAATTAATAATAACAACTATGTAAAAATATAAGCTTATACTTTAAAAGTTAAAGAAGGTAAATATGAGGTGTTAGATATAAAAACTACTTGCGCAAGTCGTCTCTTCTGTTCAAGTATGAAAAATGCGATTGCAAGCATATTTATAACCCAGTGACATAGATGCATAAAACGAGTGAAAATAAGCCGGGCCACAGCTACGATGCTACGGCGTAGCGTAGTCGTAGCGTCGTAGAGGGTGAACGGCCGCCGGTCGATACCCTCACCCCTCACCCCTCTCGCCTCCCTCCCCTACTTGGGGGATATATTCTTAAAACATCCTCTAGCTCACCTAGTTACTCGATTTTGTAATGCCATATGAGTAAGATATTAGTGTGGTAATTATATAGCAATTTGCATTTTTTTTGTTAGATTTTATTTTAGAAATAGGTTAGTTTAAATTTAAATATAGATTTGAACGTTTTTTATCTTTTTGTTCATAAAAAATTAAATGTGACATAATTAATTATCAGACTACTATATTCTTATTACTAATACTAGCGACTCATCCTCGCTCCGCTTGGGTTCGTCTTTAGGTACATTTTTATGGTGATTTCTCAGAAATGAGATATTTTCCCGCAGTAAAAAGTATCCTATATGTTGACTCGGATAACTAGCTATATATCATACCAAACATCAAAATCTGTCCAGTGGTTTTCTCGTGATGCGTTCCCAGACAGAGAGACAGACAGACAGATTTTTTTTTAAAACTATAAATTCGGCCTCTGTGTCGATAACAATGACTAGTTCAATAGGATTTTCCAAAAAATATTTAATGTACAGATTCGGCTTAGCTAGAGTTTTATTATATGTACCTATAGATTATATGGCGGCGGTATAATTTGATTATATGCAATTTCGGAAAAGCTTAACTTAATAAAAATATATTTTCTAATAAGAGTTTGTTATTTTTACTACGTTCAGGTGAGACAGGATAGTGCATATAAATATTATTTCATTAATAATCATTAATCATTGTTAAAATATAATTTTAAAACATTATTTTTTAATAATTTTGAACAAGCAAACCATTAACTAGCCTTCGTTAAGTTAAATTCAGCTGTAAATAGTTTCTTTTATATATTAATAATATTTTATTACCTATAGCCAATTTTATATCCACATTTTGTTAATGGCAAGAAGCAAAAACATGATAGACGTATTAAAACCAGATTAGTTTTTCTTGTTCAACTTTACTGAATGACTAAACAAAAAGTTAAAAAACAACGGCATGCAGATGAATATCGTAATTGAAATATTTATTTAGTACTAACGTCTCGTTCACGTTTCGCTCGGGTCGCTAAATGCCTTTTGTGCTTTGATACAAAAAATCAACTTTTCATCATCAGGTAAACGGTCAGCGCTACCGTTGGATTAATATTATTACTAACAGTATTCAAGATTAACAGTGTATTTTTCTACTAAATTTCATCAAAATCTGTTTAGTTCATTTCGCGTGAAGGAATAACAAACATACATAATATGCAAACAGACAACAAAGAACATATATATACCCACATAAACTTTTTTATTTATAATAGTAGAGTTATAAATTTACTTATATCCTGTGAGGATAGGAAGGATAGAAGAAAGTAATTGCACCTTGCAATCTTTTTCGGCCATTTTTTGTGTCATTTCAAAGCTTTCTTTAGGTAATTATGGTAGTATATATTTTTCGTTATATCTATATATAAATAGGCAAAGACAAAAAAGTTTAATACCTTTTTCTGGTCTGTTTGTCAACCGTTTTTTTTCGTATTGACTATCTATATAGCTATTGACGAGATTTAGTGTACAATCAATAAAAATAATATATTCGAATTTTAATCATTGGGTGTGTACATTTTATTTATACATGTCATATGTACCGACAGTTTTTCTTATTTTTATATATAGATAATAATATCTGGAATTTTGGCACTGTAGAAATTAGCATAGACGTTATATTTAACTTTAAGCTAAAATATTTAGAATGGTTAAATATAAAATGAAATAATATTGTTCAGAATTTTTATGACTAAAATTTGAATGGCTAAATTCAAAACTCATGTCCAAAGTGGATAAAGCTAAAAGTGTCTAAAATAAAGTAACAGTGCCTGCTCTATATATGATATTTAGTCAAATATTCTATTCTATTCTAGTCTTGAATGAATTCATAATTGACATGTTGTGTATTTACTATTTTGTGATATCTAGATATTTTATAAATAAACAAATATGTTGGAACATTAACACACAGCACCGTCTAGTTCTATGGTAAGCTACGAGGCTTGTGTTATAGATACCAGATAGTTGGTTCACTACACATATATAACTTTAAATACATACATATTATGAATATAAACACCAATGACTGAAGTACAAACATTCGTGCTCATCACACAAATGAATGCCCCCAGCGGGACTCGAACCCGCGACCGCTGGCACAGAAAGTAGGATCACTATAAACCGCGCCAAATGTGTCGTCAAATATCGTCGTGTATAAATAATAAAAAAAATATTAGGAAAGAAGTAATATATTTTTTTAATTCATTAGCACTTAAAAATCAAATAAGTTTCAAATTTAAATTTCTTAAAGCAACTCTTAGAAAATTTGACTGTGCCATTAAATGTAACGATGCATGATTAATATATGTTAAATTTTAGTGCGTCGACTAAATTCGATATTTTGTTGATTTGGACTGCTTTTATTTTCAATGACGCAAATAGAAAAATTTAACGAGATCACCATTTTTATCTGAGACAAATAAAATCGGAAACACCGCAGGACCAAACGCGATTAGTTGGAGACCTTATACATTTTTCCTATAACTCCTAACTTTTCAGCAGACACCTCCATTGTCTCCACAGAACCGGCCAAAAATATTTTAAAATAAAATCCAATATAAACGTGGAACGCGACAATTTTCGACGGCGGTATGAGGCGGCACATTTTCTTTGCGGCATGAAGTGCTGTGAATTTTGAAATATCGGATTTGAGAGTCCCGAGAGGAATTTTTAAAGTCGGACGGGATTGTTTCCATGATTTTTGTGCTGTGGAATACAGCCTTTATATTAATGAAACTTTTTTATTTTTGTCGCCTCTATGTTGAAAGTTTTATGTGAATGTATTGCAATACGAGGGTAATAGGATTTTAATAACGTTCCACTGTTACTACTATTCAATTTTTTTTCGACTGCCTCGGTGGTGTAGTGGCTAGCATGTACGGCTGCACACCCGGAGGTCCTGGGTTCGAGTCCCAGGTCGGGCCAAGTTTAGTTATTGTTACTTTCTGTACAGTAAGTCTCGCGCGGAGTTGGGAAGTTGGCGGTGTTTCACCCCCGTACCTCGGAGAGCACGTAAAGCCGTCGGTCCTGCGCCTTAACTCTCACCGGTCGTGTCGAGTGGTCGTCCCACCGGAGTATGAGAGTGATAGGAATAGAGAGTGCACTTGTGTCTGCGCGTACACTTGAGCACTATAATATCTCCTGCGCAGTTGGCTAATCTCAATAAGATTGGCCGCCGTAGGCCATAGGCTAGGAGAACATCACTATTCTATTTTCAACCGACTTCAAAAAGGAGGAGGTTCTCAATTCGACTGTATGTTTTTTTTTTTTTTTTATGTTTGTTACCTCAGAACTCCGTCATTTATTAACCGATTTGGACAATTTTTGTTTTGTTTGAAAGGGTATACTTCCAGATTGGTCCCATTTAAATGTCAAAAAAAAATACCACCCCTAAGAGTGGAAAAACAACGAATGATGAATTTAACCTACTTCTAATTGTCATATTGACTTAAAACTTTGCAAGTATTTCTATTTCCGTTGATGGTACAGTGGTTCGGTGTTGTTGACCTGATCTGATGGCAAGGCCAGAAGGTGGATAGGTGGAACTCTTCAACGGCTAATAGTAGATACTTTGAGTTTGGGCTTATTTTGTTTGATTTGACAAGCCTAACACGTTAGAATCCTTACTTTGCTACTACTGCCTACACTAAAAAGGGAAAAATAAAAACTTTTTAACAAAAAAATAAAAACCGACTTCAAACAAAAGCACTAAAAAGTAAAAAATAACTGATTGGTAGTTTTCATTTACTATACATACCTAATCAAATATTTTCGAAGTCGGTGTGCTTTGGCTAAGTAATTTAAGCCTACCTATTAAATACATACCTAATCAAATATTTTCGTAATCGGTGCCAGCCCATACAAAGCAAAGCACACCGACTTCGAAAATATTTGATTAGGTATGTATAGTAAATGAAAACTACCAATCAGTTATTTTTTACTTTTTAGTGCTTTTGTTTGAAGTCGGTTTTTATTTTTTTGTTAAAACGTTTTTATTATAATATCAAAGCATGTGTCTATGTAATGCTCAGTCAAAGTCTTTAAATTGTATGCTGATTTAAAAATTTTTAATATAAAATGACCTAATACATATTTGTACTCATCCAAATAAAATCACAATAGCAGTCCGATAATTATTATAGTTTCTGTAAAAGATTGGGAAGCAGTATGATGGTGATGATGATGAGATCACCTCCATAAAAATTTTAAAATGTTTCTTCGTCAATTCTTTCCAGTTTGAATAATTTTATTTACGAACTGGTGGTAGAATTCTTGAGTTGTAATATATTATATTGAAGACTAGCATTGCCCGCGGCTCCGCTCGCGTTCAGATGACTAAAACCCAAATTCTTAGGTTTTACATATTAGTATACTTTTACATTACAGTTTTTGTATTTTTTCTCCGAAATGAGACATTTTCCCGCGATAAAAACCCTATATGTTGAACCGGATAACCAGCTACCAGCATACCAAATTTTATCAAAATACCTCCAGTAGTTTTTCAGTGATGCGGTAACAGACAGACAGACAAAAATTCTAAAAATTATAGATTCGGCCTTTCGGTTCTTACATATTTCGACTAAGTTACTATAACAAGATGGTAATGATGTTTCTTCATCAAAATATTTTAATATTCATTTTCGTCCGAAGGCGTATATAATGTAGAACTTAATGTAAGAAAATAATGTAGCTAGGATATAAGTTCTGAAATAACGTCGTGGTATTAAATAATTATGGAAGCAAGTGTTATCTCGGTAGTATATTCTTAGCGTATTGCAAGCACAAAGGAAAAGCGTTCTTGCCTAGAAATAGCGTATAATGTACAATTTAAACAGACAACCGTGTATCCAAGTTATTTTTTGATGAGCTGCTAAGTTAGTGGTTACAGACTCTGTTCCTATTCATCTTATAATATTAAAAAAGCAGCCGTTTATAGAGATTTAAGAATTCAGACGTTTATTTCGTGCATGTCCGAAAGGGCTTTAACGATTTTGATCAAATTTTGTATTTAGATACGGTTTAACTTTTTAAATTTATCTATATATAGGCGTATTTTCTGAAATGACACTGTTGTTATATGAATTCTGAAAATCGGCCAGGTACTTTGTACTAATGCCATAAATATAAAAATGAATTTGTTTATTATTTGTCTAAAGGTTAAGGAAACTTGTATGTCTAAAAGACATATGAATCTGCCAATCCGTGTTTGGCCAGTGCGGTCGACTACGTCTTGATCTTATTGCATTGAATGGAGATCTGAGCCCAGCAGTGGAACCTTAAAAGGCCTGAATATACTAAACAAAACGTTTCTATGAGTGAATCTAGTTTGTGATAAAAAAATGTTAGCCGAGCATGGTGTGATAGTAAAAATGAACTATTAGTTTAGAAGCCCCATAAGGGAAATTACTCTTATCACTGGACGGTAATAAGTTATTACCGTGCTAATTATAGTCCAGGGGGCGGTCATGTGTCTACATATTTCATCGCGGCCATTATGACCTTTATTGTCATCTCAAATTATATTAATGCCTTTATTTAGGAACTAAACGACGAAATTGCATTACATTACGGGCTTCAGCTAGCGAATTATGCCTGAGTGCTATTAGGGTGTAGATAAGTCGAATTTAGTATCTTTAGATACGTTCAAATACTCAGCGTTAGGTTCTATACAATATTTTAATTCAATAGGGTTGCAATCTGTCCTGGTCTGTTTGTTACGCTTAATGATTAATTTATGAAAGAATCGCTATATGTAAAACTGTCCAAGAAATCCCAAGAGTTTCCTCCCTAAAATCTAACTGTTAATGTAATGACCGACATATAAAATGTACATATATAGGTGCAGAGAATAGATCCGTGGTGAGTTGTAGGTTCGATTCTTAAAATAGGTAATTGCATGTATACTTATACTTTCTTATTTTTAAAATACGAAAATGATTGTTTTCTTTACTTTGATAGTTTATTCAAATTTATATGTATTATTAAAAAATGAAATTAGTTATTTAGAAAATGTTACTGAAAATGCTCGGTAAGTTTTAAATCGAAGGTGGGTTTCAGAAATCACCCTATTGTTATAAATGCGAAAGTTTGTGTTTTTAGTACGTTTGTCACTTCTGAAATTCAGTACACTGATACAATATGATTTGAAGTAACTCATAGGCTACAATTTGCTATAGATTTTATCAAAAGGTGGCGCTAGCTATATGTAACATTATAATGTAGGGAAATGATATTCTCAGATATCTAAATTAATATAAATTCCATCTGTGTTTTTTTTACTGTAAACATAACGTCTTATGACATACAAAACCAATGAATCCAATAAATACAAAAGGCCACCTAACGAGTAACTTGAGCGAAGCGATGGTAAGTCACTAGTGATAATAAATTCATATTTCGTCCCAATTAATGGTAAAGTGTGGCGTAAAAAATCTCCATCCAATTCAAATCATGCAGAGCTGAAAACATCGAAGAGTGTTAATTACAACATTCTCTACCGTTCCTTATAGTGTCAAGTTAATAATCTGCTTTATATAGATAAAGATTCCAATCAATATTTTAATAATCTGTTGAATGAAACTTAAAGCTGTACGCAATTAAAGAAATTGAAACAGAAGATAATAATGTTCATGGCGCCGGAAGTATAATTTAACTTTCCTAATACGCACGACTCTTATGAGTTACGTGAACTATCACCGAAGTATTCCCTTGTATATTATACTTTATTATAATACCTTATTGTTGTGTATAACATATATAATACTAGCGATTTACCCTTCCGTCGCTTGTGACTTGTGAGTTCTTCAGGGATGGTTTATAAATGCATAGAGTGCAAACATACAAATAAATATATTCTTAATAGATAGATTCTAAGAAGAAAAAAATTAAAGTTTCTATTCCTATTGATTTGTTTCATGATTTTACGTGTGGTCAAAGCTTCTTAACCATCACAATTTCTTAATAGTTACGATATCGAGCTAATTATACTGCTAGCTGCAGCTAACAATATAAACAATTTGAAAATTTGCTAATAATGTAAATTTCAAACGCGTCTTTTTGCTGTTTTCTACATATCAACGTGTATGACCAATACATATATTTACGGTGTGAAATCCTTTCCTTATGTTAGATATTCAGAAAATATCATCCAATGTAGTATACAAAGGGTTTATATTCTTAAGGCTGTAGCAGACTGTCTAGTTACAGTTAACGACAGCGCTGTAAAATTCAAAATAACACACATATTTTCAATGTGCATACCTTGACAAAGGCACACGTTTTACAAATTCTTTATATATACATATATATATGCGTCAGTCGGAGCACAGTACTCAAAGCTTTTTCGATCTCAGCCATGTAAATAGCTGGAATATAGTAAAGTTCTCGCGATCCTGCTTCACCTGGAGCTTTGGTTGGTGAAATGATTGCAGCTTACTTGTAGAGTGAGATGGATATGGCTCATTATTCAGGGTATTTTTTAAAAACATTCTTTCACTTTTAAAACGTTTTCGTCTTCTACATTAATATAAGAAACGACTTTAAAGATTTTTTGAGAGATATTTATAACTAGCGACTCCGCCTCGCTTTGCTCGGTTTCGTCCCAAGGTATGTTTTAACGGTTAGTATGCAATAAATAGACCATATATTTTATATATGAATAGGTGATGAGTTGTTGTTGGTTGTATTATAGCGTGTTTTTCCGTGGAAATGAGATAATTTCTCACGATGAAAAGTATATATCATTCTCTAGCCCTCCAACTATCTCCACACAAAAAACCACGCCAATCCGTCACTCTGTTTCGACGTGAAAGAAGGACATACAAACAAACACTTTCACATTTATAATATTAGTATGGATATGAATATGGATATGCTCTTAGGGTCACTTGATGAGATTTTGACTATGATGCAAACAGTAACAATATTTGTATGCTTTACGTTAGTATGATCGAACCCGCTACCTCCGGTGCAAGAAGTTATGCCAGACTAAACTATTTGTCTGCATTGTGTTTACTATACGCGATCTAGAAACTTATACTATACGCGAATTTTATTAAATTACTATTTCCTATTTGCTCAAACAATCAAAACTTTAGTAGTTTTAGATGTATACTAGTATTGCCCGCGGCTCCGCACGCGTTCAGATGACCAAAACCAAATTCTTAGGTTTTACATATTAGTATACTCTTACATTGCAGTTTTTGTATTTTTTCTCAGAAATTAGACATTTTCCCGCGGTAAAAAGTATCCCATATGTTGACCCGGATAACCAGCTATCACCATACCAAATTTTATTAAAAATCCCTCCAGTGGTTTTTCTGTGATGCGGTAACAGACAGACAGACAGACAGACAGACAAATATTCTAAAAACTATAGATTCTGCTACTGTATCGATAATAATGTTTATTTCAATAAGATTTTCCAATATATATATAATATAATATATAAAAAATATTTAATGTACAGATTCGGCTTAGTTACCATTTCATTATATGTATAGATGAATCTGACGTGTGGTCAATGAACATTCTTTAGCGACAGTATCTCTCATATAATGCACAGCGTTTCAGTATTAAATGCTTTTTTAATACTAGCAAGATGCTCAGAATGCGGTGTCTAAAACGCGCTGTTCAACGAGAGCTTAAAGAGGAACGTCATCTGTATAATTTAGTCTTAAGTGGGCGGGCGTCGGGCCATGGACCGGGAGGCTGTAAGCGACACTTGTTCTATTAAGTATCACATTTTTGCAGGACAGAGAGCTAAAATAATGTTTTGCAGAAATTAAAGAGATTGTTACAGATGAAACAAGAAATAAAGTGCTTTTGTAGCATGAAATTTTTATTAACATGTGAACATCCGTTGTGTAGGAATATTACTTTTCATTAAGTCCGGGGTCGCTGATTTGATTCCTATATTAGTAGCGATCATTTTGGTTTTTAAAGAGTCCTTTTAATTGAGTGATACACTATTTTTCATTTCAAAAGGCTTGGTGATCCAAAATTTATGTGGAATTTGTTAGAGTGTAGATGGGACTACCATTGAGGCATAGCTTATTCATTTAAAAAAGAATTCTGAACATTAATTCACTATTGGTGTATATATCGCAAAACAATCCTTTGTAGCGCACCAGAGAAAGTACGTGAGGATGAGACTTTAGACGAGCTATATTGAGTTCACTAGCGACTCACTCTCGCTTCGCTCGGGTTCGTCCCTACTTACGTTTTAACATTTAGTATAGATTTCTCAGAGATGAGACATTTTTCCGCAGTAAAAAGTACCCTATAAGTTTTTTATACTGTGAATTTCTTATACTAAATACTAAAATGGGGTTAGTATATAATGTAAGAGTACTTTACAATTTATCCGTTGATATATATTATATATGTACGTACATATATAATTTAAGTATGCCATAAACTTAGGTGAAAAGCAATATAATTTGTTGCCAATTTAGAAGTTCTCTTGTACTTTACTGCCGGTGATGGAGGGCGTTTATTGATATCAACGATTCAACGCGAGTTTTTCAATTCATTTGTCCAATAGATAGCTTTTTTACGAATCTATAAAAATGACGATTCGGGGCTATTCGTAAAGTACCCTTCGTTAAAATCAATAAATTTATAACGTTATGACTTTTTGGACGACAAAAACAACTACGAAAATTCTGTTTAGACAAAGCAGAATTTTTGTAGTTGTTATTGTCTTTCGTTTAAGATGTTGGTTATAAATAAAATAAATACCATTGAGGTCATGGCTCAACCGGAGACTCAAATCGAAAACGTTTATAAATATAGTCGGATGAGCGTGCCTAAATGAGCGTGGTAGTTGTTGATGACATTATAATAATAACAAAAAATATGTTTGGCATTGGTTTAATGCTCAAACTTAATATTTTAAATGACTAGCGGCTCACACTCGCTTCGCTCGGGTTCGACCCTAGGTTGTTTCCCCATACAAACTTTCATCTCCATTTTCACCCCCTTAAGAGATGATTTCCGAGATAAAAACTATTTTATGTTCTTTCCTGGGTCTCAAACTATCTTCTTAACAAATTTCATCTAAATCAGTTCAATCATTTCGGAGCTTATTCGGTACAAACAAACCAACAAAAAACCTTTCCTCTTTATAATATTAGTATAGATAACTTATGTATATTCATTGTTCTTCTCTCAGGTAGGATTTTTTTTATACTGATAGTTTTTTCAACGGTAAGTGCCTTAAGGTACTTTAATATTTATGCTTATGCCAAATAGGCTATTGCCAGTAATAAAATTTGCCAAAAGGTAGTGCTGCCTGTGAAAAGGCATTTAGGGATACATCCGAGAGAAGTGAGGCATGTTATGCATCACTACTAAAGTATATTTCAAAACATGCTGCATTTTATTAACATCGACGGTAATTCCTATATATTCGTAGTAACGAAGTGAAAATCAAATCGGCACTGTGTAGTTCATTTATATCTTTTGTAGTGTAACGGTCTCGCTATCGAGACATGCCGTAAATTGTCGCCTGTCGGTGTCGCGGGTCGGAGCGAGACGGAGGAGCGGATGTCGCCTTCCATTCATTTCCGCCGGGACGCCGCCATGATTAGCCGTTTCTTAAAATTTCGTCTTTAGTATTTATTCTATGGAGAATTTGGAATTATATACATTATTTACAGATTTTAAGCAATTTTAGCTTACTTCAGATTATTGGTATTCATAGGATACATACACATAAAATGGGCCTCAGTCTCCTAGTCTTAATAAATTATTTTAGGTCGACTCGGGATTCGAACTTAGGATCTGATGATCTGCAACCAATACAGGTATTGCACCTGGCATTGCAGATTGAGTGAGCTCAGTACCTGCATCGTATGAGATCATAACAGATTAAGATTTCTATCATCTCAATTTGATTACCTAAATATTATTATATGTAATCTGTGATGGCACACACGTCATAGTACATACTAAGTACATAATATATTCAGCAATAGCAGAGTGCTGTCGCTCTTGATATTGAATGCCACACATACTAACAATTTGTAATTTGCAACTACAGGAAAAATATTTTAGTTAAAAATATCGTTTTTTATTACTTTTAGAAATTGTTTAGTGATTGTATGTACGTTTAATAAGCATTACTTACAACTTTAACAACTAAATATAAAATATAAGTACTTATATAGGTATTAGATTTCTTGCTAGAAATAAAGTTGCAATTGAATACTGAAATTAACATTTAGCAGAATTTATATAAATATAATTTTTAAATAAATAATAATTATATATATTTTTATTTAAATTATATCTTTGTGTAAATTATTCTTTAAAAAAACTGGAAACAGACTAACAATAACAAAAATCATAATGCAAAAAAATTTAACTCTACACAGATAATAAAAAATTATAACTGACGTATACATTTAAAAAAAATAGCAATTATTAAAATTATCCTTTATGAGTTGAAGTAACGAAAAATATATAAGTAAACTTTTTTAGTTTTGGCATTAAATACAAAATATACATACATACATGTATAATGAAAAAGCTGCTATGAGATCCAGCGCCCGGGATTACTGTCTGCAGTCCGCAAGCCCGCACTCCACGCGAGTTATTACAGAGAGATCAACGTGAGATTAGCGAGTGCACCGTCACATGAAAACTTACTTAAAATACATTTTTTTATATATATATATATAATTTTTTAGCAACTAATAATGACTACATAGCAAAATGATAATATGATATGCAGTAGGTTCGATTTTTAGCAGGCACAAAATATGTATTCCAAAAGCTCTGCAGCTTCCCAAAAATTATTGCAATTATTAGTTAATCTTTTATTTGGAATTATTTGGAATCTGTAATTTAAGAATACTCTATAAAATATAACTTGAGGTATATGTGAAATGGCGTAAATGAAACAAAATATTATAGAAAATCAATATATGTATATATTAAAAATTACAAAAGTACAATATTACATTATATGTCATTTGACCTCCACTGTAATTACTGTATACTAGTAATTATAGGGATGTAATATAGGGATATACCCAGAGAGGATGAAAAGAGAGAGCGATAGTGTCAGAAAGAACAACATGACTATTTCAACTAAATATTATGTAAATAAAACTACATATCTTTTTGGGTTTTTTTTACGCGGATTTATTTAGATTTTTGGTTCCCGACGTTTCGAATGATTTACAGTAATTATAGTAACGAACATTCATACAGACTGAATCGTCAATCGAGTCAAATCGAAATAAATCCGCCAAAAGATCCTAAAAGATATTTCTTTTTAAATTACAAATATTCGCGTAAATCTAATCAAGTATTTTTACCTCATCACATGTTTTAATTTATTAAATAAATTATACATCTAACATAGGATTGTCTCTCAATAAAATCCATCAGTAAATATGAACAACAGTAGATAACCAAAAAGCTATTTTTTTACTCATAGAAAAATATAACTAATATATATAACACATGAGTATAAACAATGGATATGGCTTACGATTGATTTTTTAATCATCAGATTTAAGATAGAATGAACAATTTAAAAATTACTTCTGCGTAATAAAAATAGTTTAACTGTGTCACTTTTACATTTAGTCATGTTATATTTCAGTTATAACATATTTAATGGTTAAAAATTTGTTCTTAGAATAATATATAATTAATATCTACACTTAATGCTACAAAATGGTTGTACATTTTTTTTTCTACGATTTTTATTGAAAAATAGATTTAAAATTACAGTAATTAATTATATAAGAATGAAAGGAAACTTAGTACTTAATTTAGTCAAAACTTTCAAAATATGTTATTTTAATAAATTTAATATAAAGTCCATATAACTTTTTATTACTTTATTCATAAACTCCACAACAAAATTTATTTCATCGATTTCTATCAAATATGTACGAATACGTTATTGGCTTTAGAATGATTATTCAAAATTTGTGTTAGCGTAAAGGTACATTGACAAAATCCCGCCCTCTAGGGCGGAATGGAGGTGGATTTTTTGTTGCAATTTATATGAAACCCTGGAAGTAGAATCTAATTATCATTAAAAATATAATATTAATCGCAACGCTTTTGCTGAAGATATCGCGTAACGTATAAAAACTATGAATATTTTAAATAAAACTATCTTTTATTATTTTGTATTTTGGTTCCTGACATTTCGTATGCTTTACTGCTTTACAGCAATCATGGTCACGGGAGAGACTGTGTGAAATTAGAACAGATAGTTTTATTTAAAATGTCAAATATTCGAGTAAATCTAAGAAAGATTGATGATAAAATTGACTATTTCAATAAGATTTTTGAAAAAATATTTAATGTACAGATTCGAGTCAGTCGGAATTTTATTATATGTATAGATTATAATCAATAAAGATTATAAGAGCGAACATTAGTTATACAAATGATTCAATCGTACATATAACACCATAAAATAACCCCAAAGCAGTGTGGCTTAAATGCAATCAAAATCAATACCAAACCGAGGCTATCTGCGATAGTGCGAGTTGTCAGAATGAGTACTGGTATAAGCAATCGCTTGACAAGAGAGTGGGAAAATTAACTACATAGGTTAAAAAAATAGGATTTATATGTAATTACTATTGCTAATTAATAATATAAATGCAAAGAATGTGTTTGTTTGTTTGTCTTTCCTTTTATTCTGTAGCGAAACAAAATATCGTCGACATTTTGCATAGACTTTAGTAGGCTGTAGAGTGTCATACGTATTTATAATACTTTTAATATACGTATAATATAATATTTTTGGTTATAAACAACAACTAGTTTGAAAAACAATTACTTATTAAAATAATAATTAAAAGAAAAACGTTCCATCCTGCCTTCTAAACAATAAAAAGTCATATAAAAAACCTAACATGAAATACCACTCCCCCTCGCCATATATTGGACAATGGCGTCTAGCCTTGCACGCCTAAGAATGGTTCTACCGGCGTTTAATATACAGGATGAAAAGTGAATTGGTACGAGAATTACACGTGGGAATGTGTGAGGCAATAAATACTATGAATGCTTCTCATATTGATAAGCCGATATCATGAGACGTGACTTTCTTGACGTTTATTAGTTTACACACTAGTTTTATAGTGATACTTCGTCTGTAAACTTAGTTTATTTTGTGTTTTTGTAAACAAAATTAATTTTGAAACAATTTTTTAAATGCATTTTTATAGATTTAGTATATTGGTGTATTACTAGATAGTTGAAAAGTTCTTTTTTTAATAATATTTAGATTTACTCGTAGAGATAAATAATGATACTGGCTGTTGTTAAAGAAATTAGCTGTGAATTAGAATATTTTTATTAGTCGTGATTAATTAAAGTTTAAATCCTAATATACAAACTCTTCATATGTATGTAATACTAGCGATTCATCCTCGTTTCGCTCGGGTCGTCCCTAGGTAAGTTTTAACGGTTAGTATGGAATAGACATATTAGTTATATACATATGTAGGTATAATGAAGTAGCTGAGGGTTGTATTATAACCTGTTTTCCCGTGGGATCGATATAATCTCCCGCGGTAAAAAATCTATGTCACTCTCCAGCCCTGCAACTATCTCCACACAATATATCACACCGATCCATCACTACGTTTCGACGTGAAAGAAGGACAGACAAACAAACACACTTTCACATTTATAATATTAGTAATGATTTTAAGGATATACTATACCTTATTATCCTTTAATTAATTTAATTTCAATCTAATTAAGCGTAACATTGAATGGATCGATACGAAATTTCTTTCAGTCGCTAAATATTTTTATTTCTTTAACTCTGAATTAAAAATATATGTATATCTTATATCTATAATTAACAGATTATTTTATAAATATCTAATAATATTTACATTTAAAATCGATATCTTATTAGGAAGTTTTTTGATTATATTACAATTGAATTGATTATAAATATCTAATCTATCTATATACGTATTTTTCGTGTTAAACAAAATTAATTGCTTTTGTTAAAGATCTAAGATACTAATTGTTTATTTCTGAGTCGAATTTGTACATTAAATATTTTTTCGAAAATCATATTGAAATAGTCGAATTATAGATACAGACACCGAATCTATAGTTTTTAGAAATATCTGTCTGTCTGTCTGTGAACGCATCACGTAAAAACCACTAGACAGATTTTAATGAAATTTAGTATGATGATAGCTGGTTATCCGGGTCAATATATAGGATACTTTTTACTGCTGGAAAATATACCATCTCTGAGAAATTCATGCTAAACGTAAAAACGAAATAAGCGACGAACCCGAGAATTTTATTAAGAAAGAATTTTTCGCATAGTACAAGTATGTTATCAAATATCACATTTCACATATCAGTGATATGTGATTCAAATAAACACTAAGTGGCATTAAATAAACATAGCGTCACAGTATGTGTAATTATGTATATCTAATATCTATACGTAATATATACGTAATTTGATGTTTTCAACTGAATTTCATGATACAAATTGTGGATTATGAAGATTATTTTATAATTAATTAGTAATAACCTCAATGTTTCCTTGATTGTCTGTTCGTATGTTGACAACGATTTGCAGGGCTCCCATACCGGAAGTGGATCCTGCTAGGAAATCCGTGGGTACTTCTAGACCTCTGGTTTCTCCCGTAACCATAGAATCTAGACTTCTGAGACTAGACGGAGTTGGTGCTAAGGATACGGTACTGATAAGTACTAAGATTGACAGTGTTACCAACATGCTACAGCCGCTCCTGGAAATTACATTAGTTAAAAACTGTAAATGTCATGTATAATGTCACGTAGATAGGTTTTATTTTGGTATCACTAAGGAATGTGCGAAGTGTAAAGTATACTTTTATTGTGGTTTCACTGTATTATATATATTTCACAAGTATTGTTTTATCTACACAAGCCTCGTAGCTTACCATGGAACTAGATGGTGCTGTGTGTTGGTGTCTCAACATTTATTTATTTATATGAGAGAGACAAAAAAGATTAAAAAAATTGTTTTTCAAACGTTTTCAAGTTTTTATACTTCCACCGTATTTTCCAAGGTAATATGCGTAACAAGAAAAAGAAAAAAAACAAAAGCAATCATTCAAATTATAATTTATGACGACTTATCTCAGACCTTCCAAAGATTAAATTCAAAATAAGTGTATACATAGTAAATTTAATTTACATAGATTAAGTATATTTAACACCTCCAGGTAAATTTCTAAGAAAGAAAGGGAAGAATCCCTCTACGGCCGCGGACACGCCGGCGTTGCAGTCAATAATAGATTTCTTAAAAATTTAATTAATTTTTTAGAAATTTACTTGGAGGTATTTTAAAAATTAAAAAAAAACAATGTAAGTTAATTCTAAATGCATTAGCTTTTAAGGTGGATAAAGCATGCATTCATTTAGTAATTTAAAAACAAAAAATACTAATTAAGTTAACATTAAAATAACAATATTAAATAACTATTAAATATTATAAATTTTTAAAAAGTTACACTTCAAGCAATCACTATAGTTTTTTTCTATTTATAACTATATACGAGTATATCTCACTATATAAATTACAACTTACATGGCTGGCTGCGCATAGGCACAATTGGTCTGCAGATAACAGATGTAGTCCACACAATCGTTTGCGAAGATCTGACGAGCAGAGATTAAGCGATGTAGAAAGATAGCGATAAGAGATAACTTCCTCTTATCTATCCCCTGTAAAGTAAACTATATTCAATAAACGATACTTTTTATTTTTAATAATACTTAGTTTTATATTTGTATACAATATTCATTCACAGTCGTATTGATGTTTTAACGAAGTATGAAGTTTAATTTAAAAAAGTTTTAATTAATACCATCGTTTTCTTTTATTTTAACATTTCTTTGAATTTTTCTTAATAAGCAGCCAACTTTGTACAAAGAGAAATCTGACTGCACAACTATTATAGTCAACTTCAAGTGTAATTTTCATTTAACAAAAGACTGCTTAATGCGCTTGCTTGTTATTCCCACGTATATTTGAACCGTTGCCAGTTTTAAACTTACTGACATATAACCTTTGGATCGGCAAAAGGTTAACTAAGTAATGTAATGTGTTCTAAAATTAGATTCTGAAAATATTATTCAATTACCATTAGATATACCTATGACCTTCCATTTTTGATGGGTCATATTATGCTTAACTAACAAGCGATCGCACGTCATCGTTTCGACTAAAATAAGTAAAATACCTAATGCAGTTTAAATAAAACTATCTTTTCGCATTTTTTCGTGGATTCATTTTGATTTTTGGTTCCCGACGTTTTGAATACTTTACGGCAATCATGGCCACGGGAGAGATTAAGATTTAAGATGTCTCATAGGCATTATATAGTTGTTACAGACAGCCTACCCACAAAATAATAAAATAAATTCAAAAATTTAAAAATGGCACCAAAGTACCTACCTTACAATATTTGTTAATATTCCATTATAAAACTTATTAAAATTATAGAAATGTTTATAATTAAAATTAACTAATCACATCATCAACCTTAGCTAATTATGTTGGAAGTAGCAGATTTGAATGGTTTAGAAGATATGTATTTCGTGCAAAAAGTGTTATAATTACAAAGGTGTAAAAAAACCTGAAGTAACCCACACGCTTTTGTGGAATCGATTTATTTTCACCCCTCAGTTACATATATGTTGTAAGTGTAAGTGCCACCCTTATTTTTTCATTTTCTGTCATTTGACAAAAAAGTCGTCTACCAGTTCAGACGTATCTACCAGTTTACAGCAATTTTGCTCCGATAGTTTCTGAACAAACTGACTGTGACATCCGGACAGACAAGAAAAACTCTAATTCATCTTATTCATCAATATTATTCTTTGTTCTCAGATTATATGGACTCACTATGCAAGGACCACTTCCTTCAACGACAGTACCGGAAGCTAGATGGCGGCGTGCTGTGGTCGCGCAACGAGCGCAACTTGGACTGCACCGTTACGTTCCAGACGCACAGCATCTTACAGCGTTTCATGCTGCACTTCGATTTGCTGCAATTGGACTGTAACGACCACCTCTATGTGTACGATGGCGCTCACGCCACTGCTCCACCAAAGGTATATTTTATTATCTGGCAACTCTCCACGGCTCCATTTGCATAGTATCTTTGACTAGTGATTAGTGCATTAATCCCTCCACGACCGCGGACACGCCGGCGTTACAGTTAACTATAGATTTCTTAGTAATATAATAAAATTAATTAAATTAGAAATTTACCTGGAGGTGTTAAAAAACCAAATAAAAATTGGATAAGTACGAATGTGATGCGGACAAAGAGAATTCCGTAACATATACTCGTAACATTAAATTCATGCTATGGTTTTGCTTTTGTGAATTGTTACATTAAAAATAAAATGAAATATACATAAGGCTTAAATAGTTTCAATTTTATAGTATTTCTATTATGTATAGCCACATTCACAAGACAATCGTGACAAAATTATAAGATTTCTTAAGTTTGGTCTACGTTTCCAAGTCAGATTAGCTGCAGTGTACTAAAAATATTTTAGTGAGTTCAGTAGTTTGGAGATGATAACTTGGCTTAAATTCATCTTTTGCAAATATAGTTGTGAAGTTTTGGGGAAATATATAAGATGAAAATATGAAACTAAGACCCATAGACTATGGATACCTAACGAAAGCAGTAGCTTGCAGCTAAACTCATATAGCAAATCTATAATTTCACCCGCACAATGTTACAAATTTGAAGTTAAAAATCAAGTCCGTTGAAATGGAATTTTCTAGATTATTCCAATGTTCTCAAATAGAAAATGCACTATCGGGACGCATATCAAACTACGAGTATCTCACTGTTTTCACGGACAGACAAAGCGAATAAGCGAATAATAATTTGAATTTCACCCCGAACAAAGGATTCAGAACGGTATTAAAATACCTTCATATTACTTTACCTTTCAATATATCACATAACGAGAATTTTATCGATATCATTTCCAATTTGGAGGAATTCCAAGACGTTGCGAGCAATTACGGCAGGCTTCGATTATACCCATTCGTCCCCTTCCCTTTTGCTATCAAAGCGTCGGTTTATCGCTAATTTATTAAAGATGCCGGAGACGCCTTGCTAATGAGACCTGATAAATGCCAAGTCAATTTAGTTATCGATATTTTCACTATCTACTTGCTGATAGGTACTTCAGTTTTCAAATTAAGTTACGTTTGCCATTTTTCTAACGGTTACGTAATTATTGGTTAACTTTATGATTTTTTATGTATGTATCATTGAATCAATAACATAATTTTAACTTTAAAATTTGATAATTTAATGAATAAGAATCAATTTTGATATCGTTAATGTAAGCACAATTATGTTAAATTTAAAATACCGTATATTTTAAGAATAATTTGTTAATTTTACACAACTAACTAAATATTCTATCTAGGTGTTTAAATGAAATAGATCTAAGAGCTGTTTAAATAAAATAGAGTCAACACGTCCTGTGAGCTCAATGGAAATGTGCAAGAAACAACTTTAAATAAACCACAAACTGATGTAAGAGATATTCACCTGGAGTATGGTAATGAGGCGCCGCCTGCAGCGCGGCCGTCAGCTGTCCCATCGTCCGCACCTACTTAACAATTAACACACCGCCAAAGACACAACTCTGCAAATTTTAAATTCAAATTCCTAAACTTTAGCGCGAGAATTTTCAACAAAGAGCATTGTACAAATACAACGGCCATTGCGAAAATGTCGATGGAATTCTAAGTAGTTTTCTTTTACGTCTCACGCTGTTTATTTTTCCTTATCCTAAGTACACACAATTAGGTCTAAAACGCGACGACCCACAATCCCTGTTGGAAGCGAGGGAGCCGCGGTTTGCGCCAAATTCTACACTTTAATTTTCTATTCATCCGGCTGTCAGCGAGTCACCGTTTTAAAGTTTAAAGTATGAATACTTTATGTTCTGCTAAAGCGGGAGCGGTGTCGCTGCGCAAAAATAAATTGCAGGCTTCGTTTAATGGAACATTTTTCATCATTATTTCATAATTTGAAGGATTCCTCGGTTAGGAGAATCGGGAACGTGTTTGATTTGACGAAGGCTCTTTCATTATCTATCTTCTATATAAACTACTTATGTCGTAGCATTTACGGTTATTACAGTTATGTGATAATCAATTTTATAATTATTTTTATATGATTATTATTATTTGCTCTTAAAAAATTTTTATTATAAAATCTAGTACTTACTTACTTTTCTTTTTGTCATTTTAAATAAAACTACCTTTTCGGATTATTTCGCGGATTTATTTTGATTTTTGGTTCCCGACGTTTCGAATGCTTTACAG